>BLSH010480490.1:63601-92034 GCA_018402905.1 Glandirana rugosa
CTGTTACGATATATTCATGGACTTGATTATTATGTGACACACGTCTTAATAATCCGTTTACTCATAAAACTGGTGTAGTAGGAGAAATACGTGTCCCTTGACTTTTCTCAGTTCACGGGCAGTTATTTTGCGCCTTGGTTTTTCCACACGCTTCTTGCGACCCTGTTGGCTATTTTGAATGAAACGCTTGATTGTTCGATGATCACGCTTCAGAAGCTTGGCAATTTTAAGAGTGCTGCATCCCTCTGCAAGATATCCCACTATTTTTGACTTTTCGGAGCCTGTCAAGTCCTTCTTTTGACCCATTTTGCCAAAGGAAAGGAAGTTGCCTAATAATTATGCACACCTGATATAGGGTGTTGATGTCATTAAACCACACCCCTTCTCATTACTGAGATGCACATCACCTAATATGCTTAATTGGTAGTAGGCTTTCGAGCCTATACAGCTTGGAGTAAGACAACATGCATAAAGAGGATGATGTGGTCAAAATACTCATTTGCCTAATAATTCTGCACACAGTGTATTATTAGTTCAGGTACTTATATAGCATTGTCAGTTTACACAGTACTTTACATATATATTATACATTCACATCAGGTCCTGCCTTCAAGAAGCTTAAAATCTATAGTCTTTAACTCACATACTAGGGACAATTCAGACAGGAGCCAAATCAACTATCAGAATGTCTTTGGCGTGCGGGAGAAAACTCATGCAGGCAAAGGAAGAACATGCAAACTTCAAAGCAGGCAGTGCCATGGGTGGGAATCGAACTGATGACCCTAGTACTGCTAGGCCAAAGTGCTAACCATTTAGCCACTGTGCTGCCACATGCATGTAGACTGTATCTCTGTAGTGTTAAACAGCCCTAAGTCCCTAGGCATGCTCAGTGTAACAAGCAATATAACACAAATGGAATACAAATGTGGTGCTGTGTTACTAAACCAATACAAAGGATCATAATAATATCCAAAAAACCTCCCAAAAATGTATACAAAATTAAGAGGGTGACACACCTATTCCAAAGTGACACACAAAAGAAAAGAAAATAATATAAAGCAGAGATTTACAGTTTTCATCTCCGCTCCACCATTTACATTAAGTCATGTGATTTATCCTTGTACTTATGTGAGTAGATGCACAATATTTATTGCACAAAATCTATGGGTTGCATTATGGATGTAATGCTTGCTCATCCCTTACATGGCTTAATGTACATAGGGGAGTGGAGATGCAAACAGTGAATACCTGCCATTGTATCCTGGAGTTTCTGAGTGCCATTGAACAACCTGTTGCTGTGATACACCATATGGGTGGATGATTACTGACAACATGCTGCTATAAGACCCTTGGTAAGAGGCTGCAATTGGTGTTGGTGTGGAATTTACAAGGCTGCTTATTGTCATTCATGAGTGAAAACATATGGCAGGAATTGCAATGACGGTGGAACCCTCCTACACAAAACTATTTTATTTGGACATATACACATAGGTGGTGGACTTACACCAGGATTTATGTTTATTGATTTATGAATTTATATTTTTTTCTTTATTGGTATGTCACTGTGGTGTCACCCTTTGAATTTTTGTTTTTCATTTTAATGTGTATTTATGATGTTGGGACACATATCACTTTGTATACTTTTTTGGAATAATCTTATGATCCTTTGTGTTGTGATGTATATATAAACAACACACATCAAATTTAGAAACATGGTGCAACATTTGTATTCCTTTTTTATTTTGCTTCAGCACTGGTATTATGTGTCGTTTGTGAAGACAGATGTGGGAGATTTGATTTTGATTTTTGTCTACCATTTTTGTCTACCATTTAGTTAATATATCTAAAAAGTCTAAGTCCCCAGGCATGCTCAATGCACATGGAAGCACATACATACAGTCAGGTCCATAAATATTGGGACATCAACACAATTCTAATCTTTTTGTCTCTATACCCCACCACAATGGATTTGAAATGAAACGAACAAGATGTGCTTTAACTGCAGACTTTCAGCTTCAATTTGAGGGTATTTACATCCAAAGCAGGTGAACAATGTAGGAATTACAACAGTTTGTATATGCGCCTATCACTTTTTAAGGGACCAAAAGTAATGGGACAGATTAACAATCATAAATCAAACTTTCACTTTTTAATATTTGGTTGCATATCCTTTGCAGTCAATTATAGCCTGAAGTCTGGAACGCATAGACATCACCAGACATCACCCTGGTGATGCTCTGCCAGGCCTCTACTGTAACTGTCTTCAGTTCCTGCTTGTTCTTGGGGCATTTTCCCTTCAGTTTTGTCTTCAGCAAGTGAAATGCATGCTCAATCGGATTCAGGTCAGGTGATTGACTTGGCCATTGCATAACATTCCCCTCCTTTCCCATAAAAAAAAACTGTTTGGTTGCTTTCGCAGTATGCTTCGGGTCGTTGTCCATCTGCACTGTGAAGCACCGTCCAATGAGTTCTGAAGCATTTGGCTGAATATGAGCAGATAATATTGCCAGAAACACTTCAAAATCCATCCTGCTGCTTTTGTTAGCAGTCACATCATCAATAAATACAAGAGAACCAGTTCCATTGGCAGCCATACATGCCCACACCATGACACTACCACCACCATGCTTCACCGATGAGGTGGTATTCTTTGGATCATGAGCAGTTCCTTTCCTTCTCCATACTCTTCTCTTCCCATCACTCTGGTACAAGTTGATCTTGGTCTCATCTGTCCATAGGATGTTGTTCCAGAACTGTGAAGGCTTTTTTAGATGTTGTTGTTTGGCAAACTCTAATCTGGCCTTCCTGTTTTTGAGGCTCGCCAATGGTTTACATCTTGCTTTGAACCCTCTGTATTCACTCTGGTGAATCAAGTCTTCTCTTGATTGTTGACTTTGACACACATACACCTACCTCCTGGAGAGTGTTCTTGATCTGGCCAACTGTTGTGAAGGGTGTTTTCTTCACCAGGGAAAGAATTCTTCGGTCATCCAGCACAATTGTTTTCCATGGTCTTCCGGGTCTTTTGGTGTTGCTGAGCTCACCGGTCTGTTCTTTCTTTTTAAGGATGTTCCAAATAGTTGATTTGGCCACACCTAATGTTTTTGCTATCTCTCCAATGGGTTTGTTTTGTTTTTTGAGCCTAATGATGGCTTGCTTCACTGATAGTGACAGCTCTGGATCTCATATTGAGAGTTGACAGCAACAGATTCCAAATGCAAATAGCACACTTGAAATGAACTCTGGACCTTTTATCTGCTCCTTGTAAATGGGATAATGAGGGAATAACACACGTCTGGCCATGGAACAGCTGAGCAGCCAATTGTCCCATTACTTTTGGTCCCTTAAAAAGTGGGAGGCACATATACAAACTGCTGTAATTCCTACATCATTCACCTGATTTGAATGTAAATACCCTCAAATTAAAGCTTAAAGTCTGCAGTTAAAGCACATCTTGTTCATTTCATTTCAAATCCATTGTGGTGGTGTATAGAGCCAAAAAGATTCGAATTGTGTTGATGTCCCAATATTTATGGACCTGACTGTAAGTATATATATTGCAGAGAATATATGCTCCAAAAAGAAAGAAATTAAAATACTGTACTAGCATTATTAAAAAAAAACAGGAAAAGATAAATATTGTATAAGAAGCAAAAAAAAACACAACTAAATACTATTACAAAAGAAAAAAGAAAAAGTTCTTAGAATATCTATGTTGGTGTTTCTGTGCAAAGTAACAGTTCTATAGTTACAAGTATTGATGTATACTGTTAAATATATATATAAATGTCAGCCTGTTTATTAATCGGGCTTTCGCAAAAACAGGTTCATGCTTTTCCAGCAACATTTCCAGGTTTCCGAACAAAGGCATTTATTATAGCATGTACCAAAAACGACAGATTGAAGGCACTTTTTTTAGATTTCCTAGTCTGATCATGCTTAAAGTCAAAGCCTATTTGTATGTTTTGAAATATATCACTTTATACAGACACATCCAAATTTTTTTAAAGCAGTTATCCTTTAAAATGTTCAACATATGTATAGGAAGTATAAATTGCTTGAGATCATGTTTTAAACAAGATTTTTCTCTGCTGTGCACCTGGTTCTAGTTTACTTCGTTTTGTGACCATTAGTAAATTTGAATTTGTGTCTGATTGTTCACTGAGTGCTATTATAAATATTTTCCCAATCTAAAAACAGTCTGTAATGCACAAGAGTGAGCGCATTTGCCCACACGGTGCTTTAGTAAATAAACCCCAATATAACTGGATACTAATATTTAAGGTATGGTTTATCCAGGTAATATCCAATTGCCTCTTGGGGGATCAGGAAGGGATTTTTCACCGGCTGGAGCAAATGTGAGTTGAACTGGATGGCCTTTTTTCAACCAGACTAACTATGTAACATATAGTAGATATAGAAGAACCAAATTACAATAGATGTGATAGACAAATAATCCAGAAACAAGTATGGTAGGCAAACAAATAGACAAAACTATTGTTAATGCATAAAGGAGTAACAGAGATGGAGAAGCAGAAGTGGTTAAACACAGAAATGTTACTGCAATGATCAAGCACACATGGTCTTTGAGTGCATATTGTAATATTATATATATATATATATATATATATATATATACGTGTGTGTGTATGTATGTGTGTGTCAAAAAAAAAAACTACTTTAGAATCTTGTGGTTTACGAGTAAATATGATATACACCTATGTATGCTTTAGTTTTGAGAAACCAGGTCGAGGGTCAATCAAAGAGGAGACAGTATTGTGTAGAAGCTGTCACGCAGTGCCACCTATTTTGACATGCACAGGGCCGTTTGTTGTCTGTTGAACATGCAAATTAAGGGCCTGCTGTCATAGCTAGCTGATATCAGAAGGTGGAAAATGAGACCACCTCTAACCAGTCAATAGAGTGATGGACAAGCATTCAGAGCTCGTCATTTTAATGCTATTCACATCAACTTCAAATTGCATATGACATGCAAAAATCTTTTCTTAATATTCACAACCAGTGAAGTTTGGGAAATGATGGAGGTTTCAACTGCTGCTTTTAATAGGATCTCCAAGCAGACAGCTGTGAGCTGGCTTGATAATTAGGTGTCCATGAATATTTTGTGCAGTGAATCAGTTAAAAAATGAGGAAGAATAAAGAAAACAAAAACAATGACAAGAAGAGGATGCTGAAATAGAAACTATCTTTACACATTTAGGACAGTCAACTGAAATACAAAAAGCCAGAGGTAGTACAAATTAATAGGATATTGTAATTTGGTTCACTGTCTCTTATGGATAGCACTCAAACCTCATTTCAAAGATTATTTTTAACCTTATGTTCTTGGAATCTTTCTGAAACAATATCATTTGTTATTGTGTGCATTATAAATGCCTGAGCTGTAATAAGTTATAATACTAAATATACAGTACAGTCAATGTCAATGAAGACTATTTTCTCTTTAAAAGAGGTGTTAATATTTGAAAGCTGATCTAACATCAAACATGTATTATGTAACAATATGAAAACCTTTAATATTTTCTAAATAGTGTTCAACATAATTTACAAATATATTGTATGGAAGCATGCCTTAACTAAGATCATGATGGCAATTATACTTTTATTTTATATAAATATATATATATATATATATATATATATATATATACTTTTTACAAAAAATGTTTTAAATTTTATATAAATATATATACTGTATATATACAATGCTGTACAAAAGTTTTTGGCAGGTGTGGAAAAAATGCTCTATATTAGAAATGCTTTTAGAAATAGAAGTATTAAAAGTTTATTGGCGCTGGAGATTTGGTCAGGATCAATGGCATCCCCATGCTAAGAGATATAGGCAGATACTTATCTATCATACTATGCCATCATGAAGGCATGTGATTGGCCCCAAATTTATTCTGCAGCAGAACAATGACCCAAAACATAAAACCAATGTAATTAAGAACTATCTTAAGTGTAAAGGAAAAAAAAGGAGTCTTGAAAGTAATGGTTTGACCCCCACATAGCCTTGATCTCAACATCATTGAGTCTGTCTGGGATTACATGAAGAGATAGAAATATTTTAGGCAGCCTACATCCACAGATGATCCGTGCTTAGTTCTCCAAGATTGTTGGAACAGCTTACCTGCCAAGTTATTTCAAGAACTGTGTGCAAGTGTACCTAGAAGAATTGATGCTGTTTTGAGGGCAATAGGTGGTCACACCGAATATTGATTTGGTTTGTATTACTCTTCTGTTCATTTACTTTGAATTTTGTTTATTGATAAAAACAAATTAGTAACGCTTCTTTTTTTTTTCTTAAAACATTCTTTATTTACAGCATTTTTTCACACCTGCCTAAAACATTTGTACAGTTCTATATATATATATATATATATATATATATATATATATATAGTATCTCACAAAAGTGATTGTACATTTTTGTAAGTATTTTATTATATCTTTTCATGTGACAAATTACACTTTGCTATAATGTAAAGTAGTGAGTAGAGTGTACAGCTTGTATAACAGTTTAAATTTTCTTGTCCCCTCAAAATAACTCAACACGCAGCCATTAATGTCTAAACTGCTGGCAACAAAAGTCAGTAGACCCCTAAGTTAAAATGTCCAAATTGGGCCCAAAGAGTCAATATTTTGTGTGACTACCATTATTTTCCAGCACTGCCTTAACCCTCTTGGGCATGGAGTTCACCAGAGCTTCACAGGTTGCCACTGGAGTCCTATTCCACTCCTCCATGATGACATTGCGGAGCTGGTGTATGTCAGAGACCTTGCACTCCTCCACTTTCCGTTTGAGGATGCTCAATAGGGTTTAGGTCTGGAGACATGCTTGGCCAGTCCATCACCTTTACCCCCAGCTTCTTTAGCATGGCAGTGGTCATCTTGGAGGTGTATTTGAGGTTGTTATCATGTTGGAATACTGCCCTGCGGTCTAGTCTTTGAAGGAAGGGGATCATGCTCTGCTTCAGTATGTCACAGTACATGTTGGCATTCACAGTTCCCTCAATGAACTGTAGCTCCCCAGTGCCGGCAGCACTCATGCAGCCCCAGACCATGACACTCCCACCACCATGCCTGACTGTAGGCAAGACACACTTGTCTTTTTACTCCTTACCTGGTTGCCGCCACACACACTTGAGACCATCTCACCCAAATAAGTTTATCTTGGTCTCATCAGACCACAGGACATGGTTCCAGTAATCCATGTCCTTAGTCTGCTTTTCTTCAGCAAACTGTTTGCAGGCTTTCTTGCGCATCATCTTTAGAAGAGGCCTCCTTCTGGGATGACAGCCATACAGACAAAATTGATGCAGTGTGCAGCGTATGGTCTGAGCACTGACAGGCTGACCCCCCACCCCTTTAACCTTTACAGCAATGCTGGCAGCACTCAAATGTCTATTTCCCAAAAACAAACCCCTGGATATGACGCTGAGCATGTACATTCAACTTCTTTGGTCAGCCATGGCGAGGCCTGCTCTGAGTGGAACCTGTCCTGTTAAACCGGTGTATGGGCTTGGCCACTGTAACGGAACCGACCCACTCCGCTTGAGTACTTCCGTAAGAATACCGCTTCCTTCAGTCCGAACATCAAAGATCAGATGTTATAGCCACCCAAACAAACTATACAACACTAGCTTGTACGAACATGGACTCTTTATTTGGACCAACACACACAAATATATATACCATATCAGGAGCACTTTCCCCCCTCCCCTCCTGATCACATTACATCATTAACATGAACTAATTATCTAATTCTTTAACCAGCCTATGTGATCTTCAAGGCCAGACGTGTTGTCTCTTAGGTCAGAAGACCAGAGCTGAGTCAATTAGCACAAGTAACAATGGATGAAAAGACTTAAAAGTCACAGTAGACTTACAATACACAAATTATAGCAGACAGGTGGCTTGCGGATGACATCAATGTCTGCTATGAGTCCCATTGTAAAATAGTGACTATTAGTAGTGAGGCCTTTAACATGGATCCCAGAGTCTGTATGTCTTGGGGAGACATGGTCTGGAATCCAAATGTTACTTCAAGGGTCCCCAGGCATACACCTCACCAGGAGTAGTGTTCTCTTAAAAGTCAGGCCCATAGTCAAGGGGTAAGAGACTAGCATTCAGTCCCCTCCAAAAGCCTCTGTCCCGGGTGAGTCTGTCACAGCCACCATGCTGCAGCTCAGTTTAAGGGTCTTAGCAATCTTCTTATAGCCTAGGCCCTAGGCCATCTTTATTTAACCACTTGGCCACTGGGCACTTAAACTTCCTTCCTAACCAGACCAATTCTCAGCTTTCAGCACTCTCACATTTTGAATGACAATTACTCAGTCATGCAACACTGTACCCATACAATTTTTTTTGTCCTTTTTTTTCACACAAATAGAGCTTTCTTTTGGTGGTATATAATTACCGCTGGGTTTTTTATTTTTTGTGCTATAAATGAAAAAAAAAATTGCAAATTTTGTAAAAAAAAAAATGCATTTTTCTTACGCTCTGTTATAAAATTTTGCAAATTAGTAATTTTTCTTCATAAATTCTTGCCAAAATGTATACTGCTACATATATTTGGTAAAAAATAACCCAAATCAGTGTATATTATTTGGCCTTTGTGTAAGTTATAGAGTCTACATGCTATGGTGGCAATCATTGAAAATTGATCACACCTGATCACACCTGATGTACTTAAGGCCTATCTAATTTCTTGAGACACTAAGGCTCCATGCACACTGTATCTGATAAACGACCGTTTTTTGGTCGTTTTGGCGGTTTTTTTAACAGCCCAAAAACGCCACTTTATGTTATCCTATGTGTCCATGTACACATGGACGTTAATTGTCGTTTATCAGCAGTGGCGTTTTTGGGCTGTTACCTGAACGCCCTGAATTGGCGTTCAAAAGTCGTTCTTTTGACCACAAAAAACGATGGACGCCGATAAACGCCGTTAAATGCTCATTAACGCTGGTAAACACCTGTTTATCGGCGTCCGGCGGTTTTTGCAGTCGATAAAAGCCAATGACAAAAAAAAACGCCCAAAAACGCAGACGCCGATAAACGCCGGTAAAGCTGCTTACAAAACACTGCAAAAGAACATTTTGTAAGCATCGTCTCCTGCCCGACGCTGAGAGAGCCCAGATAGCGTCCAGTGTGCATGGAGCCTAACAAGTCAGGAAAGTACAAATACCCCCCAGACGACCCCTTTTTGGAAAGTAAACATTCCAAGGTATTTAGTAAGAGGCATGGTTCATTTTTGGAAGTTGTAATTTTTTCCCACAATTCTTTGCAAAATTAAGATTTTTTTTCCCACAAAATGGTCATGTTGACAGGTTATTTCTCTCAAATGGCATGTGCATACCACAAATACCACACCAAAATACATTCTGCTATTCCTCCTGAGTATGGTGATACCACATATGTGGGACTTTTACACAGGCTGGCCACATAGCCTGGCCCAACTTTGAAGTAGCACTTATAGGCGTTCTAGGAGCATAAATTACACATCTCATTTCTCAACCACCTATTACACTTTTGAAGGCCCTGGAGCACCAGTACAATGGAAACACCCACAAAATGACCCCATTTTGGAAGGCTAACACCCCAGCGAATAATCTATGAGGCATAATGAGTCTTTTGAACGGTTCATTTTTTTCCAGAAGTTTTTGGAAAATGTGGAAAAAAAATGGAAACGCATTTTTTTTTACACAAAGTTGTCCATTTATAAGATATTTCCAATGCATAGCATGTACATAGCAAAAATTACACCCCAAAATCCATTTTGCTACTCCTCCTGAGTATGGCGATACCACATGTGTGAAACTTTTATACAGCCTGGCCACATACAGAGGCCCAACATTGAAGTAGCACTGTCAGGCGTTCTAGGAGCATAAATTACACATCTCATTTCTCAACCCCCTATTACACTTTTGAAGGCTCTGGAGCACCAGGACAATGGAAACGCCCATAAAATGACCCCATTTTGGAAGGCTAACACCCCAGCGAATAATCTATGAGGCATAATGAGTCTTTTGAACGGTTCATTTTTTCCAGTAGTTTTTGGAAAATGTGGAAAAGAAATGGAAAAGCATTTTTGTTACACAAAGTTATCCATTTATAAGATATTTCCAACGCATAGCATGTACATAGCAAAAGTGACACCCCAAAATGTATTCTGCTACTCTTCCTGAGTATGGCAATACCACATGTGTGAGACTTTTTTACAACCTGACCACATACAGAGGCCCGACATTGAATTAGCACCGTCAGGCATTCTAGGAGCATTAATTACACATCTCATTTCTCAACCACCTATTACACATTTGAAGGCCCCTGGAGCACCAGGACAATAGAAACACCCACAAAATGACCCCATTTTGGAAAATAAACACCCCAACGTATAATCTATGAGACCTAATGGGTCTTTTGAACATGTAATTTTTTTCCACAAGTGCTTATAAAATGACAGGAAAGAAGAATTACCATAATTCACTAATAATGTACACCCCCAAATGTACTCCCTCATTGGAGGGAGCGATCACGTGTTAAAGGGCCGTTGCTATTGGCCTTTTACCGTGATCTGTGTTGTCCCATGAAGCGCGATTCCGGGAGGACGTCCATGGACGCCCTCCCAGAATAATCCGACCGCGCTGTAGACATCTTTCGTCTATAGCACGGTCGGCAAGTGGTTAAACAAAAATTATTTTTTTTCAGATCCTCAGAGAGTTCTTTGTCTTTGCCTATACAGAGGCCTGGTTGGGAAGGACATTGTGGACAATAATATACGGTGTCTCTTCTAGTTCCTCCTCTGGAGCACACCCGGCATTTCTTCTGACGTTTTCGGCCTGTTTCATGGTGGGGGATTCTCTCAGGAAAATGCAGTTCGCTGAGTCTGCTCAGTGCATCCAAGCAAATGCTTTCTGGTGGGCCTTCAGGATACAAAAGGTAGTGATAATTTCTTCTTGGTAACAAAGATAAGATACGGGGCTCTGGGTAGATTTACAGTAAATAACATAACTGTTATACATGGCCAAACTGAAAAAATAAATGGAGACTTTTTTATACCAATAGCTGCTTTTTCTTGTAGGAAGATAGGGTTCAGTCATTTGATCATTAAAATCTACTCCCCCCATGTACAAATTATAGTCATGGACACTTGCTGGATTGCGCCGTTTCTTCTTTGGATTTCCACGTAGGTGTCGTTATGGATAGATGTGAGCATGTGGACATTTTGTTTATCCCTCCACCTGACAGCCAATATCTCATGATTTCGCAAAGACGCCATCTCCCTTTTTGAAGTCTTTCAGTAACTAGCCTTTGTGGGAAGCCCTTCCTATTGGCTCTCACTGTACTGCATGCTGGAGTGCTCCATAGGTGAAGATTGCAGAAGAGGGGCAAGCTTGTATAGTAATTATCCACATAAAGGTGGTGACCCTTTCCAAGGAGTGGATATACAAGCCCCCATACAATTTTTCCACTGGCTCCCATGTACTCTGGGCATTCAGGGGGATGCAGTTGAGTGTCCTTCCCTTCGTACATCAGGAAGGCGTAGATGTACCCCATGGCTCGGTCACATAGCTTGTATAGTTTAACCCCATATCGGGCCCTTTTGCTGGGAATAAACTGCCTGAAGCCAAGCCTGCCTGTGAAATGAACAAGTGATTCATCCACAGAGACAATATGGTAATAGCACTGATGAGCAATGTAGTGGCACGGATGAGCGCTGTGGTGGCACTGATGTGGCGCTAATGTGGCACTGATGAGCACTGTAATAGCACTGATGAGCGATGTGGTGGTATAGATGAGCGCTGTAGTGGCACTGATGAGCAATGTAGTGGCACGGATGAGCACTGTAGGGGCACGGATGAGCGTTGTAGTGGCACGGATGAGCGCTGTAGTGGCACTGATGTGGCGCTAATGTGGCACTGATGAGCACTGTAGTAGCACTGATGAACACTGTAGTGACACTGATTACTGTAGGTGCCATGATGGCACAGATGAGCACTGTAGGGGCACTAATGTGGAACTGATGAGCACTGTAGTGGCACTGATGATGGGCACTGTATTGGCACTATATTGGCACTGATGAGCACTGTAGTGGCACTAATGTGGCACTGATGGGCACTGTAGTGGCACTGGGCACTGTAGTGGCACAGATGAGCACTGACGTGGCACTGAAGTGGCACCCATGGGCACTGTAGTGGCACATGTGGCACTGTAGTGGCACATGTGGCACTGGTGGCACAGGTGGCACTGATGGGCACTGGTGGCATGATGTGGCACAGATGAGCACTATAGTGGCCCTATAGGGCACATATGATCACTGTAGGGCACCAATGATCACTGCAGAGCACAGTAGTGGTACTGTTAGGTACTGTAGTAGCACCGATGGGTACTATAGTGGCACAGGTGGCACTGATGGGTACTCTAGTGGCACAGGTGGTACTGCTGGGTACTCTAGTGGCACAGGTGGTACTGCTGGGTACTGTAGTGGCACTGCTGGGTACTGTAGTGGCGCTGATTGATACTGTAGTGGCACTGGTTGGTACTGTAGTGACTGTATATGGCACTGCTGGGCACAGATGGACGCTGTAGATCATTCACCAAAGCTCTTCTCTCCTCAGACTGTATCGGTCTGAGGAGAGAAGAGAACAGGAACTCTGTGTGACCCCTGTTTGTTGACATAGTGATCGCTCCCTCATTGGAGGGAGCGATCACGTGGTAAAGGGCCGTTGCTGTTGGCCCTTTACCGTGATCTGTGTTGTCCCATGAAGCGCGATTCCGGGAGGACGTCCATGGACGCCCTCCCAGAATAGTCCGACACGCTGTAGACATCTTTCGTCTATAGAACGGTTGGCAAGTGGTTAAACAAAAATTATTTTTTTCAGATCCTCAGAGAGTTCTTTGTCATGAGGTGCCATGTTGAATTTTCAGTGACCAGTATGAGAGAGTGAAAGCGATAACACCAAATTTAACACCCCTGCTCCCCATTCATACCTCTGAGACCTTGTAACACTAATGAGTCACATGACACCGGGGAGGGAAAATGGGAGGGAATATGGCTAATTGGGCCCAATTTGGACATTTTCACTTAGGGGTGTACTCACTTTTGTTGCCAGTGGTTTGGACATGAATGGCTGTATGTTGAGTTATTTTGAGGGGACAGAAAATGTACACTGTTATACAAGCTGTACACTCACTACTTTACATTGTAGCAAAGCGTCATTTCTTCAGTGTTGTAACATGAAAAGATATAATAAAATATTTACAAAAATGTGAAGGGTGTACTCACTTTTGTGAGATACTGTGTATATATATATATATATATATATATATATACTGTATATATATACATATATTTTAATATAATGGTAGTGAGACCTATATTCCCTGACAGAGTTTGTTGTCATTATGTTTAATAATGGTTGTTCAGATCTGTTGTGTCACCATATGTTGTAAAGAAAAGAAAAAACACATTTTGGGCCTTAGAAATTAACGTGCATGAAAACACATATTGCATGTGTTTTGTATGTGCTTCCAAAGCATCACCATGCTAGTGCTGTATAAACTGTTGGTGCTATATATATCCTGTATAATAAAAATAATAATAATAATAATAATATGTGCCTTCCCTGGTAACCAGCTATTTAATTCTTTCAAATGATAAACAAAAATATAAGCAGGAAGGAAATGGCTGGCGATAACCATGAATTCATGCAAGTGAAGCAGCTGATAAATAGGGCAATGTACAAGGCAAAGATTTAGGACATCTCCCACAACCACTACAAATTCAGAGATAAAGGCCTGGGAAGAAGTGACAATTACTATGTTTCTAGTTTAGTAGACTAAAGCAAATATAACATATTTTTTAAGCAGTACAATATTAAGGCAAAGCAAAATTTAAAAAGAGTGGTTGATTTATTTTACTGACACTTGACCTCCGGAAGGTACTGTATTACCCCCTTCATGACCATGACATTTTTTGCTTTTCAGCGCTGTGCTACTTTAACTGGCAATTGCATTTTTATAATGTTTTGACACACAGCTTTCTTTTGGTGGCATTTGATCACTTTTTTTTTTAGATATACAGTAAATGAAAAAATAACAAAAATTTAGAAAAATGTTTTTCTTAGTTTCTATTATAAAACTTTGCAAACAAATAATCATTCTTAATAAATTTAGAGCAAAATGTAGTCTGATACATTTCTTTGGTAAAAATAACCCAAAATCAGTGTATATTATTTAGCCTTTGTAAAAATGATAAGTCTACAAATTATGGTATATACTGTATATTTGAAAATTTATTCTGATGTACTGACTGCCTGTCTCATTTCTTGAAGTCCTAAAATGCCAGGACAGTACAACTTCCCCCCAAATTAGTTTTTAAAGATGTAATTTTTTTGTCACAAATTTTTGGAAATTAAATACTTTTTTTTTCACAATTGTTTTTACATACTGTCAACAGTGCAGTATTGTGTCATCATATGACTGGTGTGGTGTTGATCAGGGATACTGACTGGTGACATATAAGTGCGTGCAGAAAACATATGCGCACACATACTGGCGCCAAATGGCTAATTTAAGCTGAACTCTGACATAGATAGATTGCTGTGTGGTCTTCAGCTAGTCCCTGCCTTTCCTGAGCCTTGACCTGCCATACCTGCTTACATGTGTACAACCCTGCTTGCCCCTGACCTGTCGTAGGATTTCTGCCTGCCTGCTGTGACCTCGGCTTGCATTCTGGCTCTGCTCCTGTCTTGCGTTCCTGTACGTTGCTGCCCGGCTGTGTACCAATCCCGGCTTGTGTCCTGACTCTGTCTTGTACTGATTTTCCTGTACCTCGCTGCCTGGTTGTTGATGACCTTTTGGCTTGTGTCCTGGCTACACTCCTGTCTGCCAATCAACTGTCCCCATGTTCCAGTTCCTGGTTCCTGCCTGGTGATCTACGGCCATCTGCTTCCTGCAAACCTCAGCTGGCGCTACTTACTACACCAGTCCTCATGTAACTCTGTGCCCTCACAATTCCTGTCATCACTACCAGGGGTGTTGGACAAGAGGTGCAAGAGAAGCCCCCTCTCCAGATTGATCTCCACCAGATACATGACAGTTTTGTTAACATTTACTAATGTGATAGCTATGACCAATCATAGTGATCACATGATCACATGGTACTAAGTGCTGTGATCCGCTTTCCATTCATGATAGCTTAAAGCTGAGGTCTGCCGCCCCTGCCTCACCTTAAAATTAAAAGTCAGCAGCTACACATACAGTAGATGCTGACTTTTAACTTCAGGACACTTACTTGTCCTGGAGTCCAGCGATGTTGACACTGCCACGGATCTTCGGATCATTTGGTTGAGTGCTGCTGCTGCCATTGAGGGTAAGGGAACCCAGCAGTGGAGCCTTTCAGCTTCATGCCAGGCCCCTACTGTGCATGCGTGAGCTGCCGCTGCGCTTTCTCACTGGCGGCAGAGGAGGAAGCCGGGCTGCTGGCATCAGCAGCCCGGATGTTGGGAAAAGGACACCTGTCAAAGACAGGTATCCTTTCCCCCCTCCTCCCCGAAAGGTGCCAAATGTGACACCTGAGGGGGGAAGGAATCCGACGAGTGGAAGTTCCACTTTTGGATGTAATTCCGCTTTAACTACTGTTGACATGGTGTGATTGGCTACAGTTAATCACATGGTACAGGGTGCTGTGATTGGTCCAGGTACCATGTGATAGTTGTAGGCCAAACACAACATCACAATACAGTCATGAATGGAAGCCAAATTATGACTGTTTTATTGACATTGTTCTCATATGATCAATCATAGCCAATCAGCTATGATCACATGGTACTGAGCACCTCCGGACACAGTGGTCACGGGAATGCATTCTTGCACTTCCCAGTGATTGCGCTAGTGTGCATGTGCTAGGTGATGTACCTGTACGTTGCCTAGCTTGGCTGTGCCACCCATCTGCAGTAAATGTACTGTGGGTGGGCCGCAAGCAGTTAATCTGGTATTTTCAAGTATATAGTAAACAATGCTGTATTTTACATATGTTGAAACTGTTATGGAATCTGACCTACAGATAATATAAAGGATGTTAGGAAATGGTCTTGATTGTTTGCAGCATCCCTGCTCTCATATGTGGAAGCCCATCTTGTCCTCTGCATAGAATTTTCTGGTAAGTACCCAAAGATGAAGCTTTTCTCCACCTGATCATTGGGCAGCATGCATGCTGCCTTCACGGCTTCTCAGGATTTGACAGATAGAGGAAATTAATCAGGGAATGCATTGTCTACCATTTATTAGCAAGAATTCCAAATGTGTAAATACCAACCAAACCATCCTCTTTGCTCCTCCCAAGACCTCCTGCTCTCCAGCTCCCTCATCACCTCCTCTCATACTCGCCTCCAAGACTTCTCCCGAGCCTCTCCCACCCTCTGGAACTCCCTACCCCAATCTGTCAGATTGTCCCCAAATCTCTCCACCTTCAGGCGATCCCTGAAAACGTTTCTCTTCAGGGAAGCCTATACTGCCACCACCTAACAACTACACTCCTTATTTTCTCAATCAGCTCATCCCCCGCAGTTATTGCCCTTTCGTATCATTTAACCCTCCCTCCTAGATTGTAAGCTCTAACGAGCAGGGCCCTCTGATTCCTCCTGTATTGAATTGTATTGTAATTGTACTGTCTGCCCTAATATTGTAAAGCACTGGGCAAACTGCCGGTGCTATATAAATCCTGTATAATAATAATAGCAATAATAATGTGCACTCCACCATGCAACATGCCCAGCTGATTGCATTGAAGACCATTTTCTCTCTCTCTGCTGTGAGACAGGGCTGTCATAAATGCTCTACTAGTTCAAACGTTTTACCACCAACACATACAAGAGCAAGTGACCCTTTTGTCTGAAGTATGTGGGAATTCCCACAGCAGCTTCCCAAATGTATAGTGTGCACAATTGCTAGAATCCAAACTACTGCCATAGGAGCTAAAGTCAATGTAATATCAGCATTCACATTAAACAATCGATAAACATTTTTTAGATTTTTTTTAATATCTTTTTATTAAAGGTTTTAGAACAAAACACCTGCAACTGCAGGCAATAGAGGTACAAAAGATCATAAAAGCACAAAGAAAGCCTCGCAGGGCACCAAGAAGCAAAAATACACAGGTAAAAGGTGTACATCAAGATGCATTCAGAGGTAGAAAAAGGAAAAAAAAAGAAAATATAACACGTGAGAGAACAAAAGAAATCTATATCAGATGCGTAAGTTCACATCAGAGTCTCTAGAAACATACCATAGAACCCAGTGTTTCCATTTTGTCTCAGAGGTCCCTGGGCAGATTAATGGAGGGCTATTAGTTTCTCAAATGTATTTATAGTTAGTTATGGAGATCACTTCTGACAGATTGGGCGCCCGCTCCTTTTTCCAATGCCTAGTTATGGTGAGGCGAGCAGCTACTAAAATACTTGTAACTGCCATTTGGTGAGAATTGGGGAAGTCCTCCAGCCCTAGATTTAGTATTGCAAGTCTGGGTTTGGGGCTAGTGAGGACTCCTGTAACCTGTGAAAGGAACTGGAACACACTCCACTAGAAGCTTTGCAAGCTGTTACAAGACCATAGAATATGCAAGAGGTTACCTGTATGACCACAGCCTCACCAGCATAGAGGAGACCCATTTGGAGTGAAATGTGGTATGCGGAGTAGCGTGAGATAGCATCTTGTTAGTATCTTCTGGGTTCCCAGTGGTTGGCACAATGAGATATATTTAACAAATAGTGAATGGCTGTAAGCCATTGACGATCCGCGAACATGGTTTGGAGGTCAGTTTCCCAAGCCTTGATAGGGATGGTTTTGGGGAATGACAACTTATTTTGTATACAATTGTAAAAGAAAGAAATACCTTTAGGGAGGTGGGGAGTGTGCTGGTAGAATTGCCAAACTTTGGAACAGATTTTGACATCAGGAGGGGGCATTTTCAGAAGGAAGTGCCATACTCCACATATCTGCAAAATGGCATTAGGGGGCAGTGTATGTGTCTTTTGCAGGTCCTCTATGCTTTAGAGTTTGCAATCAGCAAAGAAGTCATTGACTAACTGTGGACCATATTGGGGTCACACTGACAATATTAAATGTGGAAGAAATGCCTTGATGGCATCCAAGGGTAATGCTACTGTAGTGAGAACTGAAGTAGATGCAGAGGTACCATTGATGAAGCTTCTCCAAGCTTTTAATGATGCCACAATAGTGGTGGGTGTAGAATCTATGGGTACATGTGACCAGGCATTAGCCAAGAGAAGTGAAAAACCAATTAAATCATTGGGACCTGAACAATCTGATTGTCAAAATGATGCCATATCTTAAATAACATGTAGATAGCGGAACAAAAATTGGACTAGGACTTTGGAGGCACCAAGAGGCATTCGGATATAAATAGTGTAAAAGACTTTATTACAAATCATTAAAATCCATTTAAGACAAAATGTGTACACAAAGTATACAATATATGAAGACATATATCATGAATTGAAATGATATCACAACTAGAGTTGAGCGAACACCTGGACGTTCGGGTTCGGAGGGTCCGAATGAACTTTGGAAAAAAGTCCGGGTTCGGCACCGAACGTTGCCCGAATGTTATCCCGGACCCCGAACCCCATTGAAGTCAATGGGGCCCAAACTTTTTAGGCACAAAAATGGCTGTAACAAAGTCCTGGCAAGTGCTAGAGGGCTGCAAAAGGAAGTAAAATGGGGGTAAGAGTAGGACAAGTGCCCTACAAAAAAATGGGGATAGGGATAATAAATTAAAATCAAATAAACTAGGAGATGATTTTTGAACAATAATGTGCAATTTACAGCTGCAGCTAGAAACTCTCCCTTTAGAACTAGGAGATGATTTTTGAACAATAATCTGTCCCTCTAAGCAGAAACCTCTACCTAGTGCAGTCAGATCGCTCAAAGCAGCAGTATGTGAAATCTCAAATTACTCCCACAATCTGATCGTTGTGTACGATCCCACAATCTGATCGTTGTGTACGATCCCACAATCTGATTGTTTTGTATGATTGTAACGATCGTTGTGTTAGGCAGGGTTTGATCTGCAATGTGTCACTCAAAGCAGCAGTATGTGAAATCTCAAATTACTCCAACAATCTGATCATTGTGCACAATCGTAGCGATCGTTGTGTTATGCAGAGTTTGATCTGCAATCTGCAATCTGTCACTCCAAGCAGCAGTATGTGAAATCTCAAATTTCTGAAATCTGTCCCTCAGAGCAACAGCAGTAGTAATCTTAGGATGCAGGATCAGATGTTAAAATGTCTGCAATCTCTCCCTCACAAAAACGCCGGCATCTTCCTCTCCCTACACTAACCCAAGAGCATGTGACATGCAGCACTGTGACTCCAGCTTACAAAGAGGCTAGGTCACATGATGCACTGGTCAATCACAGCCATGCCATTAGTAGGCATGGCTGTGATGGCTTCTAAGGGCAAACTTGTTGATTGGCTGCCCTTCAGCTATTCAACATGCGTGATCAACTACCAGAACCCAGAACCCGAACCCAAACGTTTTTGAAATGTCCGTGTTCGGGTCCGGGTCCCCAACATTAATCGCAACATAACTCCAACATTTTGTCTATCCAAAGTCTTCTTCGCAGAGTTTTTCTTAGTTGGAAAGTACATTTAATCAAGCATATGTGAACAACTCATGCAAAGATAACCACCCCATCCCTGTAGGAACACAGGAAACTGGGAAAACCATTCAAAGGAAGGTAGGAAAAAGTTCCTCAATGCAGCATAAGCTGGGTTAAACCCACGGCAGAACGCTGGGCCCATATGCAGGAATAGAGGAGGGGGGGAGGGGAAGAACCCCCTTGGGTTCCACCAAAAAATTGTATATGAATTCTGGAAAGGCAAAGAATGGATATATACCGTGGAGTTCAAAGGCCATCCATGGACCTAAAAAGGTAACAAAAACAACACCCATTTCGGTTCCCAGTGTATCCTAATACAGCTACACAGCCATGATTGCTCCAAGGTCCAGTCCAATTTTCTTTTTGCTGTCCAAGCGAACTCAAATTTGAGACTGGCGCCATATCAGTCTCTATATCTACCCATAGATTGTTCAGCGGGGGAGTGACCCAATATTTCAATTGATCAAGAAAAAATGCTATGTAATAATCAGTAGTGTCAACTAAACCAAGACCTCCCACCATCTTATGTTTCACCAGTTGGGAACATCTAGCCCTTTTCTGTTTCCAGAGGTAACATTTGAAAGTTGATGATAAAGATGCTAGGGGGGAGGGTTTAAGAGGTATAGGAAGGGTTCAAAAAAGGTGCAAAATTTGTGGCAGTACAAGCATTTTGAAAGTGGCCAATCTGCCAGATTGCCAGTTCAAAGCTAGAAATGTGTTGCAGGTCCGAGAACAGTTTGGCCATAAGGGGTGTAAAATTGGCATCTGCTATATCTGTAATAGATGGAGTTAGGGTAATGCCTAGGTAGAAGTTGCCATAGTGTACGGGAAGGAGTGTTTTAAGAAAGCCTGATCTTTATTAGGGATACCAAGGTTTGAAATGATAGACTTGGATAAATTCACCTTGTAGTAGGAGATGAAGGTAAAGTAGATGAGGACCTGATGTGCCTGAGGAAGTGATTCTTTGGGGTTCGTGAGAAGAATCACATTGCCACTAAATACGTTGATGACGTGAGTTTTGTTATTAACTGTGAAACCAGAGATACAGGGTTTAGTACGGATAATCTCGGCCAAAGGTTCTATCATCAAGTTGAAGATGAGTGGGGACAGGGGACATCCCTGCTTCGTGCCATTAGTAATATGATGTAGTGTCTTGGATAGAAGATTAGAGGTGTATACCTGTGCTGTAGGGGAAGAGTACAAAGCCATGATGGTAGAAAGCACCGGTCACTGGAAGCCAAACTTCTTTAGTACATGAGCCATATAGCCCCAATGCACTCTATCAAACACCTTCTCCGCATCTATAGAAAGTAGCAGAAAAGTTCAGGTGCATCCTGCAAAGTCTTGGTCAAAGGTTGATAATGCATCTCGTGGTGTCAGAGGTCTGATGGCCTTTAATGAATCCCATCTGGTCTGATTTGACGAAAAAAGGCATAATAGACATCAAGTGGTATGCCAGTAGTTTGGCATAAAGCTTGATGTCCAAATTCAAGAGAGAAATCTGCCTAAAGTTAGAGGGGTGGTGGGATCTTTCCCAGGTTTAGGGAGAGTTACAATGTGAGCTTTTAACATCTCCTGTGGGAATGAAGCTTGGGATTGTGCTGCGCTAAACATTCTGGTACGGTAAGGGGATAGATGTTGGCTGAATGCTTTGTAGTAATCGTTTGTAAACCCGTCTGGGCCAGGCAACTGCCCTGATGGAAAGGTTTTAATAACTCAAGCAATTTTAGATGGGAAGAAAGGGACATTCAGAGATTCAAGGTGGGAATCAGAGAGAGTAGGCAGTGTCAATATGGATAGGAACTTTAAGATCTCAGTATCTGTGGGTTGTGAAGTAGTTGGGTGTCAGGGCTGGGCTCTCAGCTCTTCCTTCTCAGTGCACAGGTTGCTCAGCTGTTGGTTAGTTGCCAGCACTCATTGTTCCACAGTGGCTCACCTGGTAATCATTTCCTGCTCGTCAAGACCAGCCCCTTCTGGCTATTTAACCTGCCTGGTTCATTTCTTCCATGCCTTCGCCTAGGTTAAACATATCTGTAGACTCTCTGCTGTGTTCCTGTTGAAGACTTGCCTGGCGCTGACGTCCCTTCTGGCTCCTGATCCTGTCTGCTGCCTCCAACTGCGCTGATCTCGGGCTTCCTGATTTACTGCTTTGTTCTGACTACCTGCTTTGGCTACTGTACCCTGGCTATGTTTTGACTACGTTTACTAATTGTACCATTTTTACCATTTTATTAAAAGGTGTGATTTTTTTACTGCATTTTCTGTCTCCCTCTGATTCATGCTTCCTGACAATGGGTCATTTTTGAGCTTATAAAGGGAACTGTAATAATCAGCAAACGCGTTGGATTGTATATTTTATGGGGAGTAACCGGATGGTGATGGTGGAGAAATTAACTTTGGGTTTTGGCCTACTTGGCTTTGATTTGGTTGGCGAGGAATTTCCCCACTTTATTATTTTGGGAATAGTACTGAAGTTTAACATGCCTGCGAGGAAAGGAGATCTCTAAGCTTTGTTGTCATTTTGGCTAGAGAGGTGGAAGTGAAGGGGCATGGGTTAACTTTATTCTGATGTTCTAAGGCATGTATGTAACTTAGGAGTTTGTTGTATTTGGAATTTAAGGATTACTCCCCTCAGGAACACCTTGCAGGCGTTCCAGAGGGTAAAGTCATCCACATCGCCTATATCATTGGAGGAGAAGTATTCATCAATGGATTTAGTCAGTAATTGATTATTTCTAGGATCTAGAAGGACTCTATTATTGCAACATCACAAAAATACAGGAGTGCAAGTGTCCTTCTCCACTATATTAGTCAAGACAGCTACGTGGTCAGACCATGTGATATCAGACAAAGTGGAAGAGGAGATGCACTGTAACAAACATTTGTCCACAATACATAAATTAACGTGGGAATAAGATTGGGGTCTAGGGGAAAAAAGGTATAGTCTCGCTTAATGGCATGTAACCAACGTCATGCATCATAGAAATCTTCAGAGTGGAAAAGAATTTGGAGGCTAGGGGCACTGCTTTTGGATTTGGAAGACACGTCCATGAGGGAGTTTACAGTAAGATTAAAGTCCCCACACAACAGGAGGTTTCCATATCTAAGTGCTGAGAGTTTTTTAAACCTTTCCTGAGGAACTGCAACTGATTCGTATTGGGGGCACATACGAAAGCTAAGGTATAAGGTTTGTTATTGATGTCACATCTGAGGATGATAAAACAGCCATAATGGTCAATACATGAAGAGTGCAGTGTAAACGTGACCGCATTTCTAATAGCTAGCATCACCCCTTTTTTTTTCAATTGGAATGTTGAGAGAAACACATGGGAAAAGTCTTTGTGGTGATAGTTAGGGGGTAGCTCCAGTCTGGAAGTGAGTCTCCTGCACTGCTAGAATGTCGGCTTGGTGAGTTTTGACCTCTTTCCAGAGTGAGAAGCACTTTGCCAGGTGATTTAATCCTCTGGTATTTATTGAGAGAGAACTTTGAGATGCATCTCAGCAGGGGAAAAAAGGATATAAATACAGACTCACTGATGACCGAGTGGAGACTGTAGGCACAGGTTCAATGGAGCAGCAGGAGCGATGATCCATTGGAGGGTGGGTAAACATACTCATCTTGAAGAAAAACAAAGAAGTAAAAAAGTTTGGGTTGAACCATGAGCAGGCAAACTACAAATCTTTGGGGGGTATAGTAAGTGCACAGAGCACTTTGGAATCTCAGAGTGATGATATGGTTGGAACAAGTTGCTACATTTTAGCTCCCTCCTTGAGATTGTGTCTGCGGGATCACTTACGTGTCACCATCCATCAATCTTCTGCTAGTGGCAATAGAGGGGCATCTGTGGACTGAGTGGTAAATTGGGCCAGAAAAATGTCCCATGAGTGCAGTAAAGTCATGCCGTCTTCTAGGGACATTACAGTGGAGGTGCTGCCATTCCGAGTGATGACAAACTTGGCCAGATACTTCCATTGATAGCTAATAGAGTGGTTCTGCAGGGCCTTTGTAGTAGTGTCCAGATTTTTCTGCTGGCGCAGAGTATGTACTGAGAGAGAAGAGAGAGGAAGACCTGGATGTCAGCTGCTTGCTTGGGAAGGCTCTCTTTTTTGCAAAAGACATTTAGAAGCTTTTTCTTAGCTTGATAGAAGTGGATATGCAGTAGTACTTCTCTTGGAACGTGCATGTTTTGCTTAGGTTTATCTAGTAAGATTACATATAAGCAAGGAAGCTCAGACCTCTGCAGTGTATAAATCTGCTTTTACTAAACAAAAATTCTTTACATACAAAACTATTACATTATTAGGATACAATACAAAACTGACAGATATACTGTACCTATAACAAGCAATGTGCTGCCTACTTCCTAGCAAATAAGCAGCCTATGGTCTGCAAACAGTAGAAATACGCTTAAAAGTTACTTAGGTTAGAGTGGGTTTGTGATCTCTATGGCAATGAGGACCCCAGGCTTAATAGCAGTTGCTGGAGATTAGGTGAAAGAGTCTCCAGGTATAGCTTCTTCAGGCTGGTACAGACCTTCCTTGGTGTTAAGGCATTATGGAGTACTGTCTTTCAGTCTCTGTTGGCTTTTATTTGGGAAGTTTCAGGTTGTCAAGCTATTAACCACGGTTACAAAAAAATAGACTCATCCAACTGTAGATGCAACAATAGTATCTAACTTCCCATTGTTTGAGGACAGCCTGTGTAATTGTTACTAAAGCATTTGTTTGCCAAGCATACTCAAACCAACTCAAAAGTAACCTGATTTCTATTTCTATCTAAACAGATTGTTTCCAAAACCAGTCTTATGGAAAAATCATTCATATATTTATATGAAACGCAACACAGTGCACAGGGAGGAATGAGGGTTTGTGGACCCTATGGATCCTCTCAATGGTCAAGTCAGCAGAGGTAAACATAGTGAGACTACTGGGAGGAAGAAAGAGTTCCAGCATCCCACAAATTTTTAGATTGTTACGTCACAACCTGTCTTCTAGATTGGCAAGCGTGTTCTTGATCCAGGTCAGGTTATCTTCCTGAGCCTCATGAGTATGCACTAAAGTGTTGAAAGAGGTCACATATTTCCCATGTTGTCCTCTACATTGGTTAGCCTGAACCCAAGCCACACACATCTACTTTAATTGTATGGATACAGGAGAAAAGATTTGCCTAGAGTGAGGTCTGCAGAGAAAGTAACATATCTTTTAGTGTAGTGTCAGATACAGGCAGGTCCTGGGTGGGGAATGAGTTTATGGGGTCCTCTAGGGCAGGTTTGCTGGTCTGGGAGGCAAGATGACCACTTACCTCCATCAAGGGGTCATCATCATCTGATTGAGCAGAGTCCCGCCGTGGCCTGGACTTGGCTGGGCTCCCCTTGGAGGGAGAGGACAAGCCAGAGCCCCCATATACATCAGCACTGCTGGGTTGCTCTGTGGGAGCAGCCTTTTGTTGAGTGGCCACTAGAGGTCTAGTGGGCGGGCGGGGAGACCATTGCCATCTTGGCATGGTCCTTTCAGCAGGACTGGGAAGAAGCCCAGCATTTTCACTGGGTGTGGGACTTTCTGGCAGAGTCCAGGAGGTCACTGGAGCTGGCAGGTGGAGAGCAGGTGCCTGGAGGAGCACTGAAGAGCTATGGATTCCCAGCCATTGACGGAGCTAGCAGATCATGCGACCATATCTCTTGGCGGTCACCACACCCCCTAAGATTTGCTAGCTTGAGGCAAGACATTTCAGATCTGTGTCCACACTTAGGCAGTCAAAAGGGACTTATCTTTTTAATAAGCAAATGTGCAAAAAAAAAATAGTATTTTTCTCTTAAAGCGATGAAGTGAAAAATGTATAAATTTATCACTAGCGACACAAGTCATGTCACCTATTTGTTGACATGCACCTGTGGGCTCCAATATGTAGGGCGCACCACACGTAAGTTGAGAATAAGGTTAAGAGAACATGTCAATAATATAAGGAAAGGGTTTAAACACCACAGCCTGTCCAATCATTTCAGGCTGGTTCACAATAGGGATCCAAGTAAACTATCTTTTTGTGGTATTGATAGGGTGGAGAGGCACTGGAGAGGGACCAACCTTACCAAGGCCATCTCCCAAAATGAGACCCAGTGGATCCAGAGACTGGGCACTATGGACCCACTGGGACTCAATATAGATCTGGATATAAATTGTTTTCTGTCCAATTGGTAAGGTTGAACCATTATACAATCTAATATTGGGAATATCCTCGAATGGGTGCAATAGGGCTTTACAATATATTTAATATAATTGTTTTAGTTTAATATATATATATTTTTTTAGTTTTTGTCCCTTTATACAAATATTTTTTTATATACAAGATATATATATATATATATATATATATATATATATATATATATATATATATATATATATAGGAATTTATATGCATATACCGTATATATTTTTTATATATATTTTCATATTATTCATATATCCAATAATTTTATTTTTATTATAATTTTCTTATTTTATATGTTTATTTTATTTTTAATTAAATAGAAATGGTATATTAGATAGCTTCTTTATTAGTATATATTTTTTGTGATATTTTTTATGACATTTTTTGTGATATTAATTGTGATGATTTATGTAAGGCTCTGATTCTTGGCTATGATTAAATTGGTGCGTAATATCAGCAATACACCACTGGAGGGTGGAAACTGGCATCGTGAGTGCACTGGGCCGGTTCACGAGTATTAGCAATCTCGTCCCCATGGAAACATGGCTATAGTTTGATTGGTGTGACCGGTAGGGGGTGGTTACCCTTTGGATGTCAAATAGTAGGCGGTGAGCTGGAGGAATTGTCCGTGATGACGCTCGTTGTTGAGAGCGAAACGCGTTGACGTCACTTCCGGACCTCCGCATTCATTGACGTCACGTCCGTTCGTTCGTGGTGGAACGCACGCCGGAATCAGACGCCATTAACATCTTCTCATGTTCTAAGCAGATATTTATCGTATTGCTTGTAATTGGATTTTTTTTTTGCGCAATTAAATTGGTTTTAAAATACTTCACTATGGAGCTTGTTTTCCTTCCTTTGAGAAACTGTGGAGGAATGGTGTGATAGCAGCCTGATTGGAGCAGTCTTCTCTATTTCCACAACCAAAGGACCACCACCAGTATTAAGCTTGTGTTGACCCTTAAACTGAAAAGCTGAGGGCAGGGCTGATCCTAGGGTCACAGGCACCTGGGTGCAGAAATATTTCTGGCGCCCACATGGGCGTGGTTATCTTACTAACCTCTCCCCTTTACAAATGTTTCTATGGCAATGACTCAAACACAGAGATGCTCCCCTAAGGAGTCTTCATTGCCCTGGGATCCTCCCATGATTTCTTAAAAATAAACAAAATACAGGAAAATAATACTCTAATGAGACCTGGGGGAGGGGGAGGGGGGTGTCTCTGATGGGCACAGTACAAGAGATGGAAGGTCAGACACTGCAGACATGATACAAGAGATGGTCAGACACTGCGGAAATGTTACAAGATCAATGCATCAAATGCAGCCACAAGTGCCCATCAAATGCAGCCTCATCAGTGCCCACCAATTGCAGCCTACCAGTGCCCACCAATTGTAACCTACCAATACCCACCAAATGCAGCCTTATCAGTGCCCACCAAATTCAGCCTACTAGTGTCCACCAATTGCAACCTACCAGTGCCAGCAATTGCAACCTACCAGTGCCCATCAATTGCAGTCTACCAGTGCCCACCAATTGCAGTCTACCAGTGCCCACCAAGTGCAGCCTACCAGTGCCCACCAAGTGCAGCTCATCAGTGCCCACCAAATGCAGCTTATCCGTGCCCACCAACTGCACACTACCAATGTCCATCAAATGCAGCTTATCAGTGCCCATCAAATGCAGCCTTTCAGTGCCCACCAAGAGCAGCCTACCAGTGCCCACCAATTCCAGTCTACCAGTGCCCATCAAATGCAGCTTATCAATGCCCACCAAATGCTGCCTACCAGTGCCCATCAAATGCAGCTCATCAGTACCCAGCAAATGCAGCTTACGAGTGCAATGCCCATCAAGTGCAGCCTACCAGTGCCCACCAATTGCAGCACGCAAGTGCCCACCAAATGCAGCCTTATCAGTACCCATCAAATGCAGCTTATGAGTACCCACCAAATGCAGCTTATCAGTGCCCATCAAATGCAGCCTACCAGTGCCCACCAATTGCAGTTTATCAGTGCCCACCAAATGCACTCTATCCCTGCCCACCAAATGAAGTTTATCAGTGCCCATCAAATGCAGCTCATCAGTGCCCACCAATTGCATTCTGCCAGTGCAGTGTCCATCAAATGCAGCCTACCAGTGCCCACCAATTGCAGCCTACCAGTGCCCACCAAATGCAACTTATCAGTGCCCATCAAATGCAGCCTACCAGTGCCCACCAATTGCAGCCCGCAAGTGCCCACCAAATGCAGCCTTATCAGTACCCATCAAATGCAGCTTACCACCCGTGACCATCCGACGTAAACTACCCGTGACTATTCGACGTAAACCACCCGTGAGTATTCGACGTAAACTACCCATGACTATTCCGACGTAAACCACCCGTGAACGCCCGACGTTAACCACCCGTGACCATCCGACGTAAACTACCCGTGACTATTCAACGTAAACCACCCGTGACCATCCGACGTTAACCACCCGTGACCATCCGACGTAAACTACCTGTGACGTGACCGT
>BLSH010480490.1:102467-114882 GCA_018402905.1 Glandirana rugosa
ACGTAGGCACGAGTGGGTAGGTAGTGGGTACGTAGGCACGAGTGGGTAGGCACAGGTGGGTAGGCAGTGGGTACGAGTGGGTAGGCACAGGTGGGTAGGCAGTGGGTACGAGTGGGTAGGCAGTGGGTATGTAGGCACGAGTGAGTAGATAGTGGGTACGTAGACACGAGTGGGTAGGGCATGGGTGAAGGATGAGTGAGCACGGATGCATGGGTGACGGATGGGTGATGGATGAGTGAGCACGGACGCATGAGTGACGGATGGGTGAGCACAGATGCATGGGTGGCGGATGAGTGAGCACGGACGCATGGGTGATGGATTGGTGAGCACGGATGGTTGAGCATGGATGCATGGGTGACGGATGGGTGAGCACAGATGCATGGGTGATAGATGAGTGAGCACGGATGTATGGGTGACGGATGGGTGAGCATGGGTGACGGATGGGTGGACACGGATGGGTGAGCATGGGTGACGGATGGGTGGACACGGATGGGTGAGCACGGATGCATGGGTGATGGATGGGTGAGCACGGATGCATGGGTGGGCACAGATGGGTGGGCATGGATGTATGGGTGATGGATGGGTGGGCATGGATGTATGGGTGACAGATGGGTGGGCATGGATGTATGGGTGACGGATGGGTGGGCATGGATGAGGGTGCATGGATGATGAGGGGTCCCTGCCTGGCACATAGCGGTGCTGTGGGCACTTCAGATCCTGCCCACAGCACCGCTGCATCTCCTCTCTCCCCCCTCTCCTGTCACACTGCACCGATTGATGCGGAGAGGGGAGAGACAAGCCGGCACTTCCACCGGCTTTTTTACATGTGATGCTCCGTCATTTGACAGAGCGATCACCTGGTAAACAGCCGCTCCAAGTGGCCATTTACCGTGATAAGTGATACGCCGGGTCTCAGGGGGCGCGCGGGAGCGCGATTCTGGGAGGACGTCATTATACGCCCTCCCAGAACAATGAGTGCCACTTGCGGCCATGTAACTACGTTACACGGTCGGCAAGTGGTTAAGCCACCGCGTTCTTCATTTAAAGTCCCAGTTCCCTTTCCTCTTTTTTATACAGAATCAACATGAAACTAATAACCTTCCTCCCTCCAAAATTGCTGCGCTGCATGTGTTGATGAACACATATTACATTGTAGTAAAACCGGCAGACAAAGGAGGTGGTATAGTTTTGCAAGATAGAATAGATTATGTGTCTGAGGCCAATAGACTACTCTCTGATAATGACACATATATGAAACTCACTAAAGATCCCACCCCCATTTTTGCTCAGGAAGCCAGTGATATGGTAAAAACTGCCCTTGCTGACAACATTATCAATAAGGCTGAAGATTCCTTTCTTCCAAAAGACTTTTATAACATTCCGTACTTTTATCACTTACCTAAAGTACACAAAAGTCTTGAAGATCCACCTGGAAGATCCATAGTGGCTGCCTTGGACAGCGTCACTACTGGCTTCCTACAGCCTATGGTACAACAGTTGTCTTCCTACATTAGGGATTGTATACATCTCTTGGAACTTCTATCATTTTACAAGTGGGAGCCTACTTATATGTGGCTCTTACTTGATGGGAATTACCTGTATACATCAATCCCTCATGACTTTGGCCTGTTGGCTTTGGATTTTTTTTCTTTCACAGGACCCTTTTATGAACCCCAGGTAAGCAGCCTTTATTTTGGAGGCTATTAGGTTTTGTTTGACCCACAATTATTTTAATTTCAATGGTGATTTTTACTTACAGCAGCAGGGCACGGCCATGGGGGCTAATTTTGCACCTTCCTATGCCAATTTGGCTGTGGGACTGTGGGAAAACAAATACATTCATCATAGCAATCCCTTTGCTGCCAATATTGTCTTCTTTGGGAGATATATTGATAACATTGTGATTATCTGGGATGGTTCACTTGATCTCATTGGTCAATTTGTTTCATATTGCAATGATAACCCCCATGGCCTTTCCTTTACCTTTGTTACAGACCCTCATAAGTTAGCATTTTTGGACCTAGAATTGGGGCATCTAGATGGTTCCATCACTGCCAGAAACTACACGAAACCTACCGCGGGTAACTCCTTCCTGCATCATGGGAGTTGTCACTACACCCCAGGGATATGCAACATACCCAAGGGGCAGTTCTGTAGACTTAGGCAGAACTGCACCCTTGACACTGATTATATCGAGCAAAGCCTCACACTAAAGAAAAAATTCAAGGACAAGTGATATCCCAATGACTTGGTAAATGAGGCTTTTGAACTATAGCTAAAAGGTAAACCCCCCAAAAAGGTCTCTCACAGTTCTGACAGTCACTGTGTCCGGTTTACTACGATGTTTCATAGTCAACACCGTAAGATGGAGACTATATTAACTCAACACTGGAATATCCTCTTACAGGACCCTCACCTTAAACATACTCTTCCTGCCTATCCCAAGGTCACTTATCGTAGAGCTCCTAATCTTCAAAGCAAAATTGCTCCAAGCAAGCTTAAAACCCACCAGTCTGTATCCCCTGCTCTTGTGTTGGTGCCATTGACTGGCATGTTCCAGTGCCGTAAGGCCTTATGTAAGACCTGCCGTTTTGTCCTACTAATGGCATGGCTGTGATAAGCTAGTGCATCATGCGACCCAGCCTCTATATGAGCTGGAGTCACGTATGCCGCCTGTCACATTGTCTCAGGCTAGTGTAGGGAGAGCAAGCTGCCGGCGCTGTGAGGGACAGATTGCTGATCTAATATGATCTCATCCTGTATTACAGACAGATTCCTGGCGGTGCTATGAGGGGAAAGCTTAGCATTCTAAAACAATCTGATACTGGACTAGGTACAGTTAACTGGGGCTGTGAGGGACAGATTACCGATCTAATATCATCTCATCCTCTATTACAGAAAGGTTTGTGGCGGTGCTGTGAGGGGAAAACTTACCGTTCTAAAACCATCTGATACTGGACTAGGTCGTTTACTGGTGCTGTGAGGGACAGATTATTGTTCTAAAATCATCTCATCTTGTATTACAGAAAGATTCCCGGTGGTGCTGTGAAGGGAAAGCTTAGCATTCTAAAACAATCTGATACTGGACTAGGTACAGTTTACTGGTGCTGTGAGGGACAGATTACCGATCTAATATCATCTCATCCTGTATTACAGAAAGGTTCCTGGCGGTGCTGTGAGGGGAAAGCTTAGCGTTCTAAAACCATCCGATACTGGACTAGGTAGTTTACTGGTGCTGTGAGGGACAGATTATTGTTCTAAAATCATCTCATCCTGTATTACAGAAAGGTTCCCGGTGGTGCTGTGAAGGGAAAGCTTAGCATTCTAAAACCATCTGATACATGGATTAGGTACAGTTTACTGGTGCTGTGAGGGACAGATTATTGTTCTAAAATCATCTCCTAGTGCTATAGGGAGAGGTTCCTGCTGGTGCTGTGAGGGAAAGATTATTGTTCTAAAATCATCTCCTAGTGCTATAGTGAGAGGTTCCTGCTGGTGCTGTGAGGTACAGATTAATGTTCTAATATCATCACATACTGCTATAGGGAGAGGTTCCTGCTGGTGCTGTGAGGACAGATTATTGTTCTAAAATCATCTCCTACTGCTATAGGGAGAGGTTCCTGCTGGTGCTGTAAGGGACAGATTATTGTTCTAAAATCATCTCCTAGTTCTATTGGGAGAGGTTCCTGCTGGTGCTGTGAGGGACAGATTATTGTTCTAAAATCATCTCCTAGTTTTATAGGGAGAGGTTCCTGCTGGTGCTGTGAGGGACAGATTATTGTTCTAAAATCATCTCCTAGTGCTATGAGGAGAGGTTCCTGCTGGTGCTGTGAGGGACAGATTATTGTTCTAAAATCATCTCCCACTGCTATAGGGAGAGGTTCCTGCTGAAGATGTAAGGGACAGATTATTGTTCTAAAATCATCTCCTAGTTCTATAGGGAGAGGTTCTTGCTGGTGCTGTGAGGGACAGATATTGTTCTAAAATCATCTCCAAGTTCCATAGGGAGAGGTTCCTGCTGGTGCTGTGAGGGACAGATTTTGTTCTAAAATCATCTCCTAGTGCTAGGGGGAGGTTCCTGCTGGTGTTGTGAGGGACAGATTATTGTTCTAAAATCATCACTTACTGCTAAAGGGAGAGGTTCCTGCTGATGCTGTGAGGGACAGATTATTGTTCTAAAATCATCTCCTACTGCTATAGGGAGAGGTTCCTGCTGGTGCTGTAAGGGACAGATTATTGTTATAAAATAATCTCCTAGTTCTAAAGGGAGAGGTTCCTGCTGGTGATGTGGGGGACATATTATTGTTCTAAAATCATCTCCTAGTTCTATAAGGAGAGGTTCCTGCTGGTGCTGTGATCAACAGATTATTGTTCTAAAATCATCTCCTACTGCTATAGGGAGAGGTTCCTGCTGGTGCTGTAAGGGACAGATTATTGTTCTAAAATCATCTCCTACTGCTATAGGGAGAGGTTCCTGCTGGTGCTATAAGGGACAGATTATTGTTCTAAAATCATCTCCTAGTTCTATAGGGAGAGGTTTAAGCTGGTGCTGTGAGGGAGAGATTATTTTATTGTTCTAAAATCATCACATACTGCTATAGGGAGAGATTCCTACTGGTGCTGTGAGGGACAGATTATTGTTCTAAAATCATCTAATAGTACTATAGGGAGAAGTTCCTGCTGGTACTGTGACATACAGATTATTGTTCTAAAATCATCTCATACTGCTATAGGGAAAGGTTCCTGCTGGTGCTGTAAGGGACAGATTATTGTTCTAAAATCATCTCCTAGTTCTATAGGGAGAGGTTCCTGCTGGTGCTGAGAGGGACAGATTATTGTTCTAAACTCATCTCCTAGTGCTATAGGGAGAGGTTCCTGCTGGTGCTGTGAGAGACAGATTATTGTTCTAAAATCATCACATACTGCTAAAGGGAGAGGTTCCTGCTGGTACTGTGAGGGACAGATTATTGTTCTAAAATCATCTCCTACTGCTATAGGGAAAGGTTCCTGCTGGTGCTGTAAGGGACAGATTATTGTTCTAAAATCATCTCCTACTGCTGTAGGGAGAGGTTCCTGCTGGTGCTGTAAGGGACAGATTATTGTTCTAATATCATCTCCTAGTTCTATAGGGAGAGGTTCCTGATGGTGCTGTGAGGGACAGATTATTGTTTTAAAACCATCTCCTACTGCTATAGGGAGAAGTTCCTGCTGGTGCTGTAAGTGATAGATTATTGTTCTAAAATCATCTCCTAGTTCTATAGGGAGAGGTTCCTGCTGGTGCTGTCAGGGACAGATTATTGTTCTAAAATCATCACATACTGCTATAGGGAGAGGTTCCTGCTGTTGCTGTAAGGGACAGATTATTGTTCTAAAATTATCTCCTACTGCTATAAGGAGAGGTTCCTGCTTGTGCTGTAAGGGACACATTATTATTCTAAAATCATCTCCTAGTTCTATAGGGAGAGGTTTCGGCTGTTTTTTTGAGGGACAGATTATTGTTCTAAAATCATCTCCTAGTGCTATAGGGAGAGGTTCCTGCTGGTGCTGTGAGGGACAGCTTTTTGTTCTAAAATCATCTCCTAGTGCTATAGTGAGATGTTTCTGCTGGTGCTGTGAGGGACAGATTATTGTTCTAAAATTATCTCCTACTGCAATAGGGAGAGGTTCCTGCTGGTGCTGTAAGGGACAGATTAATGTCCTAGTTCTAAAGTGAGAGGTTCCTGCTGGTGCTGTGAGGAACAGATTATTATTCTAAAATCAACTCCAACTGCTATAGGGAGAGGTTCCTGCTCGTGCTGTAAGGGACAGATTATTGTTCAAAAATCATCTACTAGTTCTATAGGGAGAGGTTCCTGCTGGTGCTGTAAGGGACAGATTATTGTTCTAAGTTCATTTCCTAGTTCTATAGGGAGAGGTTCCTGCTGGTGCTTTGAGGGACAGATTATTGTTCTAAAATCAACACCTACTGCTATAGGGAGAGGTTCCTGCTGGTGCTGTAAGGGACAGATTATTGTTCTAAAATCATCTCCTACTTCTTTTGGGAGAGGTTCCTGCTGGTGCTGTACGGGACAGATTATTGTTCTAAAATCATCTCCTAGGTCTATAGGGAGAAGTTCGTGCTGGTGCTCTGAGGGAGAGATTATTGTTCTAAAATCATCACATACTGCTATAGGGAGAGTTTCCGGCTGGTGCTGTGAGGGACAGATTATTGTTCTAAAATCATCTCCTAGTGCTACAGGAAGAGGTTCCTGCTGGTGCTGTGACGGACAGATTATTGTTCTAAAATCATCTCCTACTGCTATACGGAGAGGTTCCTGCTGTTGCTGTAAGGGACAGATTATTGTTCTAAAATCATCTCCTAGTTCTATAGGGAGAGGTTCCTGCTGGTGCTGTGAAGGACAGATTATTGTTCTAAGCTCATTTCCTAGTGGTATAGGGAGAGGTTCATGCTGGTGCTGTGAGGGTCAGATTATTGTACTAAAATCATCTCCTAGTTCTATAGGGAGAGGTTCCTGCTGGTGCTGTGAGGGACAGCTTTTTGTTCTAAAATCATCTCCTAGTGCTATAGTGAGATGTTTCTGCTGGTGCTGTGAGGGACAGATTATTGTTCTAAAATCATCTCCTACTGCAGTAGGGAGGGGTTCCTGCTGGTGCTTTATGGGACAGATTAATGTCCTAGTTCTAAAGTGAGAGGTTCCTGCTGGTGCTGTGAGGGACAGATTATTGTTCTAAAATCATCACATACTGCTATAGGGAGAGGTTCCTGCTGGTGCTGTAAGGGACAGATTATTATTCTAAAATCATCTGTTAGTTCTATAGGGAGAGGTTCCTGCTGGTGCTGTGAGGGACAGATTATTGTTCTAAGTTCATTTCCTAGTTCTATAGGGAGAGGTTCCTGCTGGTGCTTTGAGGGACAGATTATTGTTCTAAAATCATCACCTACTGCTATAGGGAGAGGTTCCTGCTGGTGCTGTAAGGGACAGATTATTGTTCTAAAATCATCTCCTAGGTCTATAGGGAGAAGTTTGTGCTGGTGCTGTGAGGGAGAGATTATTGTTCTAAAATCATCACATACTGCTATAGGGAGAGTTTCCGGCTGGTGCTGTGAGGGACAGATTATTGTTCTAAAATCATCTCCTAGTTCTATAGGGAGAGGTTCCTGCTGGTGCTGTGAGGGACAGATTATTGTTCTAAAATCATCTCCTACTGCTATAGGGAGAAGTTTCTGCTGGTGCTGTAAGGGATAGATTATTGTTCTAAAATCATCTACTAGTTCTATAGGGAGATGTTCGAGCTGGTGCTATGAGGGAGAGATTATCGTTCTAAAATCATCACATACTGCTGTAGGGAAACATTCCTGCTGGTGCTGTGAGGGACAGATTATTGTGCTAAAATCATCTCCTACTGCTATAGGGAGAGGATACTGCTGGTGCTGTAAGGGACAGATTATTGTTCTAAAATCATCTCCTAGTTCTATAGGGAGAGGTTCCTGCTGGTGCTGTGAGGGACAGATTATTGTTCTAAAATCATCTCCAACTGCTATAGGGAGAAGTTCCTGCTGGTGCTGTAAGGGATAGATTATTGTTCTAAAATCATCTACTAGTTCTATAGGGAGATGTTCGAGCTGGTGCTCTGAGGGAGAGATTATTGTTCTAAAATCATCACATACTGCTGTAGGGAAACGTTCCTGCTGGTGCTGTGAGGGACAGATTATTGTTCTAAAATCATCTCCTAGTGCTATAGGGATAGGTTCCTGCTGGTGCTGTGAGGGACAGATTTTTGTTCTAAAATCATCTCCTAGTGCTATAGGGAGAGGTTTCTGCAGGTGCTGTGAGGGACAGATTATTGTTCTAAAATCATCTACTGCAATAGGAAGAGGTTACTGCTGGTTCTGTAAGGGACAGATTATTGTTATAAAATAATCTCCTAGTTCTAAAGGGAGAGGTTCCTGCTGGTGATGTGAGGGACATATTATTGTTCTAAAATCATCTCCTAGTTCTATAAGGAGAGGTTCCTGCTGGTACTGTGAGGGACAGATTATTGTTCTAAAATCATCTCATACTGCTATAGGGAGAGGTTCCTGCTGGTGCTGTAAGGGACAGATTATTGTTCTAAAATCATATCCTACTGCTATAGGGAGAGGTCCCTGCTGGTGCTATAAGGGACAGATTATTGTTCTTAAATCATCTCCTAGTTCTATAGGGAGAGGTTCGAGCTGGTGCTGTGAGGGAGAGATTATTTTATTGTTCTAAAATCATCACATACTGCTAAAGGAGAGTTTCCTACTGGTGCTGGGAGGGACAGATTATTGTTCTAAAATCATCTAATAGTGCTATAGGGAGAGGTTCCTGCTGGTGTTGTGACATACAGATTATTGTTCTAAAATCATCTCCTAGTTCTATAGGGAGAGGTTCCTGCTGGTGCTGTAAGGGACAGATTATTGTTCTAAACTCATCTCCTAGTGCTATAGGGAAAGGTTTCACTGGTGCTGTGAGGGACAGATTATTGTTCAAAAATCATCAAATACTGCTAAAGGGAGAGGTTCCTGCTGGTGCTGTGAGTTACAGATTATTGTTCTAAAATCATCTCCTACTGCTGTAGGGAGAGGTTCCTGCTGGTGCTGTAAGGGACAGATTATTGTTCTAATATCATCTCCTAGTTCTATAGGGAGAGGTTCCTGATGGTGCTGTGAGGGACAGATTATTGTTTTTAAACCATCTCCTACTGCTATAGGGAGAAGTTCCTGCTGGTGCTGTAAGGGACAGATAAATGTCCTAGTTCTAAAGTGAGAGGTTCCTGCTGGTGCTGTGAGGGACAGATTATTGTTCTAAAATCATCACATACTGCTATAGGGAGAGGTTCCTGCTGGTGCTGTAAGGGACAGAATATTATTCTAAAATCAACTCCAACTGCTATAGGGAGAGGTTCCTGCTTGTGCTGAAAGGGACAGATTATTGTTCTAAAATCATCTGCTAGTTCTATTTTGAGAGGTTCCTGCTGGTGCTGTGAGGGACAGATTATTGTTCTAAGTTCATTTCCTAGTTCTATAGGGAGAGGTTCCTGCTGGTGCTGTAAGGGACAGATTATTGTTCTAAAATCTTCTCCTACTTCTTTTGGGAGAGTTTCCTGCTGGTGCTTTACAGGACAGATTATTGTTCTAAAATCATCTCCTAGGTCTATAGGGAGAAGTTCGTGCTGGTGCTGTGAGGGAGAGATTATTGTTCTAAAATCATCACATACTGCTATAGGGAGAGGTTCCGGCTGGTGCTGTGAGGGACAGATTATTGTTCTAAAATCATCTCCTAGTGCTACAGGAAGAGGTTCCTGCTGGTGCTGTGACGGACAGATTATTGTTCTAAAATCATCTCCTACTGCTATACGGAGAGGTTCCTGCTGGTGCTGTAAGGGACAGATTATTGTTCTAAAATCATCTCCTAGTTCTATAGGGAGAGGTTCCTGCTGGTGCTGTGAAGGACAGATTATTGTTCTAAGCTCATTTCCTAGTGCTATAGGGAGAGGTTCTTGCTTGTGCTGTGAGGGACAGATTATTGTACTAAAATCATCTCCTAATTCTATAAGGAGAGGTTCCTGCTGGTGCTGTGAGGGACAGATTATTGTGCTAAAATCATCTCCTACTGCTATAGGGAGAGGATACTGCTGGTGCTGTAAGGGACAGATTATTGTTCTAAAATCATCTCTTACTGCTATAGGGAGAAGTTCCTGCTGGTGCTGTAAGGGACAGATTATTGTTCTAAAATCATCTACTAGTTCTATAGCGAGAGGTTCGAGCTGGTGCTCTGAGTGAGAGATTATTGTTCTAAAATCATCACATACTGCTGTAGGGAAACGTTCCTGCTGGTGCTGTGAGGGACAGATTATTGTTCTAAAATCATCTCCTACTGCAATAGGGAGAGGTTACTGCTGGTTCTGTAAGAGACAGATTATTGTTATAAAATAATCTCCTAGTTCTAAAGGGAGAGGTGAGAGGGAGAGACTGGTCATCTAATATTCTACATCAATGTATTCTACTACATCAATCTGTTCTACTACATTGGTGCAGTGCAAGTGACCAGAAGTGCATTTCGGACTTAGTGACAGAAGTCGGTGGTGACAACAATCCTCTAAGGTGACAGAAGACCATGAGGACCCAGAAAGGAGGTTTTGAGCCCTAGGACCAGGACCTGGAGAAAATTATCAGCCCAAGAACCCTAGCAGTTGGTAAGTGTGTCTTTTTCTCTAAATAGCACCTTTAATGCACAATGGCGGTGGCTATGTCTGGGTGTGACAATAGCACTAAGGGATAAAATGTAAATATGTGGCTGTTAAATTATATAAAGAGTCATGGGGGACCTTATGAAATCCCCCAAGAATATCGAAAATCATGGGATTTAATGAAATGCTTTTTCTCTGATAGTATCTTTGATAAGAAAACGAAAGAAAAGAAACGTAAGGGTATTATTATTCAGGGATTATTGTCTTGTTGTACAGAATTAATGGAGCAGATTAAGGGGAAAGAGCAGCAAATTCTAGAACAGGCTCAGAGATGTGAGGTTTTGGAGAAAGAGTTAAATGAGAGGATATCAGATCTCAGGTTACATGCTATCACTACTGGGGAGGCACTGATTGAGAAGGCTAAATTATGTGATGATTAAAGTCGGGTAAATGAGGAATTGTTAGTGAAAATGCAAGTGGTTGAGAAACAGTTGGAGGAATGTAAACATGCTGCCAACATTGCGTTTGATAAATTGGCAGAAAAATCAAATTACACAAATCAAGATGACACCGTTAAAATTAAGCTTGATACCAAAGATCATAAGCTAATATATCCATGGGCTGAGTTAAATACAGCCTCAAGCATACCAGCAGCTCTGACAACTACAACCACTGTTTTGAACACTGACAATTCGAGTGAAGTTCAATTGGAAGCCATTGTAAGAGAGATAGGACAGGTACCCCGCTATGATGTAAATAGATTCATGAAATGGTTCTGTGATTTGCAGAGAGTCAGAGACACATACAACTTGAATACGGAAGACCTAGCTAGAATTTTGCGGAAAAGTGTAGGCAATGGCTTGTGGGCACGAATTTTGCAAAATTGTGGCCAGCGTCATAAAACTAAGGATGTTTTAAAGGAATTGTTAAAAGCATTGTATGGAGTAATGACAAATGTGTCATTGTCAGGAAAAATTAAACAAATGAAAAATGAATGTCCATATGAACTTGCAGATAGAATTAGCAGTGTGATGGAATATGAAATGACCGGGAATCCAGGCTTTGAACATGGTGGTTTGGTTCACAGGGCAATGTTATTAGAAGCATTAGATGGTGATGTCAGGGAAGGTATTTTATCTGTTACACCTGACCCTAGTGATTATAATGATATTTTGTTGAGAGCAGACAATTTGTGGAGGAGAAAGTGCAGAGAGGATAGCTTTGCAGTCGATGCAGCTAGAATTTTTAGAGTTGAGGGTCAGCAAAATAGAGGTGATTTTAAAGGACCATGGAAAGGAAGAACATATAACAGTTCAGGTAGTTATAGAAGGCCAGAAACCAGAGGAAATCCTAACAAACAGCCTTGGGTGCCTTTTAATGAGATAAGAAGTGAGAGAGATCGCTTGCAGGAGGAGCTATATAAGATACAGGAGGAAATGAAAAAAATAGGCAGGAGGGGCCAAAATAGCAGCAGTCGGGAAGGAAGGTGCTGTGCCACCCTCTATGAGTGATTGTTAGGGGTCCCGAGCCCCCCACGCCCCTTCCTGCCGATTCTTAACTGATTTAACATTAGACTCCTGGGGGCGGCCCTCTGTTGATGTAACATTAGGGGGAACTCGTGTAAATGCGCTGTTAGATAGTGGGGCAGCTATTAGTTTTAGAAAAATCTTTTGTCCCTGGAAATGAGAAAATTAGAATAACAGGTGTCACTGGACATTCCATTGAAGCTCCTTTTGTGCGTGGTGTTGAGATGCGAATAGGAGAAGAGAAGTGGAAGTGTGGTACAAACGTTCTAGTTGGTGGTCTGGGACGACATGTGTCTGTAGACGTGGTTAATACAGGACTAGGACTGTTTGTTGTAGTGTGAAGGTGAAGAGAAGAGGATAAGCGTAGAGTTGTGGTGCGTGTTTTCCTCGAAGTTACCTTACAGGTCACTGTGGACAATAAGATTAAAAGAGTAAAGGTCCCTGTTTTCTAAAAAGATTTTGATTATCGACGGGGTGATAGATTGTCGCGTAAATGTGCTCAAGGGGGATTACAATGTAGTTGTCTCCCGGCGGGGGTCCTCAGATTACAATTTAGTCAATTCTTAGCCGTCCTTCCCCGCACCCCCCGAGCCCTGGGGATTGTTAGTGAGTATCTCCCACCGTGTCGTGGAAGGAAGGGCTGACGACGATAAAACCGGGGAGGACGGATAAAAAAA
>BLSH010480508.1:3873-18445 GCA_018402905.1 Glandirana rugosa
CCTCCCCCTCCTCCATCACCCCCCTCTCCTCCCTTCCTCTCTCTCCATGCTCCGCCCCTTTTCTCCCCTTTCTCTCTCTCCTCTTTCTCCCTCTCTCCCCTTCTCCCTCTTTCTCCCTCCTCCCTCTCTCTCTCTTTTTCCTCTCCTCTCCCTCTCTCCCACTCCAATATGCAAACTAGACAGAGTGTATGACATTAGAATATCGTCTTTATTGGTAAGAAAATGAACACAGAGTTCCATAGTGAAAAGGGAATCAAATATAAAATATAAATCTTGTTAACAACTTATATAATTTATTAACAGAAGCATATATTTGACGTTATCCTATTCTGAAAGTTATGTTGCTTGTAAAATATGACTTTTTTTTCATTTTCCTCCCTTTCTCTCCTCAACTCTCCCTAATCCCTCTCTCTCTATCCTCTCCTCTTTCTCCTCTCTTCCTTTCCCTCTCTCCTACCCTTTCCATCTCTGCCCATCCTCCCTCTCCTCTCCTTCCAACCTTTCTCCCCACCTCCCCTCTCCCCTCTTTCCTTTCTTCTCCCCTGTCTCTCTCCATCCCTCCATATCTCTCTTCCTCCCTCTCTCCCCTCCTCCATCTCCTCTCCTTGTTGCCCCCTCCTCCATTACTCTACTCCCCCTCTCTCTCCTCCCTTCTCTCATCCCTTTCTCTCTCTCCATGCTCTCCCCCCTTCCTCTTGCTCCACTCTTCCTCTTTTCCCCTTGCTCTCTTTCCTCCTTCTCCCTCTCTCTCCCTCCTCCCTCTCTCTCTTTCTCTCTCTCTCTACCCCTCCTCTTCCCTTTCTTCTCCCTCTCATCCCCTCCTCCCTCTCTCACCTTCCTATCTGTCTGTAGCGCCCTCATAGTGGTAGGTGCTTTTGCTAGGAGAGGCAAAATTTAGTCATGCCTGACCGAAGTGCAGGCCTGAATGTTTTGATTTGGGGAGGGGAGTGGCTCAGAGAGAGCTGGAGATTGCAGGAAGGAAACCCATTGGTTACTCCTCTCCTTTGGTTCTGGAAGGTTCTGGAAAAGGGGATGGATGAGGAGGTGTCACTTTCTGATGTATGTTAAGGAGCCCTGACCAATCCCCAACCTGGATTGGCAAGGGGCAGGCCTCCTTAAATACTGTGATCTGCACAGCTGGGGGAGGAGAGTAGTTCAGGTGGAAGAGTGGAGAATGTAGCAGGTGCTGTGGAGCAGGCCTCACCCAGGAGGGAGCCCCCAGTCTGGGGGGTTGACCTTAGGGCCTGAAGCTTTGGGTGCAGCCAGGAGTGGAGTTGGTTCCTGGAGTAACACAAGGAAGCAGGAGAGCAGCAGAAGTTCTATATTACAAAGTCTCTTTAAAGGATCCACCGGTGTTGGTGAGTGACAGACCCTGGGAGCTGGATGAGAAGGCTGGAGCAGGCTGGGAGGGGACAGTGGACAGTCTGTGGAAGTCGGAGGAGCCAGCCAGGAGAAGGAGTGTCACTGGACAGCAGGGTAGGCCGGAGCAGCCTGGAAGAAGTACAGGCTGGGAGTTGTAGTCTGTCAATACCCAGCTAGCACCAAAGTACATAGTTACACTTTGATGGCCCGTAGCTTCACAACTGGGAACCTGTGGCCATCGCCTGTAATGGGTGGTCCAGAGATCCTGCTGGCAGAAGTGCAGGTCTCACCATGTGCTAGCTGTGGTGGAGGAAGAGGTGTCATGGAGGCCTGATAAATTGTCTTTCAGGCCAGCAAATGTTTGTGCTGGAGGAAACAGGAGTGTATATACTGCAGTGTATATAAAAGGTCCCGTGATCTAATTCGTTGGGCATCCCACAGTTATCCCTTCTCCCTTTCCAAGTTTATACTCTAGATAAAACAACAAAACAAAGTGCCAGCCTGTTCCGTGACTCCGGATGTGTGAGAAATGGTGTGGTTGAGCGCAGCGGGCAGGTGAACCACAAGTACCAGCCACCCCCATTGCTACATGTTCCTCTCCCTCCCTCTTTCTCCTTTTCTCCTCCCTCTCTCCCCTCCTCCCTCTCTCTCCTCCCTCTCGTCTAATTGTCTCCACCTCCACCCTTTCCTTCAATCCCCACCTCCCTCTCTTTCCTTCTCCTTTTCCTTCTTCAGTGGACATGACGCCGCTGACATCCAACACTTCATAGGAGTGAATGGAGGCTCCCATCAGGTCTGCCTAACAAACTGACAGGCGGACCTGATCGGAAAGCTCGTGTGAAAGGGGCCTTAGCCTTTGGTCTGGTTCCAGAGACTAACTTACAGCATGTCTGTACTTACATACAACTCTGCACCTTTCGCAGCTCTCTCTGCACACTTCTGTCTGTTCCCTTGCAGCTTCTTGAACTGTTGGGGAGAATGGAGCCCTAAACTGCTGTAATGCCATTGAATAGAGATGGGCCGAACACCCCCTGTTTGCTTTGCAGTAGAAATCCTTAACAGGGAAAAAGTTCGGCCCTAAACTGCGAACTCCATTAAAGTCTATGGGATCCGCACATGAAAAACCAAAAGTCCCTATTTTGAAGCCTTATATCCAAGTTATTGGCCATAAAAAGGGCATGGGGACTTGGGTACTGTCCTGAGGTACATGTCTCAATGGAAATTAAAAAAAAAAAAACGGGGGGCGTGGCCTGGCCGTCATGGAGTGAGGACGCACGAAAGACGAGCTCCGACAGCCACGGGCTAATAATCTCTGACACATCGCTCCAGCCGACCCGCATTTACCTCTAAATGCCCACCAGACGCCGCACATCATCTCAACCCCCGAGCGGAGGACGTACTGTGACCGGAGGGCTCCATTCCTTCTTTTGCCCCCGGACCCCCGCCACGCGGTCCACATCCAAGATGGCGGCGGACCAGGCCGCAACCACACAGCCGGCGAGACGGTCCCGGGCCTTGGGCGACGAATCCCCCATCCTCTCCGCAACCCCTCAGGTGAGGGGTTCCAGCCCATCCTCATCCCCCCGCTCCTCAGGGCAGGCCTCACACCAGTCGGATGTAGATGGCCTTGAGAGAGACTGGGACCTCCGGACCCATTTTAAGGCCCTCCTAACTAAAGATGACATACAGAGGCTAATAACGGTGGTCGAGCTCTCCTGCAAGAAAGCAGTAGACGAGCTGAGAGAGGAGACGGTAGCTATTGGACACCGTGTGGAGGCTGTTGAAAGTGGCCAGGAAGATATCATGCAGACCCTATCATTTCTTAAGGACACTGCCCATCACCATAGCTGAGCTATAAACAGTCTCCTCGACCAGCTGGACGACCAGGAGAACAGGAGCAGACGCCAGAATATCCGCATCCGCGGACTCCCTGAAGCCACCCGTTCTACAAATCTGCTCCCCTCAGTCACTGGTCTCTTTCGCCAGGTCCTAGGGGATGGAGCTCCTGCAGACATTGTGATAGAGAGGGTCCATCGTGCCCTCTTACCTCCCCCTCAAGACATGGACAACCCGCGGGATGTTATCTGCAAGTTGCTCAGGTACCCACTTAAGGAGGCCATTATGAGGGCCGCCCGGAACTCCCCCTGTATTGACTTTGATGGAGCTCAGATCTCCTTGTTCCCTGATCTTTCAAGGCGCACCCTGATGCAACGCAGGGCCGTGAGACCCCTGCTGGAGGCTCTGCGAACAGCGGGGGCAACATATCGCTGGGGATTTCCATTCCGGCTCACAGCAACGAGGGACAGGAAAACTGCGTCCTTACACAACAAAGATGACCTGCAGCACTTTCTGGATTCTCTGGACCTCCCCCCAGTGGACTTCCCAGATTGGAGGCTTCATAACACCATTCCTCTACCCCAGCGTCCGGATAGATGGTCCTCGGTCCAGACGTCCTCCCGCCGGAGGAAGAGACAGAGGAGGCGTAACCAAAGTGGGACTGTGGCCTAATGCCACTGCTGATTGAATCTTTTGGTCGGTTTCTGGTTGACTATGTTATTTCTTGGGACCCCTGGTTCTTCTCCCATTGGAGGATGGGCCGGACACCCGCGAACTGCTCCTTATTCACCGCGGACGGTCCTGGCTTGAAAGCCTGAGATGTGACTCCCTGCATAGATTCTTCAGTTCCGCTGCCCTGAGAGGCTTGTCATCGGGACAGTGAAATTGACTTGGGGTGATCTTCCCCTCTCAGACCATCAAGCCTATATTTGGTCCCATTTGGAAAGTTCAATAACCCTTTCTTTTTTTACAGGCTGTGATGTTAGTGTGTTCAGATTTTCTGTGGTTATCATCTTTTTTGCTTCACTGCCCAAGTGGCCTATTGTCGGTTGCTCCCGGGCGGTCAGTCACTTATACCCCCAGTAGGTACCCGTACTTTGTGGGGAATGTGTAACCGTGTTTTTGCGGTTCACTGGGGGATTGCTCGGAGGGGGGCCTTTTTCCACCCTTCGAGCAATCTCCGGGTGACTAGAATTACTCGAACTAGTTTCGGGAATAGTGGTATGCAAGTTTTCCTGTTGTTATTTTTGCCTTTTTCATTACCTACTTGTGAACCACACAGTTGTACTTCTGTTTTTTTATCTTTATTTTTATTTTTATTTTTATTTCTCCATTTTCCTAGGTGCCCTATTCTCTACAAAGGGGTGGAAGATATTTACGCAGGTGGAGGAGACCACTACTGGGGAGGGAGATCCCCCGGCAGGTACAATTTCGTGTGGGTCGGGGTCACACCTGAGGGCTCAGGTTCTGCTTGCTCAGCTATGAATGTCCTTGCTCAATTGCCACCATGCCTGGGTCCTTGAGTCTTATGTCATATAACGTCAGGGGCTTGTGCAGCCCTGCTAAGAGAGGTAGGCTTTGGCAGGAACTGCGGCATAAGTCACCCGACATTCTCTTTTTACAAGAGACCCATTTTACCACTAAATCCACCCCACGTATGCCCCTAACTATGTTCAATCAATGGTACCATAGCCCTTCCCCTGTTCCTAAGGCTAGAGGGGTCTCCATAGCGATCAAGAAGTCATGCCCGTTTTCTCTGGTTTCCTGCCTTGCAGACCCTGAGGGTCGCTATTTGGTAGTCAAAGGTAATATTGAAGGTCAGACTTACACGTTTTTCAATGTCTATGCCCCGAACCTACGAACCACTCGGTTCATCTCTCTCATCTGCAGTAAGGTGGAGGAGGTGAGGGAGGGCTTACTAGTGGTGGGTGGGGACTTTAATCTCCCCCTGAACCCCGACCTCGATACCTCCTCAGGGAGGTCGGTGTTCTCCTTTAAAGCTCTTCGTTATATTAAGCGATCCCTTCGCTCCCTCAATCTGGTCGACTCATGGCGCGTTAAACACCCGACGGCCCGGGACTACAGCTATTACTCTAAAACGCACAACGTTTACTCTCGGTTAGATCTGTTTTTAGTGGACCAATACCATCTTGGTGCAGTATCGGATGCCTCCATAGGTAGTATCACCATTTCGGATCACGCTCCAGTTTATATAACATTGAGTGGACCCTTTGCCCACCAGAGGGCTCGCTCTTGGAGACTGAACGAGACTCTGTTGGATGACTCCGGGGTCAGGGAGGCAGTTGATAGATCCCTGAATAATTACTTTGAACTTAACCAACCGGGGGAGGTGTCCCATCGTGCAGTTTGGGAGGGTCACAAGGCAGTGATCCGTGGAGAGCTGATATCCCATGGGTCTCGCCTTAAAAGGGACAGGCAGGGGGAGTTAACAAGGCTTCTCAACCGCTTTCATGACCTTGAGACCAACCACAAGGCGACTCGCTCTCCTGGGGTTGCGGATCAACTGTCATGTCTGCGGTCAGAACTTGCCCTTTGCTTGGACCGGAGGGCGAAAAATAAGATGCGATTCTATGCACATCGCTTCTACGAGCAAGGCAATAAATGTGGGAGATTGTTGGCGAGACAACTGAAACGTCAGCAGGCTCTACGTCATGTCCATACTTTATCTGCTAGAGGGGAGTCCTTGGTAGATTCCAAAGACATCGCATCCGAATTCAGGCGCTATTACGGATCTTTATACGATCTTCCCCATCCTCGGCCATCGTCCGACCCGGGGGAGGAGTCTCTGACCTTGCGGTCCTATGTAAAAGGATCGGGATTCTCCTCTCTCCCACCCGAGGTGCTCGATGAGTTGGAGGCTCCTTTTACGGTGGAGGAGCTAAGGGCTGCGGTTTCTGCTCTCCCAGCTGGGAAGAGTCCGGGCCCTGATGGCTTCCCTAACGCTTATTATAAAGCGTTTCTCCCGGTGCTTGAAACCCCGCTATGCGAATACTTCAACTCCCTTGGCCCCTCCTCACCTCTACCACCGGAAGCCTTAATGGCACACATTGTGGTCCTGCCCAAGCCCAGTAGAGACCCCCAGCTGTGCTCCAATTACCGCCCCATCTCACTGTTGAATGCGGACACTAAACTCTTGGCCAAACTTTTAGCCCTACGTCTGCAGACTCATGTGACGGACCTGATACACCCGGACCAAACCGGTTTTATGTTGGGCCGAGAGGCCAGGGACAATACTATCAGGGCCCTCCATATCCTGCATTGGGCGAAATATGGTCCTACTCGAAGTCCCTGTGTGGTCATCTCAATGGATGCCGAGAAGGCCTTTGATAGGGTCTCTTGGACCTATCTGTTGTCCGTGTTTCAGGAGATGGGGCTGGGGGAGCGCATGCTGGGTTGGGTCAGCTCGTTATATGCAGACAATTCGGCCAGGATGCGGATGAACGGGGTGCTGTCAGACCCTCTGCCTGTCCGTAACGGGACCAGGCAGGGTTGCCCCCTTACCCCATTGCTCTTTGCCTTAGTGCTGGAGCCCTTTTTATGTCGTGTGAGGACTAACCCAGACATTAAGGGGATGGTGATAGGCTCCAAGGAGCATAAGGTGTCCGCTTACGCGGACGACTTGCTATTTTATCTCTCCAATCCCTCGGTTACACTGCCAATAGTGATGGATGAGGTGAAAGAGTTTGGCCTAATGTCGAACTACAAGATTAACTTTGACAAGTCTGAACTACTCCCGATCAATGTTCCTACATCACTGATGGACTCTCTGGGTAGCGCATTCCCGTTCAAGTGGTGCGGAGGCTCCCTCCCTTATCTGGGTACGCATATCTCCCCTGACCAGAGCTTGCTATATGACCTTAATCTCGGTAACTTAGTGACGACTATAGAGAAAGACCTTATATCATGGAGAGACATACCCCTTACCTGGTTTGGACGCATTAGCGCCCTAAAGATGACCATCTTACCCCGTATAATTTACCTCCTCCATACGGTCCCTATAGCCCTTCCCAGGGTCTTCTTCCGTAGATTACGCAGATGCTTCCAAATCTTTGTCTGGCAGGGCAAGCTCCCCCGTCTGGCTTACGATCTCCTGAGAAGGACCAAGCGATGCGGTGGCCTTGGCCTCCCGGATATAGCGATTTACTACAAAGCCATGGCGTTGGTTCGGATTTTAAATTGGAACCACGACGGCAAGACCAGACTGTGGGTCAATCTGGAGAAGACCATGGCAGGCAGGGTCTTGGCTGGTGCCCCCTGGGTTCCGCACCCTTGCAGGGGCCTTTCAGACTGGACTTCTCCTTTAACCGTGGCCACATTGTCTGCTTGGGATAACCTGAACTCGAGTGGGAAGTTTGCTCCACCGACCTCCCCCCTGGCACCACTGGTTGGCTACCCGTGGTTTGCCCCGGGCGAGGAGAGAGGCTCCCTAGGTTCCTGGGCTCCTGATGGGAGAGGCCCCTGTGCCCGTTTCGCCCCGGAAGGTGATTTATTGCCACTACCATCCCTGAGGACACAAATGGGGACTATACCCTTTGCAGAATGGAGGCATAGACAGTTGGACAGTTTCCTTCGTTCACTGGACCCGGGACCTAGGCCATGTGGTTCTCTTACGGATTTTGAATCACTGTGTGTGGAACTCCCGGAGCCCAGGCATCTGTTGTCTCAGATGTATGGACTCATTCTGGGATCTTTGGGCACCGGTACCCCTTACTACATTAAGGAATGGGAGAGGGAGCTGGGGATACAACTTACGCCTCCCCAGGTGCAGCGGTTGATTGGTTTTACCCACTCATCCTCTCTGTCCTCCCGGATCCAGGAATCCTCATTTAAATTCCTGGCCAGGTGGTATAGAACACCGTCCAGACTGGCCCAAATGTTCCCTTCCGCCGACAAAAGATGCTGGAGGGGTTGTGGCCATCAAGGCACGTTCCTCCATATATGGTGGACCTGCCCCATGATTCAGGAATTCTGGGAGGCCATTACCCCCTGGATTCGTAAACTGACCCTGCGGAATATCACGTGTACCCCGCTCCACTTCTTATTCCACGGTATGCCTGCCTCTTCCAAACTATACAAACGCAGTGTGATTCCCCATCTGTTAAACGCTGCTAAGGCACTCATACCGAGGTTTTGGAAGCAATCTAGATGTCCGACTCTCCAAGATTGGAAGAGAGAGGTTGACTCTATTATGGAAGCTGAAGAGTGGGTGGCAAGGGCTAGGGACAATTATGATAGATTTAAGGATACCTGGGCTGGTTGGCAATACTACTCGCATGAGATTGTAATGAGTAGTCAAGGAGTGACGTCTAGTCAATGAGCGCCCCCTGGATGTGACCCTCTATGACTCATACGGCCTCTGTCGGGTGGAACCCCCCCCCAGTCCCCCCCTCTCATTTTTTCTTCCTTTTTTTACTTATACTTTTCCCTAAATGGGACGGGGTCCCCATTGTGACTCCCTGATAATTATTGTTCGGATTATTTCCCTCCTCCTTTCCTCTGCCTTCCCCCCTCCTTCCATCTTCCTAACCACATTACTTATTAAATCGCCCAGGGCGTGGACCAACTCTGATGTGGGATCAGTTTGCTTTCTCCTTGCTTGGGTGCGGCCTAGGACCCTGTTTGGGTTGCGCCCCCCCTGGCTGTGCTTGCCTGGGCCATCCCTCTCCCCCTTTTCGTGACGCCCAACTTGCTGATGGCGTGGGGGAGGGGGGGTCCCGGTGGCCCGGCCGGGGTGGGGGCTCCGGGGCTACCCTGCAGTGATTTTCGCTTGTAATCTCACGGCATTGTATTTTGAGCCCCACATGCCCTGCTCTCCACTGAGAGTCTGTGTCTCCCCCCGATGGGTAATGAAGGGTGCTTATTTTTGTTCCACCTATGTCAAATTTTGGTTCAACCCCTAATTTATCCCTTTCTTATTCTTGTTTTTTATTTATATATTATATATTTTATATTTTTCATTTTTTTTTTTTTTCTTCCTCTTTTTTCTTTATTTTTCATTCTTAATGTTTTACTTGGCAAGTCATATACGATTTATTCTTAGTTTTATTCTTTTGACATGATGGTTATGTACTGCCATTTCTCTACCTTTTTATTAACATTGAGCTACGTTTTTGTTTATGTGATTTTGTGAAAACTCAATAAATCTTGATTATAAAAAAAAAAAAAAATCATTTTTAAAGGAGCAGTGATTTTAATGATGCTTAAAGTTTAACTATAAAAATTAAAAATTCCTTTAACCACTTAAGGACCAGAAGGATTTACCCACTTCCTGACCAGGCCATTTTTTGTGATACGGCAATGCGTCTCTGAAACATTGTACCCAATAAATATCCAAAAAAAATGTAAAAAAACAAATTTCTTCATCATTTTAGGCCAATATGTATTGTTCTACATATTTTTGGTACAAAACAAATCGCAATTGCAGTATATTGATTGGTTTGCGCAAAAGTTATAGTGTCTACAAAAATGGGGAATAGATTTATGGCATTTTTATTGTTTATTGTTTTTACTTGTAATGGCAGCAATCAGCGATTTTTAGCAGGACTGCGACATTGCGACAGATCACATTGACACTGACATTTTTGACACTTTTTGGGAACCAGTGACATTATTGCTGTAATCAATGCTAGAAATATGCACTGATATTGTACTAATGACAATGGCAGGGAAGGGTGTAACACTAGGGGTAATAATGGGGTTAAATGTGTTCCCTCACTGTGTGTTCTAATTGGATGGGCTGCCTGGGGAAACACAGAGGCCATTACCTGCATAGCAGAAAGCCAGGATCTGTGTGATCTCCCCTGTCAGAACGGAGATCTGCCTTGTTTACACAGGCAGATCCCCGTTCTGTTACTGCGGGGAATAATTGCAGGTGGCTGGCAGACATCGAGTCCACCAGACCCGCTAATTGGCTCCCCCACTGGCCAGTGAGAGCGCGTGTGCGCCCAAAGAAGCCCGTTCCTTCGCCGGCATATAGCTACGTCAATTTGTGGGAACGAGCTGTCCTGCCGCAGTGTAATGATGGCGGCTGGTCGGCAAGTGGTTGAATATAGTGTCTGGAGTGGCCCCTTAGTCTGCTTGTAAAGTGGCGCATCTGAAATTACATTTCTAAAGAAAAAAAATGAAATTGACTCGCCTAACTTTTAAAAAAAAAACGGCATGGGCCCCCCAAATCTATACCAGACCCTTATCAAAGCATGCAACCTGGCAGGCCAGGAAAGGGGGGTGAGCAAGCGCCCCCCCAAACCATACCAGGCCACGTGCCCTCAATATGGGGGGGTGGATGCTTGTTGATAAGGGCAAGGGCCTCTTCCCCACAACTCTAGGCTGTGGTTGTAGGGGTCTGTAGGTGGGGGCTTATCGGAATCTGGAAGCCCCCTTTAACAAGGGTGCCCCCAGATCCTGGCCCCCATGTGAATGAGTATGGAGTACATTGTACCCCTACCTATTCGCCAAAAAAGTGTCAAAAAGAAATAACAACACAGACAGAGTTTATTAAAAATAAAAAAGTTCCCCGATGTAGATCCATCATCAATCACAACGCCTGCCGTACCACCGGACCCCAAAAAAAACCTCTCTTCACTCGTTGACAGCTGACCGCAGAATGTCTCTTCTGCTGGGTGACAGTTCTTAGATAGGTAAGGGCAGACCACCTGGTGGCATCATCTGGTGGCCCTGCCCATTGTGACGTTCTGACCTCGCATGCAGCGGTCGTTGATGTCATAAGGCAGCAGAGCCACCAGATGACGTTACCAGGTGGCTCCGCCCCTTACCTATATAAGAACTGTCAAACAGCAGAGCCTGCAGTGGGCAGTTAGCCTTCATTGATGGGGGGACTTTTTTTTATTTTTTAATAAATTAATTGTCAAAAACTGTGTCTGTGTTTTTACATTTTGGCACTATTTTGGTGAATGTGTAGGTGTACTATGTACCCCATACTCATTCACATGGGGGCAGGATCTGGGGGCCCCTTTGTTAAAGGGGGCTTCCAGATTCCGATAACCCTGCCATCCGCAGACCCCCACAACCACAGCCCAGGGTTGTGGGGAAGAGGCCCTTGTCCCATCAACATGGCGGGGGGCAGAGCCCCTTTGCCCCAAAACAGCCACCCCCCATGTTGAGGGTTCTGGAGGGGGGAGTGTTCACTTGCACCCCCCCATTTCCTGGCCTGCCAGGCTGCAAGCTTGGATAAGGGTCTGGTATCGATTTTGGTGGGTGGTTGGTGGTTTTGTATTGCCGTCAATTTTTTTTTTTTTTCCTTCAGCTGTCAGCTTCCCAGCCCCTCTCCTTAACAACATATTGACTGTGCGCTTGGAGGACGAAAATCCAGCCGAAAGCACAGAAAATGTGGGTGTTCGGCAAACACCTGAAGGGGTGTTCACCCAACACTACCATTGAATATAAAGGGTGTGCTTGCCTGCAAACACACAGTCTGCTGGTTTCTGGCAAAACCTGGACACAGGGTTGACGGCTTTTTGAAGCCTCTGGACTCCGGAACCCAATCCAAGTAATAACAAGACCTGCAGAAAACTGGAAAGCCAGTCTTCTTTACTAGGAAATTATATTCTAAAGCCCCCTCAAACTGTATCTTTGAGAATCCTGTGTCATTTTTGCTTACCTTTGCACAGTGGCAGGGCCTAGCACTGTCACAGGATGTATATTGCGGCTCTGTTCTAAGACAAAAGTTTAATGCTTTTAAAAAAGATATCTGCTGCTCTATCACAGTGGTTCTCAACTCTGTCCTCAAGTACCCCCAACAGGCCATGTTTTGGGAATTTCTCTTAGATAAAATAGCTGTCCAAAATACCAAGCCATTGACTCTGATTTAAAGCACCTGTGCAAGATAAAGGAAAACCTGCAAACCTGGCCTGTTGGGGGTACTTGAGGACAGGGTTGAGAACCACTGTTCTATCAGTGTAAAGGTCAAAGAAAGCAATAGGCCACAGCTGTCCAAATCTTGCAAGTAAATTTCATACCTCCGTGTTGCTGCTCCATGTTCCCCATCCACAACATACTATATCTGGAGCGATGGAGAGACCGCAAACCCCCTAAATCCCTTAGTCCCCTCTTCACCCCCTCTTTATTTTAAATTTTTTTTCTTCCATACAGTTTTCTGACTTCCTACCCTTTTCATTTTTCTTTCTCTTTAAATAGTTACTTCTTTTTCCATTTAAAGCGTTGTAAAAACTGTATTTTATATATATAACTACATCATTTTTTCCCATGCTAGTTACATACTGTTGCCTACTCTTAGTAGGTAACCAGATCAGATTTCATGTAGTATTTGCTTAAGGCAGTGGTTCTCAACTCCGGTACTCGGGACCCACCAACAGGCCAGATTTTAAGTATTACCTTGGGGAGATGCAGACTGGAACACTGCAATCACTGAGCAGCAAATTATATCACCTGTGATGTATTTCAGTTATCCTGCAAACCTGGCCAGTTGAGGGGTCCCCAGGACCGGAGTTGAGAACCACTGGCTTAAGGTGTTAAGATGTAACAAAGATACATACATACTACACTGCAGTAGTAAACTGGAATGTTTGCTTTGCATAACGTACAAGTGTAATGTGTTATTTGTGTAAAGACCAAATAAACAAATATATATATATATACAGGCGGTCCCCTAGTTACAAACATCCGACTTATGAACGACTCCTACTTACAAACGGAGGGAGACAACAGGAAGTGAGAGGAAATCTCCCCCTAGGAAAGGAAATTCACTCCTGTAAGAGTTATTATGGGAAAAAGGTGTCTCCACTGATGCTTTATCACCAAAGTTTGTTTCTACAACAACCCAAAATTTTCAAAATCCAATTATCATTGGGACAGGAAGTGAGGTGAAATCTTCTTCACAGATACATAGACAGCAAAACAAACATTACAGGGGTGTTAAACCTTCCCTATGTTATCCAAAAAGCTTAAAAATAGTTTTTTTGGCTGAAGCTACACTTACAAAATGTACCTGTTCCAACTTACAAACAAATTCAACTTAAGAACAAACCTACAGACCCTATCTTGTTTGTAATCCAGGGGCCGCCTGTATATATATATATATATATATATATATATATATATATATATATATATATACACAACATTCTGTAAAAAGAAGCAGTGTGATTAAGTCCTCAAAGGGTAAGTTCACCTTATGGAACATGTTACATGTTCCGCCCATTTTTAGGATGGAACATGTAGCATGTTCCAGCTCCTGTCGCCTCTCCCCCTGACCTCCCCTTCAGTCTTACAGCAGATAGGGGCTCTTCTCCACACGGTTGCATCATTCATTCACAGTTTCCTTAATAGATGGCTTGTAGTTCTAAATTGATTGAGAGGGTGCAGAGGCCTGATATTGCACCCCTGATCACAGCTGCAATGCTTTCCAGGCTCTTGCAGGAAAACATAGTAAATACATATTCTTTCTGCAAAAATATATGCATTTTAATTGTATCTAAAAAAGGTATCCTTTAAGCTGTTGCCATTCAAACTGCTAAAACCAATTTTAACTCTTTCATTCTCTATTCAACAACTAGGTTGTCATTTTTGCTAAACTGGGTTACGTGGCAATTATAAATAGTAGTTTAAATTTTCATTGACTGAAAAAGGTCAGGGACAAGTGCACTAGGCCGTGAACATAAACAGTATAGCATTTTTTTTTAAATCAAATAATCAAGCACAACCAAAACCAACTCCATTTAGCCAGCAGGTAATTTAAAAAGATCACAGGTATTCTCTTAACATTTACAAGTGATGCTTAAAGCTATGCTCCCCCATCCTATCTGACAGTTTTTACTGGCAAGTGGCATTTTGGAACTCCTGTAATACTTATAGTAAATGTTAAAAATTATTTAAAAAATGAGGTATTTCAAAAGTAAAGTACATTATCAATGGGGATTGATCATGTAAGCTGTCAAAAAAACCCCAGCAAAAGAATGAAGTAATATTTTTAAAAGGATAAATCCCCCTTGGGGTGTTATAATTAATAACTTGCTATGGACAGGCAAGCAGCAGCTGCCAACGTTGTGTTTGTATGTGCCTGTGCTTAATGAACTACAAGGACTGCAGATGCCACACTTTATCTTGTATAATCCTACATCTTAGTGTAAAATTTATTCCTGCCAGAAAATAACAAATTACTTCTCAATCATTTGAAGTAGGGAGATCCACAGTACATATTATTTGTTTATCCTATGTTTATTATTATCCCCTCTATTTCAGATATGTTACAGTTTGAAGGAACACAGCCTGTTGGGTTTAGAGGGATAAAAATATTATCGGCTTTACCAGAAAACTCATCAGGACCAACAACAGCTCCAGTACTCAAACCTTAAAAGAGAAAATGTTGATTATAAAG
>BLSH010480508.1:18455-29177 GCA_018402905.1 Glandirana rugosa
CCCCTCTCTCTCCTCCCGCTCTCTTTGTCCTCTTCTCTCCTTCTTTACCACTCCTACCTCTCTCTCCATCCTCTTCCTCTCTCTCCTCCCTTCCTCTCCCTCTCCCCTTCCCTTTTCCTTTTTTTCCCATCCTCCCTCTCTTCCACTCCTCTTTCTCTTCCAGCTGCTTTTCCAGCCGAAAGCACAGAAAATGTGGGTGTTCGGCAAACACCTGAAGGGGTGTTCACCCAACACTACCATTGAATATAAAGGGTGTGCTTGCCTGCAAACACACAGTCTGCTGGTTTCTGGCAAAACCTGGACACAGGGTTGAAGGCTTTTTGAAGCCTCTGAACTCCGGAACCCAATCCAAGTAATAACAAGACCTGCAGAAAACTGGAAAGCCAGTCTTCTTTACCAGGAAATTATATTCTAAAGCCCCCCTCAAACTGTATCTTTGAGAATCCTGTGTCATTTTTGCCTACCTTTGCACAGTGGCAGGGCCTAGCACTGTCACAGGATGTATATTGCGGTTCTGTTCTAAGACAAAAGTTTAATGCTTTTAAAAAAGATATCTGCTGCTCTATCACAATGGTTCTCAACCCTGTCCTCAAGTACCCCCAACAGGCCATGTTTTGGGAATTTCTCTTAGATAAAATAGCTGTCCAAAATACCAAGCCATTGACTCTGATTTAAAGCACCTGTGCAAGATAAAGGAAAACCTGCAAACCTGGCCTGTTGGGGGTACTTGAGGACAGGGTTGAGAACCACTGCTCTATCAGTGTAAAGGTCAAAGAAAGCAATAGGCCACAGCTGTCCAAATCTTGCAAGTAAATTTCATACCTCCGTGTTGCTGCTCCATGTTCCCCATCCACAACATACTATATCTGGAGCGATGGACAGACCGCAACTCCCCAAATCCCTTAGTCCCCTCTTCACCCCCTCTTTATTTTAAATTTTTTTTCCTCCATACAGTTTTCTGACTTCCTACCCTTTTCCTTTTCATTTTTCTTTCTCTTTAAATAGTTACTTCTTTTTCCATTTAAAGCGTTGTAAAAACGGTATTTTATATATATATAACTACATCATTTTTTCCCATGCTAGTTACATACTGTTGCCTACTCTTAGTAGGTAACCAGATCAGATTTCACGTAGTATTTGCTTAAGGCAGTGGTTCTCAACTCTGGTACTCAGGACCCACCAACAGGCCAGATTTTAAGTATTACCTTGGGGAGATGCAGACTGGAACACTGCAATCACTGAGCAGCAAATTATATCACCTGTGATGTATTTCAGTTATCCTGCAAACCTGGCCGGTTGGGGGGTCCCCAGGACCGGAGTTGAGAACCACTGGCTTAAGGTGTTAAGATGTAACAAAGATGCATACATACTACACTGCAGTAGTAAACTGGAATGTTTGCTTTGCATAATGTACAAGTGTAATGTGTTATTTGTGTAAAGATCAAATAAACAAATATATATATATATATACAGAGGCGTAACTAGAACCTTCAGGGTCCCGGTGCAAGAAATTATGAAGGGCCCCCTGACCCCTGGGCAGGGACCTTCCCTCTTCCCACTGATCCTGGGGCCCTTTACTCCCATCGTGGGTCCCTTTATTGCGGTACTGCAGTGGGGCCCTTTCACAAGTTCTGCAGCAGGCCCGAGGGGGACCAGGGAAGCACACAGGGGCCCTGGGAACAGCAGAAGACAAGTAAACTGGATAGAGGAAAATGGAAGAGATTGTGTCCTCTAAATGCCACCCCCACCATCCCTCCTATTCAGGTGTACAGGGGAGGCACACGGGCCCCCTGGACCATGGGGCCCGGTTGCAATTGCAACCCCTGCAACCCCTATCGTTACGCCCCTGTATGTATATATATATATATATATATATATATATATATATATAAAAACACAACATTCTGTAAAAAGAAGCAGTGTGATTAAATCCTCAAAGGGTAAGTTCACCTTATGGAACATGTTACATGTTCCGCCCATTTTTAGGATGGAACATGTAACATGTTCCAGCTCCTGTCGCCTCTCCCCCTGACCTCCCCTTCAGTCTGACAGCAGATAGGGGCTCTTCTCCACACGGTTGCATCATTCATTCACAGTTTCCTCAATAGATGGCTTGTAGTTCTAAATTAATTGTGAGGGTGCAGAGGCCTGATATTGCACCCATGATGACAGGTGCAATGCTTTCCAGGCTCTTGCAGGAAAAAATAGTAAATACATATTTTTTTCTGCAAAAATATATGCATTTATTATTTTATCTAAAAAAGGTATCCTTTAAGCTGTTGCCACCCAAACTGCTAAAACCAATTTTAACTCTTTCATCCTCTATTCAACAACTAGGTTGTCATTTTTGCTAAACTGGGTTACGTGGCAATTATAAATAGTAGTTTAAATTTTCATTGACTGAAAAAGGTCAGGGACAAGTGCACTAGGCCGTGAACATAAACAGTATAGCATTTTTTTTTTAAATCAAATAATCAAGCACAACCAAAACCAACTCCATTTAGCCAGCAGGTAATTTAAAAAGATCACAGGTATTCTCTTAACATTTACAAGTGATGCTTCAAGCTATGCTCCCCCATCCTATCTGACAGTTTTTACTGGCAAGTGGCATTTTGGAACTCCTGTAATACTTATAGTAAATGTTAAAAATTATTTAAAAAATGAGGTATTTCAAAAGTAAAGCATAAAGTACATTATCAATGGGGATTGATCATGTAAGTTGTCAAAAAAACCCCAGCAAAAGAATGAAGTAATATTTTTAAAAGGATAAATCCCCCTTGGGGTGTTATAATTAATAACTTGCTATGGACAGGCAAGCAGCAGCTGCCAACGTTGTGTTTGTATGTGCCTGTGCTTAATGAACTACAAGGACTGCAGATGCCACACTTTATCTTGTATAATCCTACATCTTAGTGTAAAATTTATTCCTGCCAGAAAATAACAAATTACTTCTCAATCATTTGAAGAGGGGAGATCCACAGTACATATTATTTGTTTATCCTATGTTTATTATTATCCCTTCTATTTCAGATATGTTACAGTTTGAAGGAACACAGCCTGTTGGGTTTAGAGGGATAAAAATATTATCGGCTTTACCAGAAAACTCATCAGGACCAACAACGGCTCCAGTACTCAAACCTCAAAAGAGAAAATGTTGATTATAAAGCTCCTAATTGACTCAGAATAAATTGGCCATTATTAAACATAACATGCAGGGAGGCAGAACAATTGGCAAGCGCCACATTTGATTATTGGACATTAACCAGTTGAGGATCCTGGACGTACTACACACCCCCCAAAAAACATAATCAGAGTATACAGGGTGTGTGTAGTATGTAGTGTCCTTCTGCACCCTTGATGGTTTCCCCCTCATACTTGCTGTCAATTCCCAGCTTTCAAATTCCCACTGCTGCTGTGAAAAGACAAATGGACTGACTCAGTGTTTATAGACACTGTTCAAATGTGAGACAGAAAGATATTATTACTTTACTATCTACTCTGTTTCATGCATCTGCAGATCCAATGGCTAAGTATTTGCATTTGATGTCAGATAAAGCAACCAACGGTTAAAAAACTTTATTTTTTAAATAATAGGTGTTCCTATGTAACCCTTCAAAAGCCCTGAGTTTACCCTCATTAGTTCTAATTAATTACTTCTCCCGTTAACTATTTTTTTTCCTTCTGATTTTCATATTTTTTAATCATTGATATTCAAACTTTTTTCTTTTATTGTTGAATTTGTCAATTTTTTGTTGCATTATTAACCACTTCAGCCCCAGCGCTGTAAATAGGTGGCGACTAATTTTGAGTGTCTGTACCAGGATATAGCCTGCAGCTGCAGGCTATATCCAGGTACCGTTTTCTAGAGCGTACGATCAGCTATCCAGGGATAACGACCGATCCGGCTTGGGAGGGACATCCCCCCCTCCCGCCGCCTTCCACTGCTCTTCTCCGGTCTCCCGTCCCACCAGGAGATCGGAGCTATGATCCAGCGCATCCACCGGCTCAGAGGAGAACTGATAAAAGCTCTGATCAGGTCTCCTTTGGCAAATTCCGGAAAGCAACGTCATAACGTCACTTTCAGTTTACTCAGTGGCTAATGGCGCCAGTTTTAAAAAAATGACAGTATTCAGAATCGCCATTTTTGAGGATCTGAATACTGTGAAGTGTAAAGAAGGGATGGGGGTCTTTTAGACCCCCCAGCCCTCCATAAAGAGTACCTGTCACCATATATTACTATCACAAGGGATGTTTACATTCCTTGTGATAGCAATAAAAGTGATCAGAATTTTTTTTTTAAAGGAACAGTGTTAAAAATAAATTAAAAAAATAAAAATTTAAAGCGCCACCGTCCCCGCGAGCTCATGCAGCAAAGAAAATGCATACGTAAGTTGCACCCGCACATGAAAACGGTGTTCAAACCACACATATGAGGTATCGCCGTGATCGCCAGAGTGTGAGAATATATAATAGATCTAGCAAAAGACCTTATTTGCACCTCTAACCTGGTAAATTTTTTAAAGCATCGCCTATGGAGATTTTTAAGTACCGGACTTTGTCGCCATTCCGAGAATGCGCGCAATTTTCAACCGTAACATGTATGGTATTTATATACTCGGCGTAACATCCTCTTTCACAATATTCAAAAAAATTGGGCTAACTTTACTGTTGTCTTATTTTTTAACTCAAAAAAGTGAAATTTTTCCAAAAAAAAATCACGCTTGAAAGACCGCTGCGCAAAAACCGTGTGACAAAAAGTATTGCAACGATTGCCATTTTATTCTATAGGGTGTTTTAAAAACGATATATATGTTTGGGGGTTCTAAGTAATTTTCTAGCAAAAAAAAAAAATGTTTTTAATTTGTAACCAACAAATGTAAAAAGGGCCCTGGTTGGTAAGTGGTTAAAAATTGAAAAAATTGAAAAAAACAACCTTTATATGACTTTGCAATGCTTTGTTCCAGAATTGTAATTTTGGTCATTTTAAATGGGACAAATAGTAGAAAAAAAAAATATTTTTTATTTATAATAATACATGTGTGACATCATAAGGGGCGGGGCTTCCGGATTATGTCAGCGGGTGGCCCCGCCCCATGGTAATATAAGTCACTGCAGAGCACAGAGACACCATTCGTGCGAGAGATCGCGTTGTGTCAACATGGGAAGAAACACAGAGGGAGAAGACAGCGTCAAAAGAGCAGGAGACGGAAGACCGAGCAGAAGATAGAAGACCCCTCAGAAGAAAAAAGGCCCCGCAACAGAGCAGAAGAAAGAAGAGCCAGAGAGGGGAAAAGATGCTGGAGCTGATTTAATAAAATATTTTAAAAAGCTGTGTAGTGTGTTTTTTTGGCACTTTTTTTTAGATGAATGGGTAGGGGTACGATGTACCCCATACTCATTCACATAGGGTGGGGGACTGGGATCTGGGGGCCCCATTGTTAAAGAGGGCTTCCAGATTCCGATAAGCCCCGCCTGCAGACCCCGACAACCAATGGCCAGGGATGGCGGGAAGAGGCCCTTGTCCTCATCAACATGGAGACAAGGTGCTTTGGGGTGGGATGTGCAGGGCCTCCCTGCCCCAAAGTACCCACCCCCATGTTGAGGGCATGCGGCCTGGTATGATCCAGGAGGGTGGGGGCGTTCCCTCATCCCCACTCCCTTTTCTGGCCTGCCAGGCTGCATGCTTGGATAAGGGTCTGGTATGGATTTTGGGAAGGACCCTATGCCGTTTTTCCGGCGTGGAGGTTCCCCTTAAAATCCAAAGATCTTCAAGATCCTCAGCATCATGATCCGACTTCTGGTGCGACTTCTATTCAAATCATAGGGAGCCATTGATTTTGAATAGAGGCAGAAAAACGCCAGACAAGGCTTAATGCTGTGTATACAATGCTAAGCCGCGTTTTTGAGCTTTTACTGGCTTCAACATCAAAACAGCTCTAGCGCTGCAGCTTCAGAATGCGCTAGTCCTGGGTTTTTTTTACAGCTTAAAAACGCCTATGCCACTTACAGCTCAAAAACGTCAGTGTGTGAGGCCATTGAATAACATGGAGAGGCATTTTTAAGCTGTAAAAGCAGCAAAAAAACGTGGCTGTAAAAACACCCGTATGTATGAGGCCTAAGTATGCTAATCAAAGTAGATTTTTTTTTTTTTTTTAATTTTGTTAAATTTTTTTGTCTAACATTTGTATGAAAATAAGAATTTTTGCAAGACAATATTACCAACAAAAAATTGTGCTTGTCCTTAAGCACTTCAATACCAGGCACTTACCCCCGTCCAGACCAATTTTCAGCTTTCAGAACTGTCGCATTTTAAACGACAATTGCACGGTCATGCAACATTGTACCCAAACAAAATTTTTATATTTTTTTCCCACAAATAGAGCTTTCTTTTGGTGGTATTTGATCACCTCTGGGGTTTTTATTTTTTGCGCTATAAATAAAAAAAAGACAGAAAATGTTTGAAAAAAAAAGTTTTTCTTTGTCTCTGTTACAAAACTTTGTAAATAAGTAAGTTTTCTCCTTCACAGATGGGCACTGATGAGGCTACACTGATGGGCACTAATGAGGCAGTACTGATTGGCACTGATGAGGTGGCACTGATTGGCACTGATGATGAGGCACTTATATGCAGCACTGATAGGCGGTGCTGATAAGCAGCACTGGCATGCACTAATAGGTGGCAATGATATGCAGCAGTGATGGGCACTGATAAGAAGCACTGATGGGCACTGATAGGTGGTACTGGCGGGCACTGATGGGCACTGATAGGTGGCACTGGTGGGCACTGATAGATGGCACTGTTAGACAGCACTGCTAGGAAAGCACTGGTGGGCATCACAGATGGGCCCTGAGTGCCATCCCAATTGGCAGTTGTTTACCATACCTGGTGGTCCTGGGTGGGCTTCCCTGGTGGTACTGTGTAGGCACCTCTGATGGTCCTGGGTGGGCTTCCCTGGTGGTCCCTGGTTGGGCTCCCTGGCAGTCCTGGGTGGGCTCCTTGGTGGTCCTGGATGGTGATCCTTGGGGGGGCTGCTCTGATAAACAATCACCGCAGGCCCCCCTGTCAGGAGAGCCGCCAATCGTCTCTCATCTACTCAAGTCCGCAGATGCGAGTAGAGGAAAAGCCGATATACGGCTCTCCCTACATACACTGTGATCAGCCATGATTCATCACAGCCGATCACATGATAAAGAGCTTCTGACAGAAGCTCTTTACCACGATCAGAGATGCGGTGTGTCAGAGTGACACACCACACTACTGATCGCCACGATGCACGCCCCTGCAGGCACGCACCAGCTTGTTATTCTGCTGGACGTCATATAATGCCCAGTCAGGATAATTGAACCACTTCCCGCCCTCATTCTGCCTACAGCGGTAGGAAAGTGGTTAAAAAAGATATATATATGACTTTGTTATCCTACAGAGGAACTTCACTCTCTCAACCAACATTACCTATTTTTAATCCATATGCTGCTAGTATTAGTAAATAGATAGGAAAGTATATCATACTTACTTTTTAAAAAATGTTTTACATTTCTTCAGTTACTTTCTGGTTTTCGGGCCTAGGAAAATTATATCATACATCTCAGGAGTCTTCAGGAGGGGTTTGCTTAGCTCAACCCACCCTCCTGCCTGAATGCCTGAGCTAAGGGCAAATAGATTGCAGGAAGAAAATGCTACATTAATTATTAATCATCTGCCCTTACTCCATATCGCCACTGGAAAAAATGCTAGGGAGGTGTTTTCAAAGAGATTTCTCAGCAAAATCAAGCATGAAGACATGGTGTCACGATCAGGGGTCAGGCTCGAAGACCACTTGCTATAGCAGTTGCATGATTAGCACTGACCAGCAAGATATGTACACAGGTAGTCATCCTGGCTGATGACACGGGCTCATCTGAGGTGCAAAGTCTAAGTACTAACCAGTGTTCCCCCAGAGTTCCTGACTGTGGAGATATATTTTGCTGCATGTTAGTACCAGGTCATTGCCCTCAGGATCGCCCGACTAGGAGTTGAGCAAGCTGGGGTCTAGCAGTGGAAAAACAAGTAGGGATCAAACAGAAGCGTAGTCAGTAAAGGAGCCAAAGTTCAGTAACGAGTAGTTACAGGTGGGGACTAGGCAGAAGCATAGTCGAGGAACAAGCCAAGGGTCAATGACTAGCAGTAGCAAAACATGGATGGCAGCAGAGAAGACGAGAGCGAGATACTGGCTGCAGAGAGCAAAATAATCTGGCAAACAGGAAGTGCAGAGACCTGGCTTAAATCCAGAACTTCTTGGGAGGAACAAAGAGTTAAAGTTTCAGCAGAAGTTATGGCACAATGCAGAGTTGTCCAATGGACCAGACAGGGTGTTGTCCAGCATCTCAGGTAGCTCAGCAAGAAGTCCAGGCCCTGACACATGGATGGATGGGTGAGCTGTGAATTTAAAAAAAATGCATTGAATAGTTATTCCAAATCAATAGGATCATAGCAGAAATGAAAAAAATTGGTCCATATAGGTGGCGCATAGCTGTTGGACTTGAAGTGGTTCAAGAAATGTGCATTAAACATATCTCAAAATGTATATTTTCTGTGTAGAGGTCTTCTTACTGATAAAAATAAGCACTCGGGTACTACAATATGCCCTATTAAATAGCTATCCATAAATCCACTGGGCCATTCTACATTGCACAGTATGTGACCATATGTAGTCAATTACGTCAGCCAGCATCCTCAGCATTTGCACTTCTATTTTTTGGGGGGGGGGGGGCTGAGTAATAAGTGCCCTATATTAATGGCGGACCAGACATCTGGAGTCATTTCAAGCATAGGTAAATTTGGTTTTACCACAGTGTATCTGCTGCCATTTTCTGCATCCCAGTTCCTATGTTTTTATGTACAGGACATGGAAACAAGGCTAAGCAATTCAATTATGAATGAAAACATAGGAATAGGGGTGCAGAAAAGTGGCTGCAGGTGCTCTGGGCTGATGAGTCCAAATCTGAAATATTTGGCTGTAAAAATGCAGTTTATTTGTGAAGGGATGGAGAGCGGTACAAAAATGAGTGCAAGCAGGCAACAGCAAAGCATGGTGGAGGTTCCTTGAAAGTTTGGGGCTGCCTTTCTGCAAATAGAGTCTTATTCAAACCTCAAATATCTAGGATCCTGCATTCTCTTTGCTTTGCTGATGTTTGTGGTGTCATCATGCCAAGATCAAAAAAAGCTCTCTAAGGCCCTCAGAATGAAAACCATGATTGCCTATACATCTTGAAATGGATTTAAAAGGACTGTCAAAATATTTGAAAGCAATCATTCCACCGTAAGGAAAATAATACATGGTGTAGACTTCAAATGCCTGCTAATTTGTCCAAGTCTGGTGAGTCTGGCAATTTTAATCCAATATCTGATGGTTCTATCCTAAAAGAAGTCTCAGAAAACCCCAAAAATCATGTTTGGTTCAAACTGGAGACAGTATTTAAGAAGTAGAATCGCATACCAACTGTAAAGCATGGTGGCAGAAATATTATGGTTTGGGGTTTCTTTGCTGCTTCTGGACCTGGGTAGCTTACAGTCATTGGGTCAACTATGAATTCTGCATCATAACAAAGTGTCGTTAAGGAGAATGCAAGGCCATGTGTTTGAAAGTTAAAGCTGAATCATGGCCAAACAACAATTTATATTTATATTTGCACTCTAAAAATTAAAGTTTACCTTCAATGAAGTGTGCCCCATCTTTGTCTGATGCATTATTTTTTTTTTTTTTTAAGTCAATCCACAATACCCTGACGGCACAGAGAATTAAAAGCTGCCTCTACTTAGATGCAATGTGCTGTTGTATGTAGGTATTGCATCAGTTTTAGTTGTATTGTTTGATGAAAACTGCAGAAAGCTTTTCAACATGTAAACATTCTAAAGCAACTTACAGCATACTAAAAGAGTAGAAAAAAGTGTTCTGATGGGGAAAAAAATACATTTGGACTTAAAGTTGACAAAAGGTAATGTGCATTTAGTCAGTGTATAACAGCTAGTTTTGTAACAAGGTGTATCTTTGAAAAACTGAATGAACCACATTTCGTAAGGAAGCTTTTAAGCAAGTCTTGACTTCCAGCATGACCTCTGCTAACATTGGCAGATTATCCTTTGAACGGGATTATAGGAAGGCTTTTAAGGTCATTCACAAAAAGGTTCATGGTAATCGAAATGTCATTCAGTTGCACACATGCCTATTTTCTCTACTTCGGTAATATAGATTGACTCACTAATAACAGCAGATGAACCCATTTAGGCTACAGAAAATTACTCTGCAAATTTAAAGAGCCTTTACAAGTGTTTTTACCATGTATTACAAACTTTAATATCACTTCTGAGCATAAACATTGGCAGTGGAGGTAAGCCTTTTTTTTTAAATAGCCTTATACCAGAGTATAAAGTAAACACAAAAAACAGTGTTATTTGTCAAAGCCTTAAAAAAAAATTTGAATTATAGTTTTTGGTGGAAGAGAAAAGGCCAAAATGTGTACAAAGTTTGGAACATTTGCTGTAGAAGATTACGTCTTTAGAGATCCGCCATGCTTGCACTGCACTGACCTAAAGTAGAGCTTTGTGCATTAAAAATGACCACCCCCTCCCCACAATTTGTATAACAAAAAAGAAAACCCTACACATACATTTTCCTGCTGATTTGTGATGTAATTTATGCTTCTTCTTCTCATCTCAATGGAGGCGGGGGCAGGTCATCCTTT
>BLSH010480508.1:52478-63160 GCA_018402905.1 Glandirana rugosa
TATAAACACACCAACTACAGACAAAACTTATCCTGAAAATTTGGAATTTTTCGTGGAACTTTACACGAACATTATATTTCAAAACTATGATTGTCACACACCGAATAAGAAATGAACTAGATATGGACACTTAAGGGCATCAAATATTTTGGTGTGCAGGGGGTCTGCTACATACATACACACACACACACACACACACACACAATGTTTTTGTTCTTCATGCATTCATGCATGAAGAACAAAAACATGATGCATTCCCAACTGCTTCAAATTTTTCCTGATACAATTAGCATAAGTTGACTACATATAAGAGCACATTCGCTCTGTAAATACATAAACTACGGGAATTCACAGGTATAGATCAAGTAAAGAATAAGCCACACACTGTTAGTATCAAAACTTTATATTACAAGCACATTTCAAGGTGCTTTTTAAGGTTTAAAAGTCCTATTCAAAACAGACATCAACCACACAAATATTTTAGGCCCCAAACGACAAAGTGTGTAAACTTGTGCTCTATCCCATCAGGGGTTACAAGTGTCATGTTTCTGGGGGGCAACCCCCCTTCCTCCAAACTCGAGTTTCTTGGAGAAATGGGTGTTGCATCGGCGAAATGTGTGAGTTGATCCCATCAGGGGTTCTGAGCTGACGTGTTTCGGGGCTGCCCCTCTTTATCAAAACTCAAGTAGTTGCCTGCCAGAAACATGACACTTGATAACCCCTGATGGGATAGAGCACATGTTTACACACTTTTTCATTAGGCCATTGGAAAAACATAGAACAATTCCCCCCAAACAAAGATGTTAAAAAAATAAAAACGGTGTCCCCAAAAAAACAACCCATGTCCCCAACATCCGTCAATCGCCTTTGTAAATCTTTAGCTGCTCTTTGTATGTCCTCCGGCTCGGAACAGCACCTCAGAATTTCTTGGCGTAATCTGCCCATGGTGCATTGGGGCACCTTATGACCTGGTAAAAAGAGGAAAATGTATTAGGGCAATGATGGTCAGGTGGCTGAGGGCCAACATAGTGATTTGGGGGCATTTCGTTTTTTCAAAGTGATATATTTTAATTGTTTGGTATTTGCTGAATTTTATCGAGAGTCTTTCTTGTGAAGTTTTAGTATCAAGGTTGTGGCGATTCCCCTTTACTTGGTTGATACAGCTTGAGCCGTAGTGGCTGAGCTGTGACACATGTTTGAAATTTTTAAAGCAAAATTAATATATTTGTTAAAGCCAACAATAATAAAGGCCGCGGCCATAATTTATACCAAAGGAAACAAGGTGTGTTTGTCTTTATTATTAACTGCTGTCTGCTGTCCCATGTAAAATAGACATTTCAATACACAAGAAGCAATATTATAACAATACTTACAAGGGCAAACTACAGTGTAAGCATTGCTTATGTGTGTCATTTCTGGTTGTCAGAGCCACATACTGTTTGGTTACAAACGGCTCTCCCCAAGCACTTCAAGCTGTTTTGGAAATTGTTACCATTTAAATAAAACACCATTTTAACCACTTGCCGACCGGAGTCTGACGGTGACAGAGTGGCTCGATATTGCAAACCGCCGTCATATGGCGGTAGCTGCGATATCCCTCACTGTAAGCGCACGCGCCGCCGGAGGCACACTCGCGCACTCACTGTGTCCGGGGGGGGGGCAGGGAGTGGGTAGGGCGGACTCGATCGCCGCCGGTTACCCGTGATGCCCCCCCGCAGTGAAAGAAAGGAGGTCCGTGTAAGTAAACACGGATCTCCATTCTGTTAGAGGGGGAAGGGCTGTGATCACAGGCTTCCTGTATATGGAAGCCATAATCACTCCCTTCCCCCAGCCAGGCCAGCCCACACACAGTTAGAACACGCCTAGGGAACACAGTTAACCCTTAGAGCGCCCTCTCCAGGTTAACCCCTTCACTGCCAATGACATTTACACAGTAATCAGTGCATTTTTTATAGCACTGATCGCCGTATAAATGCCAATGGTCCCAAAAAAGTGTCAAAATGGTCCAACATGTCTGCTGCAATATCGCAGTACTGCTACAAATCGCAAATCGCCGACATTACTAGTAAAAAATTAAAAAAAAAACCAGAAATGAATTCTCATCATCCGTAAACGTGGCAACTTTTGCGCAAACCAATCAATAAACGCCGATTGTGATTTTCTTTACCAAAAATATGAGGAAGAATATAAATAGGCCAAAACCAATGGAAAAAACGCAAAAAGTAAGAAATTTGGGTTTTTTTGCAAAATTGTCGCTCTTCTTTTGTTTATAGCGGTGATCAGAAATGACGCAGAGGGGATCAAATACCACCAAAAGAAAGCTCTATTTGTGGGAAAAAAAGGACGAAATTTCTTTTGGGTACAACGTCGCATGACTGCATAATTGTCAGTTAAAGAAACGCAGTGCCGAATCGCAAAAAGTGCTCTGGTCCTAAAGCGGGAAATCCTTCCGGGGGAACCCTCTTTATTTTTCACACGCGCATGTGACCGCAGGAAAGGACACCACGAAGACGGACTACAAGGTCCAGGCTGGACACGTTGCACAGTGGCATAGGACTGTGAATGCGCTGTACCCGGCAGAGGGGTGGATCTATCTGGTAAGCATACATCTACCCTTTTATTATCACCCAAGCACTAGTAGCACCAAGCGTTTTCCAAGGATTGCCCTGCACCACCAGAAGGAGCAACCAAGGAAGAGCACAAGTCACCTTATCACCAATATTGAACATTGCACTTTATGAACATCTTTATCTGCATAACTTTGGATACACAGGATTTATGTTGATTATCTCATGCACCATGTATATTTAAGGAGGAGCACAAGTCTCCTTTATCACCATCATTGAATGTATGAAAGATTTTTTTCTGCAGTTTGGTTTTAAGCTGAGCATTGTAACCACCATTTTTAAAAGGACTTTTTTTATCTGCACCTTGGTTATAAGAATTGTTTTATACTGATTTAAGCTGAGCATTGTAAGCACCACATTGTATTACTAGTGTATATTAGAACAGCACCATACCTACTCCTGTTCATATCACTCTAAATTCTGGGATATGGCCCCTTATCATCCCCTCCCCATCCCAGGTTCTCAGGCACTGTACATATCTTGGCCCTTTTTGGGATAATGGTACCATGTTAATATTTTGCCAATCAGGTGGTATCATTCCTGTCAGTAAGCTGTCCTGAAAGACTAGAATTAACGGTGTGCCTATAACATGGCTATGTTCTTTGAATACTCTGTGGTGTGAGGCCATGTTCACACTAGCTGTGGCCGTGGCTCGCAGCTGGGGTCTGGTGCATCCCTGTTCTCCATTTCAGGGATGAATCAGGTCAAAATTTTTGCCTGAATTCAGACCTGAAACAGTGGAAAAGACGCACAGGACCCTTTTCCAGTGTGGACTGTGGCCTCCCCGGAGGTGTGAGAACCGGCTCCATTGAGTGCTGGTTACACTCTCACACTCTCCTATCATGCGAATTGGATGCAGGGAATCCGCATTCAATTTGCATAAGTGTGAACCCAGCCTAAGTCATCTAGTCCTGGTGATTTACCCACTTTTTCTTTTTTGAACACTGGCTTCTGTTAGCCACAAGGGTAAATTTCATGTTGTGTTACTAACAATACATTCTTGTTTATCCTTCCTTTTCTTTTTTAAAAACTAAGGAGAAGAAAGTATTAATTACAGTTGCCTTCTCCTTGTCATGAGTAACCAACTTCCTCTGATTATCCATTATGGGATCAATATGCTGTGGCCTCACCTTTTTATTATATACAGTATATATTTAAACATTTTTTTGAGAATTTTTCTTTTTTTACTGTCTGTTATGTGCCACTTGTGGTATATTTTAGCTGCCCTGACCGTGCTCTTACATATCTTGTTGCTTGTTGTATTGTTGGAATGCCCCTTCTGCCTTATTTTTTTTAACCAACATTTTTATCTCAATAATATGCTTTTTTATGCTAGAATTTAGCCACCCAAGTTTAACTTTAGTTCTTTTATATCTGTTGCTCATTAGAATAATGTAGTATTAGTATAATACCATTATTTACTTTGTCCTTTGTATTGGTAATTAAACCCATTTTGGCAATTTTTTCGTGCCTGAAGGAGACACTCTGAGGAGTGAACTTTTTTAAAGTAACACTCCTTCAACTGGTTTCTTTTCAGTGTATCCCTTTTCACCCATGCTGTCCACCCTGGCAGTTAAATCACTGGCTACTATTCTGTGTAATCATCCTGGTATAAAAGGCATTTTAAATGTGGTTCAAACTATCCCTAGGGGTCATGGGTCATAAGAATTTGAAAAAAATGATTCTGCTGACAAACATCCTGTATGTCCTTTGGCACTCTCTTTTATACACACCACTTAAATACTTTAAAATCATGGATTTGATACTCAAACCATTTGTGAAGGGCAGGAAGAGATAAGATGAATTGGTCCCTCCTTAAAGGACTTATAAATTTGGGTCTCATGACCCTCTACATCAGGGATATGCAATTAGCGGATCTCCAGCTGTTGCAAAACTACAAGTCCCATCATTCCTCTGCCTCTGGGTGTCATGCTTGTGACTGTCAGAGTCTTGCTATGCCTCATGGGACTTGTAGTTCTGCAACATCTGGAGGTCCGCTAATTGCATATCCCTGCTCTACATGAAGTGGAGAAGTTACTGAATCTAATTTCTAGAGACTGTGGTGGTCCTTCCCCTAGACCTCTGAATAATAAATTGCTTTACAGTCAGTAAAAGTTTGGTATTCTGCGCTACCTAAATTACATTTCCTCATTGTCTATAACCTGTCTCATAACCTATTACAGTTTCTCTCACTATTGCATTCAGAGCGGTGATATGGACTGGGGATCTCCCAAGGGGGCCACATTTTGCAAAATGGTAGAATTTAAATTATCGAACAACTGAAAACAGAATTCTACCACCCTAACCATATACTCTTTTGATACCTTGAGCTCTGGTACTCTGTCCAAACTCAATTTGAGATAACATTGATACCCTTCAGATATTCCCTTCTTGTGTGAAGTTCAGACAAACTAGACTTTAAATCAAATGCTTCTTGTTCCACACTGCAGAGTGACAGTGTTTGGCAAGAATGTAATCTTGGAGTTGGAGGGTGGTCCACTGGATGACACTGATCAAGACCCTTTTGACCCATAGGCTGATATCTCTTAAAGTCTCAGTCAAGTTCATTCTATTGTATGTGCATCTACTTAACTCCAGTGCTTCTACCTTAAAATAAACTGCATCACAATCCATTGTGACATAGGGCATGTTGTTCCAACTCTTATGAACCTGCCCATTGATCCAGGGCTGCTGAGAACACATTGTAAATTCTTTGCATGACCATATTAGGCAGACATTAAGGGGTAGATTTACTAAAACTGGAGAGTGCAAAATCTGGTGCAGCTGTTCATGGTAGCCAACCAGCTTCTAACCTCAGCTTGTTTAATTAAGCCTTGACGAAAAAACTGGAAGCTGATTGGTTTCTATGCAGGGCTGCACCAGATTTTGCACTCTCCAGTTTTAGTAAATCAACCCCTAAATGTTACTGCTTGACAGTTGTATACACTGCAAATTCTCTCCCTCCTAATAATGACACTCTAACCCTCAACAGAGTGCCTTATGAGCACAGACAATGTCCAGCTAAGTTTAAAAAGATTTGGGCCAGGTGGACATGTCATGGATAGTCCTTTAATATACCCTTCTCCATATAGCATATACTCTACGCTAAACCAAACTTTCCATTACTATTGTTAGGAATAGTCCCAGTGTCCACCAGCGGGTGTCAGTAAAGGGCTCATCTGGTGGTGGCACTGTTGCTCCTGGATCCATGTGCTGCGGTTCCAGTGTCCAACAGCGGATGTCTCCCAGTAATCAGAGGCTCATGAGTCACCACCTGACGCTCGTTACAGGAATGATATTTAAACCCTGTTTACCATATGCTTAGTGCCTTGGTGTTTGTCCTCCATGTGCCCCTGTATCCCAAATCCTGAACACTGTATCTGTAATCCTGAATGCTGTTTCTGGAATCCTGAATCCGGTATCTGCCATCCTGAATGCTGTATCTGGAATCCTGTACCCTGTATCCTGAACCCTGAATCTGCTCCTGGACCCCTGTCTGCAGTCTGATCCTGTCTCACCGGCTTTCCCCTCATCTGTTCTTGGTTTCTGTCTTATCTTGCTCCCTGCCCCCTCTGACTGATCTCCCGTGCATGACCCTGGCCTGGCTACATTTACGGTTTGGACATTTCCCTATACCTGTTTTAGCAGTTTTCACTATTTCTGTTGCTGTGGTTGTTTATTATATTAGATGTGCGTTTGGATCACCATTTTACTTATATCCTTAATAAATCACTTTATTCACTTTACCTTGTGTCTGGTATTCTCTGTGCAGTTCACACATTTCTGGTCACACCAGTTCCTGACAACTATCCATGCACTGATATGAAAGATTAATAGTTTAATGTTTGATTGGTTTACCCATTACTCACGGTACTAGGATGTTCTCCTAGAAAACATGCTCTCTATCTCCCAAATCTGTACTAAATACACATGTCAGTTCCATTGTATTTCAGGAAATGTATCATCCTTTGCCACACATTCAACTGTTTGCACGCCACTTGATATGTTACATGACCTTTCTATATGTACTGTATATGAAATGTGTTCACACACTGCATTTTGGATTTCCCTGTTCAGTAGACCCAGATATTTCTCCTCCCTTGAACATAATTACAATGCATAAGCCTGCAGCTCATTTGAGCCATTTTGATTGTCAAGCAAGGAAAACAAAGGAAAGCATATTAGATTAAGTAGCAAGCAGCTTGCTATGGGGCACTCGGCAAGGGGGAGGGGCCCAGAGACCACTGCACAGAGCAGGTGAGTATGACAATCGCTTTAATAATAACAATGCTTATGTAAACAAAGTATACAAGGATACATACTGTATTTACAGTTGTGCTCAAAAGTTTGCATACCCCTATAGAATTGGTAATATATATTGTGTACCATTTTGGAAGAAACATGAGTGAGCAGGCAAATACATTTCTTTTATTTCTTATGAGATTCATATTCAGATGTAGGTCATACCAGAATGACACAATTATATAACAAAACATGGTAATAAGTAAACAAATTAAATGACCACTGGTCAAATTTCTACATACCCTTAGTTCTTAGCATTGTGCATTGCCCCCTTTAGCATCAATGGTAGTGTGCAGTATTTTGTAATTGTTGCCTTTGAGGCTCATAATTCTTGCAAGTGGCATAGTTGCCCATTTGTCTAGGCAAAATGCCTCTAGGTCATGCACTTGGTCGTCTTGCATGAACCTCATGTTTGAGATCTCCCCAGAGTGGCTCAAGTATATTAACCACTTCAGCCCCGGAAGGATTTCCCCCTTTAGGACCAGAGCCCTTTTTGAGATTCGGCACTGCGTCGCTTTAACTGAAAATTGCGCGGTTATGCAACGTTGTACCCAAACGAAATTTGCGTCCTTTTTTTTCCCACAAATAGAGCTTTCTTTTGGTGGTATTTGATCACCGCTGCGTCATTTCTGATCGCCGCTATAAACAAAAGAAGAGCGACAATTTTGCAAAAAAAACACAAATTTCTAACTTTTTGCTAAAATACAAATCCAAAAAAAAAAATATAAAAAAAAACATTTTTTTTCATCGGTTTTGGCCGATTTATATTCTTCCTCATATTTGTGATAACAAAAATCGCAATCGGTGTTTATTGATTGGTTTGCGCAAAAGTGGTCACGTTTACGGATGATGAGAATTCATTTCTGGGGTTTTTATTTTTTTTTTATTTTTTACTAGTAATGATGGCGATCTGCGATTTTTAACGGTACTGTGATATTTCAGCGGACATGTCGGAACATTTTGACACTTTTTTGGGACCATTGGCATTTATACAGCGATCAGTGCTATAAAAATGCACTGATTACTGTGTAAATGCCATTAGCAGTGAAGGGGTTAACCTGCAGGGGGCGCTCTAAGGGTTAACTGTGTTTCCTGGGCGTGTTCTAACTGTGGAAGGAATGCCCTAGCAGGGGAAGGGAAGTGATCACAGCTTCCATGTAGAGGAAGGCTGTGATCACAGCCCTTCCCCCCTCACAGAACGGAGGTCCGTGTTTACTTACACGGACCTCCGTTCTTTCACTCCGGGGGGGGCATCGCAGGTGGCCGGCGGAGATCGAATCCGCCTCACCCACTTCCTGGCCCTCCCCGGACACAGTGAGCGCGCGGGCGCGCCTCCGGCAGCGCACGCACTCACTGGGCGCAATCTCGCAGCCGCCGTCATATGACGGTGATTTGCGCAGGAGCGCCACACTGTCACCGTCAATTGCCGATCAGCGGTCGGCAAGCGGTTAAGGTCAAGAGACTGTGATGGCCACTCCAGAATCTTCACCTTTTTCTGCTGTAACCACCAGAGGGTCATCTTAGCCTTGTACTTAGGGTCATTGTCGTCTTGGAAAGACCAAGGGCGTCCCCATTCACAGCTTTCAGGCAGAAGAATGCAAATTGTCTGCCAGTATTTTCTGACAATACCCTGCATTCATCTTGCCATCACTTTTGACAAGATTCCCAATGCCTTTAGAGCTCACACATCCCCAAAACATCAGTGAGCCACCACCATGGTTCTCAGTGGGGATGGTATTCTTGTCACTATAGGTCTTGTTGACCCCTCTTCAAACAGCGCTTATGGTTGTGACTATAAAACTTGGTGATGTCACTTTAGATTACAGTGTGTCAGAAGCTATGAGGCATGTCAAGGTGTTGGGCATATTGTAACTGGGTCTTTTTGTGGCATTGGTGCAGTAAAGGCTTATTTCTGGCAACTTAACCATGCAGCTCATTTAAGTTCAAGTATTACATAGTTACATAGTCAGTGAGGTTGGAAAAAGACACAAGTCCATCAACTCCAACCCATGTGTGTGTTTTTTATGTCAGTTTTATTTACATTGTATATCCCCCAATGTTGTGGTCCCTTAGGTGTGCATCTAATAATTTTTTGAAATTATCTATACTACCAGCAGAAACCACTGTTTTTGGAAGAGAATTCCACATTCTCACTGCTCTTACCGTAAAGAAACCCCTGTGCATCTTAAGGTTAAACCGCCTTTCTTTCATTCTCAGCGAATGGCCACGTGTCTTTGTGTTTTCCCTTGCGCTGAATAGTTTTGCCCCTATAGCGGGGTCACCAGTACAGTATTTGTACATTGAAATCATATCCCCTCTCAAGCGTCTTTTCTCCAGAGAGAATAAGTTCAGTGCTTGTAATCTTTTCTCATAACTTGGGTCCTCTAATCCCTTAACCAGCTTTGTTGCCCTTCTCTGAACCCTTTCCAATGCCAGGACGTCCTTCCTGAGGACTGGTGCCCAGAACTGGACGGCATACTCCAGGCGTGGCCTCACCAGAGACTTGTATAGTGGGAGAATTATTGATTTATCCCTGAAGTTAATCCCTTTCTTGATGCATGCCAACACTTTGTTAGCCTTGCTTGCAGCAGCTTGGCATTGCATGCCACTGCTGAGCCTGTTCTCCACCAGGACCCCTAGGTCTTTTTCCATCCTTGATTTCCCCAGGGGCTCTCCCCCTAGTGAGTAGTTTGCGTTCATGTTCTTGGTACCCAAATTCATTACCTTACATTTTTCTACGTTAAATTTCATTTGCCACTTGTCTGCCCACCCCATTAATTTATTCAGATCTTCTTGCAATGTTTCCACATCCTGTGGAGAATTTATTGCCCTGCTTAGCTTGGTATCATCCGCAAATATTGAGATTGAGCTGGTCACTCCGTTCTCCAAATCATTTATGAATAAATTGAATAGGATTGGTCCCAGGACAGAGCCCTGGGGAACCCCACTTTCTACACCAGACCATTCTGAGTACACCCCATTTATCACCACCCTCTGGACTCGCCCCTGCAGCCAGTTTTCAATCCAGGTACTCACCCTTTGATCCATGTTGAGGGATTTTATTTTGTACAGTAAACGTTTATTGGGAACTGTATCAAATGCCTTTGCAAAATCCAGATACACCACGTCTACAGACCTTCCCTTATCTAGATGGCCACTCACCTCCTCATAGAAGGTTAATAGATTGGTTTGGCAAGAACGATTTTTCATGAAACCATGCTGATTACTGCTAATGATACCGTTCACATTACAATAGTCTTGTATATAATCCCTTATTATTCCCTCCAAGAGCTTGCATATTATTGATGTTAAGCTCACTGGTCTGTAGTTCCCGGGGGAATGTCTTGGTCCTTTTTTATATATTGGCACCACATTGGCTTTCCTCCAATCAGCTGGTATCATACCAGTCAGAAGACTGCTCCTAAAGATTAGGTACAAGGGTCTTGCAATAACTTGGCTAAGTTCCCTAAGGACCCTCGGGTGTAAGCCATCTGGGCCCGGTGACTTATTAGCATTCAGATTTTCCAGCCTATTCCTGATTTCATCCTCAGTCAGCCATGAGGGTGTTTCCTGTGACTTATCTTGAGGACCAGCATTGTGGTTCTGCATATTTGAGCCCCCCATTTCCTTTGTGAATACTGAGGAGAAAAAAAGGGATTTTATTATAACTTACCGTAAAATCCTTTTCTCTGAGTTCACTGACAGACGCAGCTCTTCTTAATTGACACGTGGGTTTTATGTCGTCCTATCAGG
>BLSH010480508.1:67867-94484 GCA_018402905.1 Glandirana rugosa
ACGTTTTCGTAGTCCCTATCCGACCGGGGAGGGTACCCCCGGCAGGAGTGGACTCGGATATTTTGGGGGACGACCGGTTACCGTAAGTCAAAACAAACGGATCACGTTTCCTCAAGTGACCCAAGGGAATACCCTGGACGCAAAAAAAGACGTACATTAAAAAAAAAGAGAAAGACTTTTACTACTTCTGAAGATAGTTCGTCGGCCAGAACCGTATCTCTCCTATAGTGTTTATGTTTTCGAAACGGGACTGGCCGGTGGAGGACTGCTGGATGGGATTTTACAGTCCCGACGCAGTAAGTCCCGGGCAAGGCACGCCCGCCGGACGGGCATAGGTGGCAACAGCCACAGGCCGCCCGCACGGAACGGGCCCTGAATGACGCAGCCCTGACATTTTAGGGTAGGTCGTCAGGAGGTGGCCGGTCAGGGCAAAGCTTTTGTATTTGTGATATCCTCTCTATGCCAAGACCGGCTGCTTGATAGAAGTCTTCATCATTTTCAGAAAGAGAAAAAAAAATTACATGCAGAAAAAAACGCAGGTCCCATAAGGGAACCCAGTGAACTCCTTTGCACTAGGCAAACAAAACTGAATGCCATTGGCCAGCAGGGGGTTTTATAGGCTCAGGTGAGGACGGCCCCCATGGGAGGGGCCAGCCTATCCCTGATGCTTTTGCATCTGTTTTGCCTAGTCACTCCTGATAGGACGACATAAAACCCACGTGTCAATTAAGAAGAGCTGCGTCTGTCAGTGAACGTAAGAGAAATGAGTTTAACACCTTTGCCATTTCTCCGTCATTTGTAACCAGGTTACCTGCGTCATTTCTTATTGGGCCAATATGATCTGACCCCCCTCTCTTACCATATATATACTTAAAGAATTTATTGGGATTCTTTTTACTCTCCTCAGCTATGTGTCTTTCGTGTTCTATCTTAGCTGCTCTGATTGCAACTTTGCATTCCTTATTGCGTGTTTTATAGATATGAAAATTTGACTGAGACCCCTCCGCCTTGTATTTTTCGAAGGCCTTCTTTTTTGCTGTTATGTGTGCCTTTATGTCAGCATTAAGCCATCCGGGTGTTTGCTTAGCTCTTTTAAATTTATTTCCTGTTGGGATACACTGGCTAATACCTTTGTTTAGTGTGTTCTTGAAGCATTCCCATTTTTCCTCTGTATTCGTTGTCCCCAGAATGTTATCCCAGCTAACATCTTCCAGCAATGAGCGTAGTTTCTGGAAGTTGGCTCTTTTAAAATTCAGTATCTTCGTATTCCCCTTAGGTTTCCTAGATGTGTGATTTATACTAAAACAAATTGTCCTGTGATCGCTATTTCCTAGATTACCCCTTACTTCCACGTCTGTGATCAGGTCTGTGTTGTTGGTAATCAGAAGGTCCAATAATGCTTCTTTTCTTGTTGGCACATTTACCATCTGACCCATGAAATTATCCTGCAGGACATTTAGGAACTGGCGAGACTTAGCTGAACGTGCAGTACCTTCCGCCCAGTCAATATCTGGATAATTAAAATCCTCCATTATAATAACATTTCCCATCCTTGCCGCTATTCCAAATTGTGATAGGAAGTCCGCCTCCCCCTCCTCCCTCTGATTTGGGGGCCTATAGCATATTCCAAGTAAAACTTTCCCCTTGGTATCTTCCCTTTGTAACTCTATCCATAAGGATTCAACCCCCCCCCAGAACCACTATTAATGTCATTTCTCACATTTATTTTTATGTCATTTTTATATACAGGCATACCCCTCCCCCTTTTTTGCCCTCCCTATCTATGCGATATAGGGAATACCCCTGAATGGTAGCCAGCCAATCATGAGAGCTGTTGAACCAAGTCTCCGAAATTCCCACAAAATCTAAATCCTCCTCGTACAGTAGCAACTCTAGTTCTCCCATCTTGTCCGCCAGACTCCTGGCATTAGTGAACAAGCCGCGTAGTTTTGTCTGGACGCCTACTGTTTCCTTGCTGGGTATTCCTTGTTTGCATATAGGACTTGTTACACTACTTGTTTAATTTCCTTAATCGGCCTATCACTCCTCCCCCCAATACTACCCCCTGGACTCTGTTCCCCACTGGCTATTGGTAAGTCTGGACCCTCCCCCCGTTGCCTAGTTTAAAAGCCCCTCTAACTTTTTGACCATCCTAATTCCCAGCTGGTCTGCACCTTCCCCATTTAGGTGCAGCCCATCCTTTCTATAGAGCTCGTAGCCGATTGAGAAATCGGCCCAGTTCTCCAGGAACCCGAAACCCTCCTTTCTACACCAGCTCCTCAGCCACTTTTTGACTTCCTTGATCTCCCGCTGCCTCTCTGGTGTGGCTCGAGGTACCGGTAGTATTTCTGAGAATACCACCTTGGAGGTCCTAATCTTCAACTTTGCTCCTAGGTTCCTGAAATCTTTTTTTAGGACACTCCACCTACCTCTAACTTTGTCATTGGTGCCAACATGCACCATGACAGCCAGGTCTTCCCCAGCCCCTCCCAGCAATCTGTCCACCCGATCCGTGATGTCCCGAACCCGAGCGCCCGGTAAACAGTTTACAGTTCGGTGCTTCAGGTCTTTGTGACAGATTGGCCTCTCTGTGTTTCTAAGAATCGAGTCCCCCATCACCACAATCTGCCTTACCTTTCGCCTGACTTCATCCCCACCCTCGCTGGAGGAGTCATATTGTGCTCCTTGAAACAACTACAGTGTATTTTTCCAGAGCAGCCTGTATTTCTCTTGAGGTTACCTGTGGATTTTTTGTGGGTTCCTTGTATCCCAAACAATTCTTCCAGCAGTTGTGGCTGCAATCTTTCTTGGTCTACCTGACCTTGGCTTGGTGTCAAGAAATCCCCAAATTTTCCACTTCTTAATATGCCAGTACTGACTGGCATATTCAATGCATTGGGTATGTTTTTATATTCTTTTCCATGTTTATAAAGTTCCATTATCTTGTTACGCAGGTCTTTTGACAGTTCGTTTCTGTTCCCCCATGGCTCAGTATCTAGCCTGCTTAGTGCATCCACACGAGAGTTAACAAACTCATTGACTATTTATACACAGACACTAATTACAATTTAAAAAGCCACAGATTGGGAAAGTAAACTTTAATTGTCATTTTAACCTATGTGAGTCACCATGTGTGTCTGTACCAAGGCCAAACATTCCAGGGTATGTAAACTTTTGTTCAGGGCCATGTTGGTGATTTCTGTTATAATTATGATTTAAAAAGGAGCCAAACAACTATGTCATCATAAATGGCTTCTTATGATCACTATCCTTAAATAAAAGTGTTTTGGCATGATCAGTCATATTTTCTATATCAACTTAAACATTTCACAATTTTGGCCAGGGTATGCAAGCTGTATATCACTTATGCATATACTTTTTATATTTTAACCGTTTTGCATGTGCTTATATAATTTAACAGGATGATAAATGAGGATAATTAACCAAAGTGTGTTATCAGTCTGTAACTGGACAGCCTACTGTGTGTTTATGAGGTTAGAGAATGCCTTACAAGGATGTCTTAATTTAGGCTTTGATGAAAAATTCTTATGAAGGCTGAAATATAACATTTGTTCATATGTTCAAACATTAGTTTGACTGTATGTAGTGCCTGAAATGTTAAAAAAGCAGTATCACCTTTTTTTCAAAAGACAAGACTGATACTTTAAATTGGAGAACAAAAATCTTTAAAACTGGACTTCAGTTTTTCTAGAACTTGAAAGGTTTCACCATTGTATAGAAGAACTGAAGAAGAATTCTAAACAGTTGCTACAGACAGCAATTCAATTCTTAATTTATTTAGCCAATTTGATTGAAAGAGGTCCAATATTATACATTGATAATATTTTAAAATACCAGGTTGAAAATCTTTATTTTCAAAAGTTGGCAGTTGTTTTCCACAAAACCCAACAAGATTTGAAAAAGTAGTCACATGGACTGAATTAAAGCTTCTAATCCTCTGTGTTAAAGCATGGTTCTTATAGTATATGTTATTGTACTATTATCTATTTCATTTTATATATTATTATTTTTACTGGAGAAGTATGCTTAAATAAAGCTCAAACGTGTTTTTTTTTAACAAATTCAACATGTAATTCTATTCACTGTGTCCCTAATTGTTCTGCTAAGGCAACCCCTATATAAGGCAATTAGTGTTAACTTTTCTTTAGCTTACAGAAGGTTAAAATATTAGTTTTTTGCAAAGCTATAAAGGCTTTTGAGTGTATTCTGTAGGAGTGTAACTATCTTAGTTGTTGTTCCAAGGTAGACCTACTGACATGCATTACCAAAAATCTTGAGACTATCTCGGTTTGGAGGACTTTTATTTGGAATTTTATTCCATCTTTTCATATGACAACACTTAAGAAATGACGCTTTGCTACAATTTAAAGTAGTGAGTGTGCAGCTTGTATAACAGTTGAACCATGTTGAACTTCTAGTGACCAGTATGAGAGAGTGAGAGCAATAACACCAAATTTAACACATCTGCTCCCCATTCACACGTGAGACCTTGTAACACTAACAAGTCACATGACACCGGGGAGGTAAAATGGCTAATTGGGCCAAATTTGGACATTTTCTTAGGGGTGTACTCACTTTTGTTGCCAGCGGTTTAGGCATTAATGGCTCTGTGTTGAGTTATTTAGAGGGGACAGCAAATTTGCACTGTTATACAAGCTGTACACTCACTACTTTACATTGTAGCAAAGTGTCATTTCTTCAGTGTTGTCACATGTAAAGATAGAATAAAATATTTACAAAAATGTGAGGGGTGTACTCATTTTTGTGAGATACTGTATGTATTTAGGGATTGGGGGGAGCAAGTATTGTGTTTTTTTTTTTTACCTTAATGCATAGAATGCATTTACGGTTAAAAAAAAGCATTTGTCTTTAGAACCACTTTAAGTCAGAGTAATGTTAGAAATTCTAACATGAATACTTTTTTTGTCATTAATGCAAAAATTCACACAGCTTTCACCCAAGATCCATACATTTTTAGTTTAAGTCAATTTTTTTTTTTTTACAAAGTTGAAATTTTATTAGGAAAATGAGATTATTGTTCACATGTCAGCAACAACAAAGAATTTACAGAGTCAAGCAGGAGATACATGAGTGTACAGGCAAATATCACATGGTGTGTATATTCTAGACAACCGTAATCCGTGCACATAAGTCTCCCAGTACCTGGGCACACAAATTCAAAAAAAAGGAGACTTGACAGTGTCAACCGAACACCAGCCCCGGTGTTAGAAGACTGTGCTAAGGGTTAATTGCAGTTGGTTGTGGTGTCCTCTAATTCCGGGATGAGCAGCTCTATTTAAACTTCCTGCTTCCTGTAGCAAGTTGCTCTCTGATCTACAGCGTATAGTGTGTGTGTGTGAGCAACCTGAATCCTGATTTCCTGTTCCTGCGACCCGGCTAACCTGACCCTGCTAATTTCCTGCCTGCACCGACCTCTGGATTACCTACGACTACTCTCCTGCCTGATCCTCCTGCACTTCTGCCTGTTTGCCTGTTAATGACCCAGCTCGAACCGACCATCCTTCTGCTTGCTCCCTTGTACCGCACCGCCAGCCTGTTAATGAACTTTGGTCGGATTTGACCCTTCTTCTGCCTGACCCCTGTGTACCTCACAGTCCGCCAGTTAACGACCCAGCCTGTACGACCCCTCTCTCCGTGCACGAGTGCACCAACGTACTTCTGTCTACACCAGTGACCCAGTCTGACCCTCGTGCCATCCTGCACTCCTGAGCCTCCTGTCTGCTCTACCAGGGGTTCCCGAGTCAGGGTCGTAAGGGAGGTTGCCCACTGCATAAGTCAGACTCATCCACCAGGTACGTGACACCCGGGCAGAAAAAACGGGGGGTGGGAGGGAGCAAGAAAGAAGGAAGAAGAGAAAAGGGAGAGAAGAGGGGAAAAAAGAGAGGAAAAGGGGGGCGGAAGGGGAGCAGGACTAGGAAGGGCCAGGGGTGGGTCACAGTAGGAGGGGGAGGGAGAGGAACGGGTGATACAAAAGAGGCAAAGAGGCGAGAGGGAAGAAGGGGGAGCGGGGAAAGAGGCAAGAGAAAGTGTACCATCCCAAGCTGGGACTGCCCCAGAAGGGACCCCCATTCAATCCAACAGATCCACCCCCTGGTCGGCCCGGAGCGGGACATCCCCAAGGGTCCCCCACGAGTCTATCCATGAGGACCAGATTTTATCAAATTTGTTCGGGCATCCCCGGTTGGCATATGTGATTTTATAAAGGGGTAGGACCTTATTCATGGTGGCACGCCAGGCTGCGGTAGTGGGTGGCACAGTAGCTTTCCAATTTAATAAGATCTCTCTACGGGCGTAGTACGTTGCATAAGATATACATAACTTGGTGTATTTCCCCACCCCAGGATTGCCCATAACATTCAACAACAACAACTCCGGGGACAATGGGAGGGTAGTGCCCGCCACCCGGTTGATATCTACCAGGATCCGCTCCCAAAAGTCATGCAACCGAGGGCATGACCACATCATGTGCACAAAGGAGGCGTCCAGATCCCCACACCATGGACACAACGGGGACCTGTTCGGATATATTTTGGCCAGTCTCCTGGGGGTATAATAGGCTCTATGCAATATTTTCAACTGCACAAACCGGTCTTTGGCAGAGATCATATTTACAACATAGTTGGAAACGCAGCCCTCCCAATCCTCCTCCGTGAGAGAGGGGACATCCTTCTTCCATGCCATATACGCCCTATGCAAGACGGGGTAGGAATCCACCGACAGCTGGAAGTACAAGGCCGACCAGGGCCCTAGACTTCAGGAGGCACTCCACTGGGTCCGACTAGAGAGTAACTCCACCAGGGAACTGATGTTGAAAGGCATGTCTCATCTGCAAATACCTAAACAACATCCAGTTTGGGAGATCGTACCTAGCCTTCAGCTCTGGAAATTAACTCAGTCTGCCCTCAGTCACCAAATGTTTCAGCACCACCACCCCCTGTCAGCCCACACCCGAGGGTCCGGAACGCTGCGCATATGCGGGAGGCAAGGGTTACCCCACAGAGGCATATGGGGAGAGACCTTGCTCGGCGACCGATACTAGACCCTAGCCTGTTGCCAGATTCGCAAAGTCGTTTTCATCAGGGTAGTCAGGCCCGGATGGGCTTTTGCCCCCGGAAAGCCAGGTTGCTCAACGTGGCATAATGGCCCAAAATTGCCACCTCCAATGTTACCGCTGGGTTGTCCCTGGGCTGGGAGAACCACCAGCGGACCGTCACCAAGATCGCCGCCCAGTAGTATTGTCTAAAGTTAGGGAGAGCCAAGCCCCCCCTACCCAACGGCTGCTGCAGCGCGGACAGTGCCAGCCTAGGCACTCCCCCGGACCACATGAAGGCAACAATAATAGATTTCAGTTTGTTAAAAAATGCTGCCGGGAGTACGATAGGGCAGTTTCTAAATAGATATAAAAACTTCGGGAGGAATATCATTTTTATTAGGTTTACCCTGCCCACCGGCGTGAGAGGCAGTTGCCTCCACCCCATACAGCGCTGCGAGTATGAGCCCAGCAAGGGGTTGAGATTTAAGTCTATGTATGTGGAGACTGGCCCCCCAATCTGTATCCCCAGGTACTTGAAGGTGGCTACCCACTTCAGGGGTGTCCGGGTGTCTGGTCTAGGGTGCTCTGGCCTCAGGGGGTACAACACTGATTTATCCCAATTGATCCTTACACCAGAATATGAGCCAAATTCGTTAATGAGTCTCAGGGCCAGTGGGAGGGAGGAGGAGACATCACTTAGAAAAAGGATGGTATCATCTGCATACAAGGATATTTTCTCCTCCACCACTCCCACCCGAATCCCCTCAATTGCTGGCTCAGCCCCGATCCGCGACGCCATGGGTTCCACAGCCAGCGCGAAAAGCCCAGGGGAGTGCGGGCAGCCCTGCCTGGTCCCCCTGCCCAGCGAAAAAACCTCAGACAAGGAATTATTGGTGCGCACCCTAGCTCTGGGAGAGGCATACATCAGGCGTATCCACCCGATAAACGCAGGACCAAACCCAAACTTACGAAGGACAGCCCAGAGGTATTCCCACTCCACCGAGTCTCCGTATGTTGATGTCTGTCCCTCTGTCCGATATAAACCCCGTCTGGTCGTGGTGTATTAAAGTGGTTATGACAGAGCTCAATCGACCTGCAAGAACTTTGGCTAGTATTTTTAAATCCACGTTTAATAGTGAAATTGGCCGATACGAAGAACACTGTTCAGTGTCCCTGCTGGGCTTTGGGAGGACCACCACTACCGCCTCAGACATGGGGGGGTGCAAGGCGCCCCCCCTCCAGGCACTGCAGCAGCATCTCTCTATTCATGGGGAGAAGGTCTGTTTAAAGAATTCCGCCGGGTAACCATCTGGTCCCAGTGTCTTCCCCGCCTGCAGAGCCTTGACCGCTAACTGAATTTCCCTGAGGGAGATGGGGCTGTCCAGTCGTTCTCTGGTAGCATCCATGGGGCATGGCAGATCTACAGGGGACAAATAAGAGTCTAATAGTCCTCCCGGGCGCACTGCATCCAGGACGAGTACAACTCCTGGTAATAGGAGGCAAATCTAGCGTTGATCTATATCGGATTAGTCAGGATCTCCCCATCGGGGGTCCTTATACGGGAAATGGACACAGGAGAGGAGTGTTCACAACACAACCAGACGAGCAGGTGCCCACTCCTCTCCCTCTGCTCAAAGATCCTTTGAGTCTGATGCAGGAGATGGACCTTAGTATTGGACATACGTATGAGGGCCACGTCCCTCAGGGCCTCTTGGAGGGAGTGATACACCAGGGGATCATGGCCCCCAGTGTAGGCCGCCTCCAGGGCTGACACCCTGGTCTCTGCCACTAGCAGCTCCCTACGGGCATCTCTATGAACCTTCCCAACCTGCTCCCGGTAGCAACCCCGCATACAGGCTTTGAAGGCACCCCAGGTGACATGAGTGGGGACAGAGCTATCATGTGCGTTCCAAAAATTAATCATCTCACTTTTGCAGGTAATATCTACTCTCGAGTCGGACAACCAGAACCTAGACAAGCGCCATAATCCCTCTGCTGGTGGGCCCATCATATGGAGTCGGAGCACAAGGGGGGCATGATCCGAAATACCCCTAGGGAGAATAGAGATGTCCCTCACTCTGGGAAGGAGAGGACCCCCAGCATACACCAAGTCAATTCTAGAAAACATCCTATAAGTGGCAGAGTGGCATGTATAGGCATGTTCGTCGGGGTGTCTCCACCGCCAGACATCCGTAAAATTATAGGCCTCAGCCCAGTCGGCCAGAGCAGAAGCAGCTCCCCCCGACTGAGAAAGTCTGTCCCTCCCCCGGTCCTGGACCATATTGAAATCCCCACATATCAGAATGTTATCAGTAGCACAGGGGAGAATCTTAGATACCAACTGGTGCAATAGCTGGACCGAAGCAGGGGAGGGAGATACAAGCCCACCAAAATAATCTCCAACGTACAGACCCTAGCATGTACAATGACATATCTACCCCCGGAGTCTGACTGTGTCGACAAAAGGGTGAAGGACAGAGATTTACGTACCAATATACTAACTCCTTGTGAGAAATTGGAGTAAACGGAGTGGTATGTATGGCCGACCCAGGGCCTCCTCAGGCATAGCAATTTCCCTCCAGTAAGATGAGTCTCCTGGAGGACACAAATATGGGGGGAATGCCACTGCAAGAACTGAAATACTAATGATCTTTTGATTTTGGAATTCAACCCCCTAGTGTTCCAGGACACAATTTTACATTCAGCCATGGGTATTTAGTGAGTATGTGTTATAGATATTGACATGGCAACACAGATAGCAGCTGCCCAGGGCCGACCATCACCACCGCGCCACCCGCAACAGACCCCGAGGACACAGTACATAATACCATCCATGTGAATTTGCATAGAGAAAATAACAGCAACAACAAGAACCAAACAAATCCCCCCTCTACCCCCCACCCCAACTAGAGGAGGCCCATCACCCAAAACAAGATAGGGCAACCTCCCCACATGGGGGCACCATGTGCAAGGAGGCATGGGTGCCGATAGTCTGAACACAGTACTTAGCCCGGCCAACGGCGTTAGGCTTTGAGGGCCCGGTATAGTCACCCAGCTCGCGCCGGGGGCACATACTTGGTATAACAGTTAAACAGTGAAACAGTGAAACCAGGACTTGGAACAGGACCACCACAGGTGCAAACAGGAGTAACCCGCAGGAGTCAGTGTTCTGCACTAATAAAAGGGGAATGCAGTCACACTAGTTCCATAGATCCTACAGTGGGGGGGGGGAGCAGGCTGGCCCAAAATAGTGAGAAGTCCCACAGGGTCCGACTTCGCCTCCAGATCCCCTACACCCACCTCATCACAAAGAAAGGCAATCGGTGTGACATAGGGGTATGTACCAGTGGAAAGGGCCGTAGGGAGCCAGACACACATTTTGTGCAGGTAGAAAGGCCGGCCTCCACACGGCAGTCATCAGGCAAACAGTACGTACGGGTGCAGACTCCAGATCCGTGCAGATTCCAAATCCCTGGTCCGGACGTTTCAGTCAGCCAGAGACACTGGCCACAGCTGTTAAGAACAGGGGTCCAGGTTATTAAAGCGGGGTACTCCAGTCAGTTGCAGCAAAGCCAAGTGTAATGAGAGGCCCCAGGAGGGGCCCTCACCGGCGGCGGACAGTCTCTATCCAGGAAGAGGCCTCTTCAGGGGATGTAAAGAAGCATATGGTCTCCACGTCCTCCACCCTCAGGCTGGCCGGGAAAAGCATACTATATTTCAAGCCTTTGGCTCTGAGCTTGGCCCTCACAGAGTCAAACAACTTTCTTTGCTTCTGGGTCTCAACAGAATAGTCAGGAAAAATCATTAATATGGAATTTCCATACCTCAGCTCCGGCATGGTTCTAGCCTCTCGCAGGACCAAGTCTCTATCCTTAAAGTGCAGGAGCTTGAAAATGAACGTGCGTGGGGGGGGCCCCTAGATGCATGCATTTGGTGCGCCCTCTCCTCTGTGAAAAAAGGAGAGAACCGGGCCTTGGGCAGCAGGGTAGTTAAAAGGCGCTCTGTAAAGGCTGTGGGATCAGTACCTTCTGTTCCCTCAGGGAGACCGATGATTTGCAGGTTGTTGTGCCTGTTCCGATTCTCGGCATTCTCGGCCCGGCTCTCCAGGGTCTTCACCTTTAGCTTAAGGGTGTGTAGGTGGCCATGATGGTCTCGCAGGGTATCCTCGACAGTGGAGACCCGCTGCTCCACCTCCGTCACCCGGCCTCTAAATGCATTCAGGTCCCGTCTGATAAGATCCACGTTGGTTTGGACATGATCTACTTTGTCCATAAGGGCAGCCTGGCCAGCGATCTGAGTCTGCATAGCAGCCGCCAGGTCCACCCCTACAGATGAGGGGGACCCGGAGGAGTCCGTCTGAGACGCCATGTGCGCAGTAATGGCGGCCTGGCTCCTAGTGGTTGCTCTGTCCAGGGAGACTGCTGTAGCCTTTGCGCGCCGCGACTTGCCTCTGGGCATGACCAGGGGCCCCTGCCAGGCACCCCGGTTCCTCTCACAGCCCCCGGCGCCAACCGCGCACCGATTAAAGAAGGATTAAACAGCCGGACTCCTGGAGCTCTGTTACAGAGCGCCCGCTCCTGTCGCCATCTTGGACACGCCCCAAGTTTAAGTTAATTTAATTTTAAAAAATGTGTGAAGCTTTGGTGGAAGTTGTTTGACTTTTGCTTGAAAACATTGATAAACTGAGCCCCAAAGTGTTAAATGGTTTGAAAAGCAAGACAGACAATTAAATAGGATCTTCAGTGGAAACGTATATATTTATTTGAGCACTGGTATTCTTAAAGTGATATTAAATCCAGAAGTAAACATTTAATATATTGCAACTTACCATTTCTTATATGTGATGGCTGTATTCATTTTCTTTTTTTAGGCTTTCTTTTTCTTTTTTATCAGGTGATACAGCCAAGTCTGTTGTTTTTCAAAAGAACAAACTTTCCAGCAGAATGTATCAGTTACAAAGATGAGACAAACCATTCCACTGACGGGAGTGCTTACAATGATCAGCTTTTATTTATTTACGTAAAATGTTTATCCAAAAGAAAAATAAAACAGTTTACTGTAACTCCTTATAAAGTATTAAAAGAAAGGAGACAAGAAAGAAGGTGCCTCTAAGTGCAGACTTTTAAAAGAAGAACATTTATTAAAAACAGCCGATTGGCAACTCACATTTGGAAGGATAAAATTGGGCACATCAGAACAGGGACATCCATCCCGCTAGCATAAGATGACCGTGGCTCCGTTCCACTATATCAGGGGTCTGTTACCGCTGCTGTCTTCTGGATGGAAAGAAGCGTCCAGTAGGCGGCTGTGCAGAGACGCTAAACCGAGGCTTGAATCGCAGATCCCAGAGGTGGAGGCGGATGACGTCATCAGCCTGTGGCGCGTTTCTGAGCATCCGTTGTGTGATGTCGTGGCACGCACGCTCTTTGCCAGGCATGCCTGCATTCCAAATGTGAGTTGCCAATCGGCCGTTTTTTAATAAATGTTCTTCTTTTAAAAGTCTGTACTTAGAGGTGCCTTCTTCCTTGTCTCCTTTCCTCTAGTGGCTGATCCGGCTTCTTTCCACCAGGAGTGTAGCCCTTCGTGTTGGGCATTATGCATCAATTATTGGACTTTCTTTGAACTTTAAAATGCCCACAGTCCCTATATAGCACTGTACTTAGCTATTTGCGCCTTTCTACTTGTTGCCTTATAAAGTATTAGCTGGAGTTTGGCTTCAATGTGTTAGTGTATTTTAATATGCTAGTACATCTAATACTCCACTCCCCCAAGAATGACAACACTGCTGTCCAAACGTGCCCCTGTACTCCTTCATCCAGAGTGGAGTCACTTTAATACAGAAGATGTGTCACCGGCTGGATCACCAGGTGAAAATAGAGGGAAAAAAGCCTAAAAAAGGAAAAAGAATGCAACCATCACATCACATCACATTACATTATATGATTTTGGTTTAATACCACTTACATTTTTTGTGCCTTGCAGCAAATGAGCATAGCATTAGAGAATAGTCATAAAACTCTTTATTCATGCTTGTTCCAGGTCAGTGACTCGATGCATCAACATCTTAAGGCCAAATAATCAATATAAGAGCCAGGCAAAGAGTTTTTCATAAGCAGAGGTCAGTAGTGGGAGCTTCCATATTTCTCTCATGACATGTTTCCTTTAAATACACCAGAATCATGAGTTTCTATGTTGCTATGTCCAGCAGCTATCAAGTACTATTTTTGCTCCCAAAGCCAGGTCATGATTAATAACTGTGTCAGTGCCCATACAGAGGCTAATTTACTAAAGGAATTGAGAATGTTCACACAATAAACTGAGTGATGATCCACTTCAATCATGCAATCACTTGACAAGAAAACTGCTGTTTACATATTTTATTTGCCCGCGACTTGATAATTTAACCGAGTCTTGTCAACTCATCTATAGTAAATCAGCCTACTTGCTTTAAAATTTCAGAAACTCAGGAACACTGCAACATTAGAAAATTCCCCTCTACAGCAATTGCTTCTTCCCTTTGTTACCGGGCTGCAAGGGATTCCTTTCTTAACCAAACAAGCTTTGTGAAACGAAAGCCTCGTACACACCCTTAGATTTTCAGACGACAGAACGTCCGTTTTTTGTTGGATGCTTGTTTAATGTCCAAAGTGAAGAGCGTACTAACAATACAAAAATTTACGCCCAAATTCAACGTCAATGTACTGTGTTGAATAGTTTTGTATGAATTTTTTCGTTTCTGAGCATGCCTAGTTGTACAATTTTTTTCAAATGAAAACCGTAATAATGATACCAAAAATCGGACGTTGACTTGACGTACAAAAAAATGTACTAGTCTGCACATCCAGCTTTTGTCGTCCGAAAAAAGAAAATAGGAGCATACTAACGGTAAGAATTTCGGACGATTGGTCGCCGTACAAAAATTCCCGTCCACAATTTGCATCGCGTGTACGGGGCTTAACACTAATACTCTGTGCTACCATCTAGTGCTACAATCCTATCATTGTAAAAAAAAAAACACTTTTCATCAATATATAAAAAAATAAAAATAATAATGTAGTTCAGAGCACTAAACATTGTTTTAATGAATGAAAGGTAATGTAATATATGAAAATTAAAATGTTGACATTGCTTTTTTGCCACAATTTAGCTAATTCATGGGCAAATGAACAGTGCGTTGCACCAGTTATTTTATCCAAGCCACCAGCTACCTTTACACTCATCATAACTGTCAGCCCAAATTTAATCAGTCTATAGTCTTATGCCTTTTACATGAAAACATGCTACAATGGAATGGCATAGCATGCCACATATAATTAACTCTTTTCCAAATCATCCTTACTCCAGTTTTTTCACACCTATAAATCATATAAAATGCCCTTGAAAAAAGAAGAATTATACAATGTATAGATAGACAGATAGACAGACAGATGTAAGGTTATGTAGTCCAATGCTTGACATTGCAGGTTTCAGATATAAAGCAGGATGACTACAATTGGCCTGGCTTTCAGCATTGCTTCTTTTCAATTGCTAACTGGCTTTTTGCCTTATCACATGCATGACCCCCCTTTTTAACAGTGTGTCAGGATAATGAAATAATAACTCGTCAACCAAAATATAATAATTACTCATGGTAATTATTATTCGTTTTTAATAGAATAGTGAAGGGTTACAACCCCTATCAGGTTAGTTTTTGCTGTCTGTGTCTGCTACGATGATTTCCCCTTACTTCTTATCCTGGAGACGTAACAGGAGATGCGAGAAAATCTGCCCAAAACATTTGTTTCCATTGGATTATTTACTCTCATCCTTTGCTCTGGTGACTTCCTTTTTAGATTCTCCCTCACTTTGTGAAATAACAGAGATAACAAAAAATAAAAAACTAAGAAAAAAAATACTGCTTTAACCAGTCGCCGACGGCCCGCCGTGGCTTGACGGCGGCAACTTGGCTTGCTATCGCGAAACGCCGTCACCTGACGCCGGCCGCAAGAACGGGTATTGTGAGCGCGCTCACTGTGTTTTCCCAGGGGCGCCAGGGAGTGGGTATGGCAGAATCGATGTCTGCCGGTTACCCACGATCACACCCCCCCCCCACCGGAGCGACAGAACAGTCCGTGTATGTAAACACGGATCTCCGTTCTGACAGAGGGGGAAGGGAAGGGATCACAGGCTTCCTGTGTATGGAAGCCGGGATCACTCCCCACATGCATAGGCAGCCCATTGATTTAGCAGCAAATGCAGCAAACTAGCTTACGGGGCATTTTGGAGCAATGCGATTTGCACATTTTCTTGATAAAATGCATGTTTGCTTCTGTGTTTGGGGTGCCGTTAAAAATTAATGGCATCAAAGGTGCAGCTAGTTCATTTTAGGGATATAAAGGTGGCAAGAATTAGACAAGTATTAGGCGCACGGCCAGGCTCTGAGTGCTGTCAGTGGTGTGATAAGAAATAGATTAAAATCCACAAGCAGGGCAGCACTCCTATGGAAGAGCCATGTCCGGAACTATGAGAAATTGTAAGAAAGGAAGGCGCCTCTGAGTGCTGATGTTTAAAAATGTATTTATACACACATGTAAATATAGCAACTCACTACTGGCTAGGATACTATCCCCAACTGATGGGCTTATTGTTTTTATACAAAATGTGAGTTGCTATATTTACATGTGTGTATCAATACATTTTTAAACGTCTGCACTCAGAGGCGCCTTCCTTTCTTACAATTTTGTATATAATAAGAGGACACAACTATCTATCCAATCACTGTGTATCCAATCAGGCAGGTCCTTGCACTACATATTTAATGGTAGTTCTAAAGGAGATTTTACAATCAGATTGAATAAGTATAGAATACCAGGGATACACTTCTCCTGATTTCAATATCACAGCTCTATACCACATAGGGCGTTATGTGATCGCTCAGCTCCTGCACACTCTGCCAGATGAATGACCTATACAAGATAAATGTACAAAACAATACATCAGCAGAGGAAAACATTAGCTATATATTCAGTCAGAATGGTGCTCAAACTGACTGTCTACATGTAAGTCCAGTGGTGGTTGGGAGCAATCTCCTGGATGAGGGAGGGCAGGTGCAGGGTCTATGTTAATTAAGGCAGCTGCTGAACTACCTCCTTAGTTCACCAACAGTTTTCCTGTTCCAAATACCAGGACAGATTATAGGAAGCAATGGAGGAGTTTTCTATAGGAGACACTGGAGGCTGAGGAAATTGCAACAAAGATACAGTATATTGGTACATTTGGAAGCTGGAAAAAATGTAAACTCAGCCTTTAAGAATTTTAAAAAAGGCTTTTGGGTTTTAGGACTGGCGTTTGGGGTTTAGTGTTTGAAAAATATTTTATTGGAGGGAGATTTCATTTATTTTTATGTAATTCTTATTTTTTTTTACTTTTTTGGAGGGTCAGCAGTGCAAACTATTACGGTCCAGTTGTATTCAATCATTGAATTGAGAAGTGCACAAAAGCACCACATCCTCAATCCCCCTACTACCATAGCTGCTAATAAAATTAAGCAATCCCTTGTTTTATCATGTGTGAGAGACCTTAAGAGAGATGCAGAGGTTTCTCATGTGCAGCTGGTAGGGGGTAAGCAGGCTCTACATCTGTAGGTCAAATGGTGGTCAGGTTATCCATTTGAGAGACAGAGAATGTCTATCTTTCCTTTTTTTGTGATGGGCATGCTATACAGCCAGAGTACACGGAAGTGGTGTAGTGGAAAACCAAACCTTCATCATCATCCTACTCCTCCTTTTCCCAGGCACAGAGTAGGCACAGACTAGAACTGTGTCATCAGCAGCTGTACATGTGCCATCTGCCTTCTCCTCTTCTGTACCTAATTCTTTAATTGTCCTAGCCAGAATTGAATTGTGTGAGCTCACCAACAGTAACTTGCTGAAAGAGGATGCACAAGAATTAATTTTCTTAGATGTTGAGGAACAGAGAGAAGCATTCGCCAGTGATGCTCCTGCAGCTTACTGTAAAGTGGGCTCAAGCCAGTGTTGCCAATCCCCAAAGTGAAATTTACTGGAAGGATGGCAAAATTTACAAACGGCACCATTTTTTTTTTTAACTGGCAAAAATCATGAAAATTACATTTTTTTACTGGCACTACAAAAAAGTTCCTAAAATGACCGTTTTCAGTGCTAAACAGTGCAAATATAAATAATTAAAATATAAACATGCAGCTTGTGCTATCAGCAATGTGTTTAAGTTAACCACTTCCTGCCTGGCCTATAGACAAATGGCGCCTATCAGCACCACCTATCAGTGCCCACCAGTGCCACCTATCAGTGCCACCTATCAGTGCCACCTATCAGTGCCCATCAGTGCCAATCTTTCAGTGCCCAGTGACACCTAACAGTGCGCATCAGTGCCGCCTGTGAGTACCCATCAATGCCACCTATCAGTGCCCATCAGTGCTGCTTATCAGTGCCGCCTATAAGTGCTGCATATATGTGCCTCATCTTCAGTGCCTGTCAGTGCCACCTCACCAGTGTCACCTCATCAGTGCCAATCAGTAGTGTTTCATCAGTGCCCATCAGTGTAGCCTCATCAATGCCCATTAGTGATGGAGAAAATTACTTATTTACAAGTTTTGTGACATAAACAAAGAAAAACTTTTCAAAAAAGACATTTTTGGGCTTTTTTATTTGTAGCGCAAAAAATAAAAACCCCAGAGGTGATCAAATACCACCGAAAGAAAGCTATAATTGTGCAAAAAAAGGACAAAAATGTTGTTTAGGTATAGTGTCACATGACCGTGCAATTGTCATTCAAAATGCAACAGCGCTGAAAATGAAAATTGGTCTGGGTGGGAAGGGGGGTAAGTGCCTGGTATTGAAGTGGTTAAACAAAAGTCAAAAACCATACTTCTCCATTTACATGAAGGTCAGGTTACTATGTACCAGCAAGCACAGAGTTCCCCCTTATAGCAGAGTCTGCAGGGGTTCCCCTTATAGTGAAAGGGAATTATTATGTAAAGGGGAACACTGCAGATCATGATCTAAGGGGGAAGGCTGATGTAAGAGGGGGCTTTGGTGACCAGAGACCACCTTATATCAGAGTCCATTGCGCTTCCTTTACATCAGAGTTCCCACTTACATGAGGGTCTGCAGCATTGCCCTTGCATTGTAAGGGGCAATCCTGCAGACTCTGATGTAAAGGGGAATGCTGGGAACTCTGATGTGGGGTGCACTCTGGTGACCAGAGACCACCTTCCCCAGAGTGAATACACTAAAGTAAAGGGGGGTTACTAATATAGGGGGGTACCTTTATATCAGTGCCCCCTTACATTATTGTATTCACTCCCCCCCTCAGCTTGGCCTGGCGGCACTGTCACTGACCTCCTCTCAGGTGTACCCTGCAGGGTTCAGTCAGACGACTCCAGTTTGGTCTGGTTTTATCCTAGTCTCCTCTCCAAAGTCCACACATGTCTGACTTCTCCCATGACCCCCATCCTGGTGGCGCTCCCACTCTTGACTCCTCTCCAGACTCCCCCTCAAAGACTGCAGACATGATAAAAGACAAGAGATGGTCAGAGACTGCGGACATGATACTAGAGATGGTCAGAGACTGCAGACATGATACAAGAGATGATCAGAGGCTGCAGACATGGTACAGGACAGGAGACAGTCACAGACTGCATGCATAATTTGGGGTCAGCAACACCCGACGCGTTTCGTCTAAACAGATGACATCTGTTTAGACGAAACGCGGCGGCGTTGCTGACCCCAAATTGCTGCGCCATTTTACTGCATTGTGGTTACCATTTTTTGCCGGCTTTAACATTTATTACTATGGTTTTTAATGATCATGAATACATTTTTGCCTCACTTCTGGAGGTATTTTAAACTATATGGAGTTTTCTTTGTATTTTTACAAACATATATTGCCCATCTGGGATAATATTTGCCCTATGGAGTGTCGGTGATGACCCCCTATTGAATTGAGCAGATTCCTGGTGAGATATCGGGTTGCGAGACCGAGGGACCCCTTCAAGAGTACCAGTCTACACTAGAGACCGTCCACTACCACGTGTGATGCTGCCAGGTCCTCCGAGGTACCCAGGATTGTGTGACGATTCCCTCCCTGCCCTGATGTCCGGAGTCTCTGTATATATTCAGGCTTGAATATATCCTTCTTTTGGTAAGCCTTTAATCTAGAAGGGGACGGATTACAATGAGGGGTTCTCTCCCTATCCCATTACCCTTAGTCATCACCGGAATGAGATTACTCTGATGAACTGTGGATACAGGCTATTTCACTTTGGGACAGGGACATTTATGTTCTAAAGCTCCCAATCTCCTGTTTTTTCATTTTGCACTTTAACGAACCTTTCACTGGACTATTTGCACAGTATAGCAGAGCGACCCTTGAGTGGGTTTCTCTGCTACTTTTTTGTTTACACTATGTACACACTATATGTGCCAATTTTTCAATGTTTATAATTTACACACATTCTGCATTTTAATATTTATACACATAAAGAGTATTGGTACTGTATTTTTGAATAATAGAACTGTTTCTTATCAACCTTTATTCATTTAGATATTATTTAGGTTTAGCGCCATAGCATTAGTTCACATGATACAAGAGATGGTCAGAGACTACAGACCTGATACACGAGATGGTCAGAGGCTGTGGAGCAGACAGGATACAGGAGATGATCAGAAACTGTGGAGCGGACAGGATACAGGAGATGATCAGAGGCTGCGGAGCGGACAGGATACAGGAGATGATTAGATGTTGCAGAGGGGACAAGATACAGGAGATGATTAGAGGCTGCGGAGCGGACAGGATACAGGAGATTAGAGGCTGTGGAGTGGACAGGATACAGGAGATTAGAGGCTGCAGAGCTGACAGGATACAGGAGATGATTAGAGGCTGTGGAGTGGACAGGATACAGGAGATGATTAGAGGCTGCAGAGTGGACAGGATACAGGAGATGATCAGAGGCTGCGGAGCGGACAGGATATTGGAGATTAGAGGCTGCAGAGCGGACATGATACAGGAGATTAGAGGCTGCAGAGCAGACAGGATACAGGAGATTAGAGGCTGTGGCGCGGACAGGATATAGAAGATAATTAGAGGCTGTGGAGTGGACAAGATACAGGAGATGATTAGAGGCTGCGGAGCGGACAGAATGCAGGAGGTGATCAGAGGCTGCGGATTGGACAGGATACAGGAGAGGATCAGAGGCTGCACAGACATGGTAATGTCCTCCTTACCCCCGCACAGTACTGTCTTCCTCTGTCTCCCTTCATATAACTTCTCCACATCATGTGATCAGTGTCCTCCTCCTGTGCCCCTTTCACCTCTCAGTCCACACAGGCACATCAGTGTCCTCCTCTGTCCCCTTTACGGCTACACACCCAGTAATGTCCTCCTCTTTATTATCCCCTCAGTCAAACAAATGTCACTGTCCTCACCTCACTGCTCTGCTCCTCAGGCTTTGTTTATCCTCTGCTGTAGCAAATGGCAGAGCGCTGCTGTGGCACCGCCAAGACCGAGTCCCTTCTATTTAAACATGGCACAAGGGGGTGGCGTTACGTTACTGCACATGCGCCACACAGCCAAGTGTGTACAAGTTTTCCCAAGCCTGCCAGGTTTTGGAACAGCGCATGCGCAGTTGCATGGCTGGCCCACAGCCATATTTTTTAGGGGCACCACTGCCCGTAATGGTCATTTACGAGTAGCCCAAAAATGGGCTGAAATTTATGGGCTGCCCGTAAATTCACGGGTGGTTGGCAGCACTGGCTCAAGCAATAGCAGATGGTTCAAGCAATGGCTCAAATGAGCTGGCAGGCCCCTCTTCTGTGCCTGAGATTGTAGAGGAGGCAAGTAAGGGAGAGGCACACTGTCTGTGAGGCAAGATGTCATCCAAGGGCAGTGGAGTGGAGAAGGCAGTTGCCATACTCCACCAGATGGCACTGTTCCATGGGTGCAGGTGACGGGTGTCCCCAGGATCACTTTACAGAGCTCTTCCACCTGTGTGGTAAATGTACAAGTCATTTGGGTACAACATGCATGAGAAGACATATTACTGTTATCCACAAAGCTCAGTGGGAGCAGCACATAAATGATACCAAACTCCTTCAGCCAATGCTAACAAATTATTATTTTTTTAATATGGCCCAAAAAACATAATTTACCATAAAGCATTACCATTTCATACAACACTGCTTACTTGTTAATTGTCAACTCCTGCCACCACTGCTGCCCAGGCTCAATCTCCATCACCTGTCAGCATTACCATATTTTGTCACTGCTTCTAGCCTGCCACAATTACCATCTCCTGCTTCCATTACCATCTTTTGCCACTGCTATTGGCCTGCCAGCATTACAATTTCATGCCCCCTCTATGTCTCTAGTCCAGTTTTTCAGAACTGTTAAGGTACCACATTCAAGCTTGTACTGGCCATCGGGACTACCAGGAGTTTCCCGGAGGGCTGATGGCTCAGTGGGCTGGTCAGAGTGACAACAGAGCCGGAGCAGAGGTAGAGCTGGCGGGGACTCCCATACCCTGTCCAGCAATAAACTAATCCCCCACTGTGCAGCTGTTTAGAAAGAAAACTTCTCCGGGCCCCCTGTGTTCAGCGACAGAGCGCTGACTTTTGTTTCACTTTCGGCTTTTGGCGGATTAAACTGCCGCAGCACACTATACAGGTGAAGGCCGGTACTATATCAGTACACTGGAGCCGTCGGGAGTGATGCGGCGGATTAATCCGCCTAAAACCGAAAGTAGTGAAATAGTCAGAGCTCTGTCCCCAGGCCCCTGCTGAACACACCCGAGCCAATCACAAATGTGGATGAACGCTAAGTTCACACAGGGGCGACATGCGATCCGACTTGAGTTGCCTCAATTCGCCCCAAGTCGCTTGACATTTGAAATCCCATTTAAATGAATGGGAGCCGTCTTAATATACACGACTGAAGTTGCTCCGACTTCAAGGCAACTTCTGAAAAGGTTCCTGTACTACTTCTAGGCGACTTCTATCCGACTTGTGCCCATAGGATTCAATAGAAGTCGTCTCCAAGTCGGATCCCCCATCTAAATGGAAGCGACTTTACAGTTAAAAGAATAGAATTCATTTTTAGGCAGCCCCCTCCCTCCCTTCTCTAAATGGTCGTCTGACAAAAGTCATGTTGTAAAGTCGCCTGAGGTCCTTGAAGTCGCGCTGAAATCACCTAGCGAAGTCGTGCCAAAGTCGGGTCGCCCCTATGTGAATGCAGGCTTACTCAGAACACTGAATCCAGGGTCAGTTGGAGATTATGTTCACATGTAAATTTTTGCAGAGTAGAGATCTGACAGTTGCTGCTAACAGCCGTTGTTGGTCACACTCAGTGTGTGCAGGCAGCTTTACAACCAGCCAGTTTGGGCAAGTCTGGGTTCGCACTCATCAAACGCAGTGGCTGTGGCTGCTGATCACCAAATGTTTTCTAACTTGTCCATTCAACAGAAGTTGATCTAACTAACAACTTCTGTCAAGTAGAGGGCAACACACACATCAAAATGCATCCACTCCCTGATGAATCAGCCAGATATTGCTCTGTCTGTGGCCAACTTTATTGTGTTAGGGTGCCATTCATAATGTATGGCACTGCAACACACCAACGCACATAACGTGTTACCACAATGCCATAATGTAAACCCAGACTAATGCACCAAATAGCATACGTCAGGCTCACCCAGACCTATTTATAGATATCTGTTCCATCCAGACAATTAAGGCCAGGTCACCCCCCCTCCCCCTCACTAATTTGGGGAATTTTTAAGTCCCAAGAATCACTGACACCAGGATATTGACATACATTATGTAGTGTATTGTAAAGTCCTGACAGTACACTCTACAGGTTCAGTTCACAACGTTTTAACACCTGGATAAGGTTTTTTATTGTATCCATGTAACTGTCATTTTCAAAGCTCACTGGACTGGAAATGCCCTGTCACTTTTTTGAAAATAAGGATTCTTATCCTGGTGTGTCAGCTTTGTGAATTGAGCCACATATACACCAAGTTGTACCTTACATAAACTGAAAGCTGGCCATGGCTGAATCAAAATTCAGTCAGTTCAGCAGGGACCAGCCAAAGTTTGATCCATCTATGCCCTGTCCTATTGACAGACATTGAGTCCTGTTGTTAAAGTGGTAGTAAACTACAGCTACTTAAAAGAAAAAAAAAAAAACACCTGTAAAGGCAATTGCATAATGTGCTAGTATGCATCTCATACTAGCATATTATGAAGTAATTAACTTGGAACAAAGCCTTCCAGCAGTGCCCTGTCACCCCTGAGAGGGCTGACGTCTTCCCCTGGTCTTTGTTCCGGGCTATGTGATTGGCCAAAGCCATGATGACGTCACTCTCGTGCATGCGCACGGGAGCCCTCAGTATGCTGGACCTTCAGAACGCACGCACCCAGTGATGTAACTGGCTGCATGCAGGGTGAATATCTCCTAAATGGTGCAGGTTTAGGAGATATTATTCATTTTACCTACAGGTAAGCCTTATTATAGTCTTACCTGTAGGTAAAAATCACCAAGCAGACTTTATTACCACTTTAAGCTGGCCATAGATGAGTCAATGGTTGAACAAAAAACTGGCCTAATACCTGTGTGGATGGGGGAATCCTCCCTACTGAGCCTTTGTATTCTGACAGCAGGGAGGCTTCCCCGCCATCAGAACAGACTGATCAGAGTTGCTGGCAATAGCCAGTGGTGCTGATCGAACAGGGAATATCTGATATGGCGGTTGTACAGTAGTCGATCGGTAAAATGACTTCTGTACAATCTCGCTGCACATACATAGATCGAAATTTGGCCAATCCCTGCTGAATGTTGATCCATGTATGGCCAGTTTTAGAGTACAATAGCGCAATGGGGAGAATTCTCCATCCACCTTGCTTTTGTGGATGGGGAAATCCATTTGTTTTCTTTTGATCAGATCCAGGTATGGCCAACTTTACACTCCATATATATTACGTGTTCCATACGTCTAATTAAGGTTTTTTGTTTTTTTTTTTTAATTATTTCAACCATTCCTGTGTAGATTGCATCTCTTTTAATAAAGTTCATTTTCATGGTAGGCTACGGTAAAGAGTTAGCTTTCTGTCTTTATTCTGTATGTTTATGCATCTGTAAGAAGGCATACACCATGCCTCCTAACCACCTGTTTCAGCCCCTAAAAACCCCACACCACAACTGCATGGTGAATGGGTCACATTTGATAGGCGCTACTACTTACTGAGTGCAACAGCCTGTATAACTTTTGCCCCTATCAGAGAAGGGCCGGACATTGTGTAGATTGCCGCACAAGATTGAGGCAATCTTTCCACGGAAGACGGAAGTGGGAGTGGATACCTGGTTTTGAAAGATATCCCCTCCTCCCTGAAAGATGCCAAATGTGACACCAGAGGGAGGGAGGAATCAGACCTGCAGAAGTTTCATTTTTGGGTGAAACTCTGCTTTAGGGTAGAGCAGTTTGGGGGGGGGGGCTGGCAGTGAAAATGCAGCTCATCCGTGAGCTGAACCCCCCCAAAAGAAAAAATTATCTATGGCCCTGCTGGTGTGGCTGCGCTGATGGGCACTGATTAGGCTACATTACTGGGCACTGGTGTGGCTGCGTTGATGTGCACTGATCAGGCTGCATTAATGGGCACTGGTGAAGCGGCATTAATGGGCACTGGTGTGTCTGCATTAACGGGCACTGATCAGGCTGCATTACAGGGCACTGATGTGGCTTCATTAATGGACACTAGTGTGGCTGTGCTGATGGGCACTGATCAGGCTGCATTAATGGACACTGATGGGGTTGCGCTGATGTGCACTGATCAGGCTGCATTAATGGGCATTGGTGAGGCTGCATTAATGGGCACTGGTGTGGCTGCGCTGATGGGCACTGATCAGGCTGCATTAATAGGCACTGGTGTAGCTATGCTGATGGGCACTGGTCAGGATGCATTAATGGGCACTGGCGTGGCTGTGTTGATGGGCACTGGTGTGGCTGCATTAATGGGCACTGATCAGGCTGCGCTGATGTGCACTGGAGTGGTTGCATTAATGGGCACTAGTGAGGCTGCATTAATGGGCACCGGTGTGGCTGCATTAATGGGCACTGGTGAGGCTGCATTAATGGGCACTGGTGAGGCTGCATTAATGGCCACTGCTGTGGCAGCACTGAGGCACTGATCAAGCTGCATTAATGGGCACTGGTGTGGCTGCACTGATGGGTACTGATCAGGCTGCATTAATGGGCACTGGTGAGTCTACATTAATGGGCACTGGTGTGGCTGCATTAATGGGCACTGGTGAGGCTGCATTAATGGGCACTGGTGTGGCTGCGCTGATGGGCACTGATCAGGCTGCATTAATGGGCACTGGTGTGGCTATGCTGATGGGCACTGGTCAGGTTGCATTAATGAGCACTGGTGTGGCTGCATTGATGGGCACTGGTGTGGCTGCATTAATGGGCACTGATCAGGCTGCGCTGATGGGCACTGCTCAGGCTGCATTAATGGGCACTGGTGAGGATGCATTAATGGGCACTGGTGAGGCTGCATTAATGGGCACCAGTGTGGCTGCACTGATGGGCACTGATCAGGCTGCATTAATGGGCACTGGTGTGCCTGCGTTGATGGGCACTGATCAGGCTGCATTAATGAGCACTGATGAGGCTGCATTAATGGGCAATGGTGTGGCTGCATTAATGGGCACTGGTGAGGCTGCATTAATGGGCACTGGTGAGGCTGCATAATGGGCACTGGTGTGGCTGCATTAATAGACACCAGTGTGGCTGCGCTGATGGGCACTGATCAGGCTGCATTAATGGGCACTGGTGTGGCTGCGCTGATGGGCACTGATCAGGCTGTATTAATGAGCACTGGTGTGGCTGCATTGATGGGCACTGGTGTGGCTGCATTAATGGGCACTGATCAGGCTGCGCTGATGGGCACTGCTCAGGCTGCATTAATGGGCACTGGTGAGGATGCATTAATGGGCACTGGTGAGGCTGCATTAATGGGCACCAGTGTGGCTGCGCAGATGGGCACTGATCAGGCTGCATTAATGGGCACTGGTGTGCCTGCGCTGATGGGCACTGATCAGGCTGCATTAATGAGCACTGATGAGGCTGCGTTAATGGGCAATGGTGTGGCTGCATTAATGGGCACTGGTGAGGCTGCATTAATGGGCACTGGTGAGGCTGCATAATGGGCACTGGTGTGGCTGCATTAATGGACACCAGTGTGGCTGCGCTGATGGGCACTGATCAGGCTGCATTAATGGGCACTGGTGTGGCTGCGCTAATGGGCACTGATCAGGCTGTATTAATGAGCACGGATGAGGCTGCATTAATGGGCAATGTTTTGGCTGCATTAATGGGCACTGGTGAGGCTGCATTAATGGGCACTGGTGAGGCTGCGCTGATGGGCACTGATCAGGCTGAATTAATGAGCACTGATGAGGTTGCATTAATGGGCAATGTTTTGGCTGCATTAATGGGCACTGGTGAGGCTGCATTAATGGGCACTGATC
>BLSH010480508.1:95686-107925 GCA_018402905.1 Glandirana rugosa
GGGTAGTCGCGTCGGACTAGTCACGGGTAATTACGTCGGAGTGGTCACGGGTAATTACGTCGGTTTTGTAACGGCAGTGTGGCTGTGCTGATGGGCACTGATCAGGCTGCATTAATGGGCACTGGTGTGGCTGCGCTGATGGGCACTGATCAGGCTTTATTAATGAGCACTGATGAGGCTGCATTAATGGGCAATGTTTTGGCTGCATTAATGGGCACTGGTGAGGCTGCATTAATGGGCACTGGTGAGGCTGCGCTGATGGGCACTGATCAGGCTGTATTAATGAGCACTGATTAGGCTGCATTAATGGGCAATGTTTTGGCTGCATTAATGGGCACTGGTGAGGCTGCATTAATGGGCACTGATCAGGCTGCGCTGATGGGCACTGCTCAGGCTGCATTAATGGGCACTGGTGTGGCTGCGCTAATGGGCACTGATCAGGCTGTATTAATGAGCACGGATGAGGCTGCATTAATGGGCAATGTTTTGGCTGCATTAATGGGCACTGGTGAGGCTGCATTAATGGGCACTGGTGAGGCTGCGCTGATGGGCACTGATCAGGCTGTATTAATGAGCACTGATGAGGTTGCATTAATGGGCAATGTTTTGGCTGCATTAATGGGCACTGGTGAGGCTGCATTAATGGGCACTGATCAGGCTGCGCTGATGGGCACTGCTCAGGCTGCATTAATGGGCACTGGTGTGGCTGCGCTGATGGGCACTGATCAGGCTGCATTAATGAGCACTGATGAGGCTGCATTAATGGGCAATGGTGTGGCTGCATTAATGGGCACTGGTGAGGCTGCATTAATGGGCACTGGTGTGGCTGCGCAGATGGCCACTGATCAGGCTGCACTAATGGGCACTGGTGTGCCTGCGCTGATGGGCACTGATCAGGCTGCATTAATGAGCACTGATGAGGCTGCATTAATGGGCAATGGTGTGGCTGCATTAATGGGCACTGGTGAGGCTGCATTAATGGGCACTGGTGAGGCTGCATAATGGGCACTGGTGTGGCTGCATTAATGGACACCAGTGTGGCTGCGCTGATGGGCACTGATCAGGCTGCATTAATGGGCACTGGTGTGGCTGCGCTGATGGGCACTGATCAGACTGTATTAATGAGCACTGATGAGGCTGCATTAATGGGCTATGTTTTGGCTGCATTAATGGGCACTGGTGAGGCTGCATTAATGGGCACTGGTGTGGCTGCGCTGATGGGCACTGATCAGGCTGTATTAATGAGCACTGATGAGGCTGCATTAATGGAAAATGTTTTGGCTGCATTAATGGGCACTGGTGAGGCTGCATTAATGGGCACTGGTGAGGCTGCATTAATGGCCACTGCTGTGGCAGCACTGATGGCACTGATCAAGCTGCATTAATGGGCACTGGTGTGGCTACACTGATGGGTACTGATCAGGCTGCATTAATGGGCACTGGGGAGGCTGCATAATGGGCACTGGTGTGGCTGCATTAATGGGCACTGGTGTGGCTGCATTAATGTGCACTGGTGAGGCTGCATCAATGGGCACTGGTGAGGCTGCATTAATGGGCACTGGTGTGGCTGCACTGATGGGCACTGATCGGGCTGCATTAATGGGCACTGGTGTGGCTGTGCCCTGTCCAATGCCCAATAGTGAAATGTTTTTACTTATTTTGCGCAATTGCGTATATTTTATATATTGTTTTTGTGTGTGTTGGCAAAATTAAAGGATGGATGAAGTCCAGGGCCAGATTTTGGTCCCAGTCCAGCCCTGACCACATTTAAAGTGGCTGAAACCCTAAACAGAATGCTCCTGTTCCTTTAGAGCATGATATATAGCATAGTGCTTGTGCAGTGTCAATCCAGCTTTGCACCTCAATGTTATTATTATTATTATTATTATTATACAGGATTTTAGAGGTCTAATGTTCTGGCACTGTCAATGTGCCGTACATGATGTTTCTACAGCTGCATCCTCAGTTGTAAAATCTATAGTGTTTGCTGCAAGCTAAATCTTGCTCTTTATCTCCTATTTTGGAGTATTATAGTGCTCAATTAATAAAGTATATTTGTGGCTTTTGTCTCTCTGAAAGGGTGTAGCCTATCAGTGATTTTTTCACTAAACCTGCCTAATCTCTTCGTAGTAAACTGTGTCCTGGCAAAAGTGCTTACACAATGTGAATGGGGTCTGTAAAATACTTTTGACTTTGTGGTGAAATCATACACTTTAATATAGATATTTTGATTAAAAGCCGCCTAGTGCCTCTCCTGTTAAAGTGTACTTTTTTAAATTAATGTGTAAAGAGTCTGTGCACTATTTTGTTTTTCTGGGAAATAAACACTCTTATGTCTTTTTTTAATTGCATCCAACCAAAAGTGTCTAAATTCTGCCTATTAAAATGTTTCTTCTTTTTTATGAAAAATATTTACAGTTAAATATGGATTTGTGGGTTGCAAAATGGTATGCTGTCTGTCGTTTTTCTAAAACAGACAAAAATGCTCTTGCAATTGAGTCTATGCAGTATGTACAATATTCCTTTTTTTTTAAGAAAATAAGAAAAAAAAACCTGCATTTTGTTCTTAGAGAGGATTTTCACCCTTCTACATGGTGGAAGGGGGGCGGGCCTAACAATTTATGTAAGAAAAAGTAAATAAAGGAAAAAAACTAGCCCTAATCTTGCAGGAGGACAGGAGAAGGGGTGGAGGGGAGGAATGTAGTATTGGAGGGTGAATATAGTTTTTTTTTTTTTTTGGAAAATATTTTTATTACAATTTTTGAGAGACATAAGCACATCCGTATTGGAACACAGTGCCACACATGGCAGCTAGCAAGCTGAAACAATTTATACATACAAATATATTAACAGCTGAAAATAATAGGGGGGGGGTGGGGTGGTATTTGAGCGACATATTTACCCGTGAGCCAGCAGTATATGTTTACCATAGTAAGAACTAGATATTCAATTATTGACCTTAGACCTATGTCATCTCTAGGGGGCGAAAGACATACATATTCATTAAGCTGAGGTATTGCGAAGCGAGTTCTAGAGGTCTGTTAATAGCATCCGTCAAGGGTTTTTGTAAGAAAAAGTTTCAGTTCTTAAGCAGGAGAGCCATCAGTGATTTTAAGCTTACCCAGCTTGTTGGCGATATCTCGCTTTAGGTACCACTCCGTATAGTGGAATGGTTGCATGCATTTTTGGAGGTCTACCTGGGTGAAAGTAGTTTCCATGTATTTGCACCATTTCCTGAAAAATTTAGCAGTGGACTTAAAGTTAAGGCCCATTGTGTCAAGTCTCTCAAGATGGAAGAGTGATGGCATTGCCTGTTTCCCATGTGCGAGTTTGGGGGGGTAGATTGAATCCACCGCTGCATGATAGTCTGGCGGGCGACTAGGAGGAACAGGTGAGTCCAGCCTGAGAGATTAGTTACCCCTACATCTGCGGGGGAGGGTGAAGAAGCATCACACCCAAAACGGCACAGCTGTGGGGTTTTGGGCACTTTATCTTGGTTAATTTGCGGAATGTAGGCTAGTACAGAGTCCCAGTATGCAGTTACTTGCGGGCATTCCCATAGATGGTGTAGCAAGGTGGGGTGCTGCGCCAAGCACCAAGGGCACTGTGCTTGGGTAGGGTCATCCTTGTTATGTCGATATGGGTAATAAGCACTATGTATGATTTTAAACTGCGTTTCACGCCAGGTTTCTGAGATAGTAAGTTTGCGAATTCGGCAGTATCCTTCAAGGATTTACTCGGGCAGTTCATCATCATTGAGGATGGTAGACCACTTGCGGAATGGAGCGAGTTTATACTTAGCTGATTGATGAGTGATAAGATAGGGGTATCGTTCTGAAATAGAATAGGAGTCCCGTGCAATGACCTGGTCCACAAACAACTGCTGGAGGGGATTAGAGCCCCGATGATGGCAAGAACGGAGGTAATCTACTAACTGGTGATAATTAAAAGCCTGGGTGGGTGGCAGATGATATTCCTGAGCAAGTGTCTGAAAGGGCTTAAACTGTCCAGGTGTACCTTGATATAGAGAGGTTACTTTCTTTAAACCTAGTGTACTCCAAGAGTTGAAGATATTGTGCATAGTGGAGGGAAGAAACATTGGGTTACCCTGTATAGAAAGGTGACTTGATATGCTTGAGGGAAGCCCGGTTAGCTTCCGCACCTCCCTCCAGGCGATGACCATATCCTTGATTAGAATGCATGTTTTAAGGTGATGCGGTAGTGCAGTTATTCTCGAATGAAGAACGGCTGAGAGCGAGTAAGGGGAAACCAGGGCACCCTCAAGCACATTATTAGAATATCTGGATTTACCTGTCAGCCAGTCCAGCCCTTGTCTGAGTAGACACGACAAGTTATAAAGCCGTATATTGGGCAGTCCTGCCCCTCCTTCCTCTCTAGGGAGACACAGTTTATGGAGAGTAATCCTTGGTTTTTTACCCAGCCATAAAAAGGATAAAAGTGCCTTATGTATTTTTTGTGTGTCTACCTGCTTAAGCAGGAGGGATATCATCTGCAGAGAATACAACAGGCGGGCAAACGTCACCGTTTTAAAAAGATGGTATCTCCCAAAGAACGAGAGGGGAAGGACTGCCCATGCTTCCAATTCTTTTACAATTTTTGTTATAAGAGGTGTATAATTTAGAGTGTACAGAGAGGAAGGGTTCCAGCCAATGTGGATACCCAGGTACGTGATATGGTGGTGGGCCTGAGCAAATGGGGAGGCCAATTTCCACTTGTCTGCTAGCAGAGGCTGAAGCGCTTGTACTTGGCTTTTATCGAAATTAATTCTGAATCCTGAACTTAATCGAAAGGCCGCAAAAATATCATTGAGTTTGAAAAAGTCTACTTGGGGGTTTGTGGAGAACAGTAGTATGTCATCCGCAAACAGGGCAGAACGAAGGATTTGTTTGTCCACTGGAATACCACTAACGCCTTTAGGGGAGTTAAGCAAATGAGATAGGGGTTCAAAAGCTAAATTGAAGAGTAGGGGAGACAAAGGACAGCCCTGTCGTGTTCCTTTCTTCAGAAGGATCGTGTCGGATACAAAGTCCGGTGTGACCAATCTTGCGGAAGGGGAGGCATACATTTGTTGTATAAATTTGATGAATTGGCCTGAGAACCCAAGGGCCTCCATCACCCAGAACAACCAGGAGAAGCTGATGTTGTCAAATGCTTTTTCTGCATCAAGTGACATAACAATCATGTCTTGGTCTGGATGAGCTTTAGTATATTCCAGCGCGAGTAGGACCTTCCTGATGTTCAGGGTGGCAGAGCGTCCTGAGACAAAGCCTGCTTGGGCTGGGTGTAGGATTGCTGGAAGAAGCTTGGCCAGCCTAGAAGCAATTATTTTAGATAGTATTTTGACATCCACATTATTAATGAAATCGGGCGATATGAGCCGGGGTGTAGGGGGTCTTTCCCTGCTTTGGGAATCAATTTGATGTGGGCCTGTGTACCTGATGGAAGATATGTCCCCCCTTCCCACATTGCGGTGAAAACGTCCCTGAGAGTGGCAAAGATAAAGTCTTTTGTGATTTTATAGAATTCTGCTGTATAGCTGTCTGGGCCTAGGACTTTAGCTGACGCTAGAGTTTTAATGGTTGTTTGGATGTCCTCAACGGTAATGGGGCGTTAAGGGCTTCGAGGTGGGAGGAGTCCAGTCTGGGTACAGGGATCTTAGCTAGAAAGTCTTGGGCTACCAAAGGGCCGGTAGGATCAGCCGCATATAGGGTTGAGTAATAATCTGCGAGAGTTTTACTGATAGCGGATGAAGATGTTATGATTTTACCGGTGTTGTCTTTCAAGGCCGATATGAGAGTTGGGCGTCTAGGGCCAGAGCATAATTTGGCCAGTAGTTTGCCCACCTTATTGCCAAATCTACGGAAGTGAACAACAGAGTAGGCTGACTTTGCAGCTTCTCATTGTTCTGCCCAAGTATCAAAATCATGTTTGGCTTTTTGCCAGGTTTGGATGTTATCCACAGTTCTGTCTAATGAGAGGCGTTGGTGGGCATTACATAGATCCTCGCTGGCCTTATCATATTGTTGCCTGGCATGTTTTTTGTATTGGGCAGTGTAGGAAATAATTTTGCCCCTCAGGAATGCTTTACCTGCATCCCAGAAGAGATTTGGGTCAGTAATGTGTGCACCATTTGTGGTGGCATACTCTTTCCATGAAGTATACAGCATATGGCGAATGTCTTCGCTATCTGCTAGATACGATGGAAAGTGCCAGGCTGGCGGGGAGGAAAGGGGTTTCGTACCAGTTATATGTATCGAGATTGGACTGTGGTCTGATATTTTTGCGATGTGGATTTCAGGGCTGCGGGCCATATATGTCATGACTGGAGACGTGAAGAAGTAGTCAATTCGGGAGAAGGACTGATGATGTGGTGAGAAAACGGTGTAGTCACGATTAGTGGGGTGAGTTAGGCGCCAGAGGTCATCAAATTTAATTGAGTCTATCATTTGAGCCAGAGGAGGCAAAGGTAGTGTCTCCCCCTGAGCTATGTGCTGCGTATTCGAACAAAGGCGGGACCTGTCTTCCAATGGCGACATGACTGAATTGAAGTCCCCTCCTACCAAGTGAAGGGAATCAGGGATATCCATTGTCCATGAGACCATGTCTTGGAAAAATGCAATTAGGGGCATAAATGTTAGTAATGGCTATTTCTTTTGAGGCTAAGGTAAGTTGGAGCGTGATTTTGCGGCCAGTCGAGTCAGTGTGTACCTTTTTGATTGCGTGTCTTAAGTTTTTATGTAGCAGAACAGCTACTCCAGCCTTACGCCCTCTCGCCGCAGACCCATGTACTTCGCCAACCCATAGTTTGCGCAGCCGTTGCAAGTCATCTACGGACTATCCCCATCCAGACGCGTAGCCATCTCTGTTTGAAGATTGGATTACTACGTGGTAGGCACAGAGCTGGACGTGATCGACCACGGTCGCTGTCCATCCGGGGGTCACCAAAAGACCACTTGTAGCCTGAGGGTAAATAAATAACATAGGTAAATATGTGCTTCAAATGTTAAACATGTCGCTGCAGGGAGATCAGGGAAGGGGAGGGAGATGGGGAACAACAGCAAACAAAGAGTAACTTCACTTTTTTCCTCATGGGAACCAACGAACACATAGAACAGTAGGACAGCCAGCCACCCCGTCCCTTTGGAAGCCGTAGTCTCACTTGGGGGGGGGGGATAGGTAAGAAGGGAGGGGAGTATCGGGATGGGGTATGGGGCAATAGGGAAGGGTAGGCGTCTGGGCCCGGCGGGGACCCTAATTAGATAGGAGTCTATTATAGGGCAGGAGCCTTCACAGGTCATCTCCCGGGGGGGGGGGGGAGAGGGGGCTGGCCGCTCCCATTGCTTTTTCAATGAGAACCTGTAAACATCCAAGGAAATAAAATATTAAAGAAGAGAAGGGCAGAATAGAAAAAACAAAAAGAGGAGGGGGCATGGATAAAGTTGCTGCCCCTAAGTCACAGGGGGATGTATCCCCCTAGGCGGTAAGTCCAGTGGCTTCCTCTGTACGCCCCAAGTAAGGCGCTTAGTGGCCATATGTAGTCACTTGGGGAACAGAGGGCTAATATCTTTGTCAGTGTTCAGAGGAACGCATAATGCAACAGAAAAAAAAGGGGGGTATACTTCCCAAGAGAAAGGTGTCCAAATCGTCTTTGTTCACGGAATCTTCAGTGGACTCCAGGGTGGTCTTCCAGGGGAGTTCCACGGCTGCGTTTGTAGGGCGGCTTGATTGGAGATCTTTGTTGACCAGCCTGGGAGGACTGCGGGGCAGCCGTTGACGAAGGGGATCCGTCTGTGGCAGGAGAATGATCCATTTCCAGATTAAGAGTCTCATTAAGGTAGCGGTCTGATTTCTCAGGAGTGCGGAATGTGAGGTGTTCCCCGGATTGCAAATGGATGTGTAGAATCGTAGGGTATGTGAGCGTGAATTTAATTTGTTGGTCATGCAAAGTCGTGCAAATTGCAGAGTAGGCTTTGCGTTGCTTCAGCACTTCAATGGAATAATCTGTGAATAGCAACAATTTCACACCATCCATTGACAATGAGCGAGACCTGCAGAATTTTTGCACTTTTATCAGCATAATTTAGGTACCTCACAATGACATGGCGAGGCTTGGCATGGTTTTCAACAAAGTGGCCTATACGGTGTGCACGTTCCACTGTGCATGGTGCTCGCAGTCCAAGTTGTTCAGGAATGATTTTGGAACAAATGGTATGAAGTCCAATAACCCATAAATTGTTCCTTCGTGAACGATTTTCTAAATTGTCTAATTTATCCCAAATATCTTTGTAGAGGTAGAGAGTCGTGCAAGTGTAGCAGCAGCAGCAGCTGCTTCATCTTCTAGCATGGAGACACGCTGCTCTGCCTGTGTGATCCTCTGAGCCTGTGCTTGTAGCTCTATATGCAGCTGTTCCAGTACCCTCTGCACCGCCGTATCTACCGTGGCCATCAGTGTGGGTGCCAGGAGGGCGACCACCGCCTGGGCTATGCTGGCGGGAGCAGTCAGATCCATGTCTGGAGCTGTGGAGGCCAGGGGCAGCTGTGTTGGAGGCTGGATGGCACTCGGAGCACATGGCGCAACCGCCATGTTGGCTGCAGTTGCGGCCGTGTCTCCTGTCCCTGGGAGCGTGGAGGAGACTGCCCTGGCATAGGACCACTCTACAAAGCGGTCCATGGGGGTCCCGCCGGTCGGCCAGTAAGGAGGGGGGGTCACCCCGAGGTGTGTGCCGAGGACTAGGGCAGATTTAGGGGAGAGTGTGGCGGGAGCTGTCTCTGCTCACCTCCTTCCCATCAGGCGCCGGAACCGGAAGGAAGTAATATCGGCTTTAAATTCCGATTCACACTGATGCAATTTCTAAAGCGAGTTGGATTGAATCACATGACAAATGAAAAAACATTAGTTTCTATAGAGCCCATTCACATACATGCAATCTAACTATGATCTGATTTTGAAAAGGGTCTAGTGCAAGTTTGGTGAAATGCAGTGCAATTTTGTGGTGTATACACCTCAATGGACATACACCAAAATCCTGTGTACATGCTTTTTTGATCTATTTTACAATGCAATTTGTACTGATTGTTAAGATCTGGGACCTGCCCACATCCTAACAACCAATGTCTCATCTCTGCTGTCAGCAGCAGGGAGGAGTCATTCGTTTTTAAGGAGCTGGCACCAACTGGCTTTCTAACAATGCTGAGTCATTCTTGCTATCAGCGGGGATTACTTGCTGAGAGCAGAATGTAAACAAAAGAGCTGACATTGAAAAAACCTTGGGGTCCCCAAACAAAATCCATACCAGGCTTTTATCCGAACATGCAGCCCAGGAAAGGGTGGAATGAGCAAGCACCCCATCCTAAACCATACTATGCCGTTGCCTGGAAAACATGTTGTCTCTATGAGGACAAGGGCACAAAACAGATTTTGACAAGTCCTTTTAAAAAAATAAAATAAATAAACATGTCCCCCAAAGTAAATCCATTGTCAATCACAATGAACGCTGGCCGCCGACTCGCTAAAAAATAGAAACACTGCCCCCCCAAACACAACCCGTCACTTTACACTCACGATTGAAAGTAAACAAAGGGATGGGGCCACCCAGTGACTGAGTGACCCCACCCCCATAATGGCACTCTGAGACCCCGCCATGTGATGTCATAGGGGCAGGGTCTTAGTGTCTGGATGTGTCATCATAGGTGACTCAGCCAGTGTTGTCTTGGGGGGGTCAGTGGCAATGTCATTTGGAGAATGTCAAGTGGTACAAGGGGTAGTGGGCAGCAACAACTTCAGGGCACATTATTTCACTCTTCCATTAAAACCTGCATTGTCTCTTCCTTTTACATAGTGGCCAAGTAAAAAGGCTTACATGATGTGCAACTGGTCTGTGGTATATTTCTGGCTCTTGTCTGAGACATAATCCACTTTTTTCATGTTAAAACTTGCTTTGAAATGCTCTCTTGAAATGTGGCCTAGTAAAAAGGCTTACTGCTTACATGATGTGCAGTATGTCTATGCTATATTTCAAGTTGTTTATGTTGTCTGACATAATGCACTGTAATTTTTAATTAAAACGAATACACTTAATTAACACTAAAACCTTCCTCATCTCCTCTTTTCCAAATGTAGCAGTGTGTCTGTGTTATTTTCTCATGCTAAAACTTGCCTTTTCTCTCCTTCTTGAAATGTGGCCAATAAAAAAGCTTACAGGAAGTGCAATGTGTCTGTTACATTTCTGGCTGTTGTCTCTGCCATAATCTACTGTGATTTCTTATTTCCTGAAAAAAAGTGCTTCCTCTCTCTATTTTCAAATGCAGCCTAGGAAAAAGGCTTACGTGATTTCCAGTGTGTCTGTGCTAATTTTCTGCCTGTTGTCTCTGACAAAGTGCCTTGTCTTTCCCATGTATTTCTTCATAACTACTGCCTCATCTCTGAAATGTGGAGTCTACACTTCACTGTTGCATATAAAGAAAGGTTTACCTTTATCTACACAGTCATTGTTTTGGCCAAAAACTACTAAGGCCTCATACACACTGGTGTCTGAAAAAAAATAAGCAAAACGTCGGGTCCGACGTTTTCAAAAAATCTGCTTTTTTTTTGGCATTTTGCATTAGTGAGCGTCGGCGTCAATAGGCAATAGTTTTTTAAAAAAAATCAGTCCTCTGCTATTTTTCAACCTAAAAATGATGGCGTCAAAAAACACCGGTTAACGCCGGTACTGCGTTAGCGGGCATTAGTGAGCGTTTTGCCGATTGGCGTCAAAAACGCCAAAACACTACAGCCTCAGAACGCACTAGTCCTGCGTTCTAGAAACAGCTCACTAACGCTGACGCCCTCTACTGCTCAAAAACACCGGCATTTTTAGAGGGCCATTGAATAACATGGAGAGCTGCAAAACACGCCTAAAAACGCCCATGTGTAAAAGGCCTAATACTTACAAAACACAGGACATTTTGGGACGAGTAACAAATAATATTGTACATTATAATGCTTTTTCTTCACCTTTTAACCCCTTCAAACCTAAGGGTAAAACAAAGCACAATTTTGCAACTTTGATATGTGTTAGTAAAACTCTACATATCTTCACAACTACTTTGTGTATCCAGGTAGATTATACCTTGTTTATTTCAGGACAAATTGGGCTTTCATTTAGTGGTAAATGGTCATGGATATCTCCTGTTTTTCTTCTTTTATTATCAATGGAAAACTGGCCCAAAATAGTAAAAAAAAAATATATATATTTATTTTACATTTAGCTGTATATTTCTTGTTACTACTAAACTACCACCAAAGAACAGCCCAAAACATATTCTCCTGCTCCTGACAATCACAGTGATATCAGGTATTTATTTGATATTTGTTGATTGTACCCATAGTACAGCCCAGAAACAATAGTTTGCTTTATTTGTCCTACCTAAAACACACTGACTGAGGCCACACATATGTGTTATGTCAGCATGAAGGGGTTAAACTGGCAGTTGTCAGAGTCAATGTAGGCCAAGCTGGTCAAGTTATGAAAGTTTGTCATTCTTCTGATCCCCAGTTAAGAGTACTTAGATGGAGATGAGTAGCAGGAAATGAGCACACCTCCCAAAATGCCCAACCAAAACATGCAAGATATGTACCTGATTAGAAGCACTTTTGAATCCATCTTGCTTTGCTTTTGTTTGTTATTGTCCCTTTATATTGTGAAAGCCCAGTTATTGAATGGGTTAAGGGTGTGAGGTTATTTCTATAAGACACGACACCTGAACATTGAGTCCTTTACAAATGCCTTGTGGTGTTTGTTGCCAATTAGAGTTGAGCGAACACCTGGAAGTTCGGGTTCTGCTGGTCCGTCCGAACTTCGTGACAAAGTCCGGGTCCGGGTCCGGACGGAACCCGAACGATCGCACGGACAACGAACCCCATTGAAATCAATGGGGACCCGAACTTTTAGGCACAAAAATGGCTGTAGGAAAGTCCTGGAAAGCCCCAGAGGGCTGCAAAAGGAAGTAAAATGGGGGTAAGGGTAGGGCAAGTGCCCTACAAAAAAATGGGGACAGGGAAATAACTGTAAATATTTTTAAAAAAATAAAAACATAAAAAAAGCAAAAATGGAGGTGAATGTGGATCATCTTCAAACTGTGTCTGAAAAGTATTAATTAACGGTAGAAGCCATATAACTGTTCTAAAATCATCTTCAAACTAGGGCAAGTGCCCTACAAATAAATGGGGATAGGGAAAA
>BLSH010480508.1:113091-127735 GCA_018402905.1 Glandirana rugosa
AAAGGTTTTGGAAAATAATTAAATACGTACTTCTTAATTCCGTCAAGACTTCCGCTTTCCCCAGGTTGGGCCATGATCGTTCCACATGGATTATTTTACCGGTCACTCACATAAATGACTCAAACTGTCGAAACGAATGTTTCACCAGTTTCACCGGACGGTAATAAACCTTTACAAACTCAAAATTTTCAAAGAATAAAAAAATAACGTAATGTACACATTAGTATTTTCTTAACTTTGTAAATCTGAAATGTAACCGTTATCACAACTCGCTTGGGCCTGACATTGCAAGCCCAGGCATGGCTTGAAATCCCACAGGCACCGTGCCTGGGCCTGGCGAACCCGAACGATTTTTGAAATGTCCGGGTCCGGGTCCGTGCCACGGACACCCTAAAGTTCGGTACGGACCCGAACGTTACAGTCCGGGTTCGCTCAACACTATTGCCAATGTAAAGTCTAAATGTTTCAATTCTTTTATGATTACACATGTAATGCAATAAAAAAATAAGAAACTTTTAAAACTCAAACATTTCCAAATAATGGCAGGCCACTTTGACCACTTTGTAAGCAAAGCTGTCAAACTCAGTAAATACACTCACTGGCCATTTTATTAGGTACACCTTGCTAGTACCGGGTTGGACCCCTTTCGCCTTCAGAACTGCCTTAATTCTTCATGCATAAATTAATAAAAGGTTTTGGAAACATTCCTCAGAGATTTTGGTCCATATTGACATTATAGCATCAGTTGCTGCAGATTAGTCGGCTGCATATCCATGATGCAAATCTCCCATTCCACCACATCGCAAAGGTGCTTTATTGGATTGAGATCTTGTGACTGTGGAGGCCATTGCAGTACAGTGTACTCATTACCATATTCAAAAAAACAGTTTGAGATGAATTAAGCTTTGTGGCATGGTGTATTATCCTACTAGAAGTAGCCATCAGAAGATGGGTACACTGTAGTCATAAAGGGATGGACATGGTCAGAAACAATACTCAGGTAGGCTGTGGCGTTTAAACAATCCTCAATTGGTACTAATGGACCCAAAGTGTTCCAAGAAAATATGCCCCACACCATTACACCACCACCACCAGCCATGTTATTGGCTCAATACTTAATTTGTGTTATCAAGCATTTGAACAGGTGTACTTAATTAAGCGTGTATATACAAGCAAAGGCTGCCAAACTCAGGACACATTTAGAACTTCAGCTTTTATTCATCACCCTAAACTCTTAAAGTGGTAGCAAACCCTCCTATCGTTTTCAGCCAAGGAAGCTGCCAACTTGGCCTCTGTTTAATCTACAGCTGGCATGATGCTGAACATGTGATCAGCTATGACACCAGCCATTGGATGGTTTGACAGTTTGATTTAGAGCACAACCAATGGGAGTGTTACATTTCCGGCACGTGCCGGAAATGTGACTGGTTTTTAAACTGTTAAATGCATGGGTTTTGTACCGCTTTAATTAAAAAACTCTGCAAGCATATCCTCCACCTACTATTACTATTTATTCATTTTGATTAGACGCAAACTACATAATTACCACATTCTGCTGCTGTTCCAATTTTCTAGGGTGACCTTTTATTTTCTAGCAGACAATTTTCTATCATATACTGGAGTAATGATAAAGACATTGGTATGGGGGAAAGTGTTCTTCCTCCTTTTCCTCATCTTCCATGCAGGAAATCTGGCCAGGAAACAGAGATACTTAACCAAATTTGCTTGACTGGTGAGCAAATGATGACTGGACAAGCTGCATTTAATACTGTACTACTTAGTGTATTCAAAATTTTCTCTATGACTTAGATATTTTTGTCGGCTTGGAGAACTTTAGGCTTCCACTATTTGCCTCCTAAGGTTTTTCCAGCATTTTATGCACATCAGTAACGTGGCATGCTTGCTGGAATTTTCACTATGTAACAAGGCACACAACAGGGATGAGCTTGCTGTTCAGCCTGAACACAGGTTCAAACCAAGCTTTGCTTGTTCCGATGTTCATGTAGCCATGTGCTCCCTTGGGAGTAGCTAGTAGTTGTGGTTCACCTTGTTGCTGCCTCAGTCCCACCATATCTAACACATCCGTAGACACTGACCAGGCCGGCACTTGTTTTTGTTGTTTTATTTAGGGGAAATAACTTGGATGGGTAAAAGGGGTGACTGTGGGATGCCCCAAGATCTATAGTACATGAACTCCATATACAGTCCTTTATATGCACACTGACACTGCAGATTATCCTTCTGCAGACTGTTACTCCTCACAACTCCTCAGCACATCACTTGCTGACCGTTTCTCCTGCAGTTCTCTCTCCAGCACTAAACTTAGTTTCCTGCTCGAAAGGAAATTTATCAAGCTTCTCTGCTCTTTTCTCTTCACCGCGGCTAACACATGGTGAGGCCTACACTGTATCAGCAGGACCTCAGGACCACCCATTACAGGCCAGGGATCATGAGCCCCTGAATATGTAGCAAAGTACTTGGATGCTAGCCGGGCCTTTGATGGACTACAACTCCCAGCCCATTCCTCTTCCAGATCCCACCAACCTGCTTTTCCTCAGTGACACCCCTTCCCTGACTGGCTCCCAAGGCTTCCACAGACTGTCCACTATTCCTCTCCCAGCCTGCTCCAGCACTTTCTCTTCCAGGGTCTGTCACTCACCAACACCGGTGGATCACTTTAAAGTCTCTCTCTTCCTCTAGCCCCTCCGCTGTTCTCCTGTTCCCTTGTGTGACTCCAGGAATCACCTCCACTCCTGGCTGCACCCAAACATCGAGGCCTCAAGGTCACCCCCCGCCAGAAGGGGGCAACCTCCTGGGAAGAGGCCCCCACAGTGCCTCCTGCTACATCTCATACTTCCCGACTCTCTCCTCCCGATTGGGCTGAATCAGAGTATTTAAGGAGGCCTGCCCCCTGCCAATCCTGCTTGGGGATTGGTCAGGGCTCCTTAGACCACTCCAGATGGCTCCACCTATCTCCCAGCTCTCTGACCAGAAACCCTCCTCCAGGTTTCTTGAAAGAAGTGCTCCTGGTGACCTCATCTGTTGAACCAACTCAATCCTCCCAGAGCCACTCCTCCTGGCCCAGATCAAAACATTCAGGTCTGTGCTTACACTCAGGCCTGACTAAATTTTGTCATCCCTAGCAAAAACCCTGCTACAAAAATGCACCTACACTATGGGGGTGCTACAATCATATGAGCACTGAACTTTGAGCCCATTTAGTGGGAGTTGAACATCATATCCTGCAGCGTTTTTTTTATTGTTACTATATATGAAAACATTCTTCTTCCCTGTGAATGGTTGTTATTTAAGAAGTGAATGCCAGCATCCATCCCATTCATATACTTGATACAGGGATTGTGGCTGACATCATTGCCCAAATATGGCCACATGGTTCACAATAGAACTACAAAGAGGGACCTTTTTTCAATAAAGGACTTAGCAAAAAGTGTTTGTGTTTTAATTACTAAAAGAAAAAAAATAATTACATCTGTGCTGCCCTTAATCCTATATACAGTTGTGCTCATAAGTTTACATACCCTGGCAGATTTTACGATTTCTTGGCCATTTTTCAGAGAATATGAATGAGAACAGAAAAACATTTCTTTCACTCATAGTTAGTGTTTGGCTGAAGCCATTTATTATCAATCAACTGTGTTTACTCTTTTTAAATGACAATGACAACAGAAACTACCCGAATGGCCCTGATCAAAAGTTTACATACCCTGGTGATTTTGGCCCGATAACATGCACACAACAATGTAACCATCCTCACCTGTGATCTGTTTGCTTGTAATTAGTGTGTGTGTATGAAAGGCAATGAGACTCCTGACAGACCCTTGCATCTTTCATCCAGTGCTGCACTGACGTTTCTGGATTCTGAATCATGGGGAAAGCAAAAGAATTGTCAAAGGATCTGCAGGAAAAGGTAGTTGAACTGTATAAAACAGGAACGGGATGTAAAAAGATATCCAAGGAATTGATAATGCCAATCAGCAGTGTTTAAACTCTAATCAAGAAGTGGAAAATGAGGGTTTCTGTTGAAACTAAACCACAGTCAGGTAGACCAAATAAAATTTCAGCCACAACTGCCAGAAAAATAGTTTGGGATGCAAAAAAAAAACCACACAAATAACTTCAGGACTCTCTAAAAACATGTGGTGTGGCTGTTTCAAGATGCAAAATAAGGAGGCACTTGAAGAAAGATGGGTTGTATGGTCGAGTCACCAGAAGAAAGCTGTTACTATACAGCAAAAGTATCATATGTATTTATAAAATATTATTTAGATTTTGCAATGCTTTGTAGCAGATTTAAAACATGTATTAGATGCATTTCTAAGCTAGAAGTTTTCTGGGAAAAGTGAAAAATCCTATCAGGTGTTACAAAGTGCACAAGCCACAATGTATGCATGCCACACTAGAGTTTTAAATTTTCTAATCTCCAAAGTTTTGGGAGTAATCTGTAGTTATACATTTAAATTTGTAGCAATACGTCAGGTTTAAAAGGTTAGTCCACCCAAAAGTGATCATTTATATATAGTTAGAGCCTGGTGGCTACATGTCCATAAGCTACATTATATTATTTTCAGCTTATAAAATGAATGCAGACATCGTTTGGTCAGATCATTCGGCCCTTTAGCGATCTGCACCTCTCCGTGTCAACGTACTGACCTGTTTTACTGAAGGCTAAATGATTCTCTTCACAGTAGCCCATTTGTGTGTTTTGATATTGAACATCATCTTAAAGAATTTTTTTTTTAATTCAATTAGCCACCCACTTGAAAAAATTCTTGGAATCCCTCATTAAACAAAAGTTGTGTAACTTGCTGTTTGCACATAAACAGAGTCCAAAGACGTACCCGAGAGATAAAATATATTCTGCTAGGTTGGAAATTTATGTTTGATCACAAAGGCAAAAAAGAGCCTCCGTTGGACCAAAGCAAAAGTTTATACACAGGCCGATCATCCAGGCACATTATTGACTCAGAAACGTAATCCCAAAATTTAGGAAGTCTAACAGCTCCTTTACTCAAAAACCCCAGCTGGTTTTTGGTATCTTCCACTCATACTACTCAAAACTGTATAAGGTCCCTCAGGGAATATTAACATAATAAATAGACAATTTCCAGACTTGTCTTAAACTACCATCCCTCGCAGCTGCCTACAAGGATATCCTAGAACTCAAAATCACGAGGGAAGAAAATATACAGGTAATTAAAACAGGCCAACTCTAAAACTCCAATCCAGACAGCTTTTTGGCCTCTTACTATAAAAAATGTGCCCTACACCTTATATCTCACTTACAAAAATTCTTCAACACTCTTAGGTGTGGGATACCCCTAAATTCTGACTCTAACAGAGTAGATATAGTAAACTTTCAAGCAACCTTGTGGAAATTGCGGGAGGTAAGTGGGACTTTAAATGAAGCTAGAGCCTGGTAAGGCTGATGCTTTCATCCCTAAAACTATTGTAGAAAGTTGCACCAAAGTGCAGGGGAGCAAGGGGAGTGGGACTTTATATGAGGCATGTGATGGTCAGACATAACATTGATGGATACATAACAGTTGGATAAAAAATGTTTGATAAATATATTCATACGTACAAACCTATGATCACAAAAGTGACACATGATAATGAATAATAATAGTTCAGTAGTAATACACAATAGGGTTTCCCCCTCCATCAATTTCAAGATTATGTACAATGGATACAATTGCACAAAGAGAGCTGCATGGCCCATAGCCTTTGGTTCCCTGGGGTGGTATCCATGAGTAAATACGTGAATGTTGCATAAATAAGGTTTCAGGTAACTAATGGAAACACGACATCTGGTAGCTCAACGCGTTTCGTAGCTAAGGGGCCATGCATCAGAAGCAAGCGTGTTTGGATCTAAAATAAGAAATGGATAGAATTGGTCTAACTAGTTTCCACATGCAACAGGATGGGGCATACATCACAGTGTGTGCAGCCCCCACAAGGTACACAGTCAATACTTATGCAACTTATGCACCGATAGTGCAGCACCAGCTGCGGTGAGCCACCTAGAACTGTCATGGCCAGGAGCTGTGGTGGCAGGGGAAGCGGCTTCACCCAGACTGCCACCGGGTCAGGACATGGGGCAATTCCAAAGGGTGAACCCGGAAGCGAATACTGTAAAGAAAATAGAGTAAATGAGTGATATACTGGTAGGATCCATGTGAATGGAAGGAGAGATGAGTGCAGGGTGAAAGGAAAAAGTGAGGGGAAGAAAGAAAGAGGTAAACACCATGGATGCGGAGGGAGGTGATGGAAACAAAGAGAGGCATGGTGAAGGTGATAGTGGCAAAAGTACATATGTGAGCATAAAAACCAGGGTCCGAGTGAAGGTGCTGGTGTGCCATGTCCCAGTGACTAAATCCGCCCAGAGATGACGCCCATAAGTAGGCGCCACCACCCAACCACCAATGTCACGCAAGTGAGCACAAAAGATGGAGAGAGAGAGAAGCATTCCACTGCATCAGTGCAGCAGCGCTCAGCAAGCGAGGGGAGGGGGAGCCCGCAGTGCGCTTCGCAGCCCCCGGACAGGAACGACTGGGAAAACCCCACCACATCTGTGGCAAGCACCAACAATGCCCAAGCAGTGAAGATCAGTGGGGCCAATTAAAACATGAGAAACAATTTCAGAGTTGTAGCTAGGGTAATATAGAGAACAGGCTGTTAACTGTTTGTTGGGGAAGGTATATATGGGACCAACCAGGGCAGGCAAATTTGTGCATAAAATATTTATAAACCAGTATGACATCATCACATGCTTCCATCCCTGGTTCAATGTAAAGAGGAAATTGGAGCAGGTAAGTGGGTCTTTAAATGAAGCTACAGCCTGGTAAGGCTGATGCCTCCATCCCTAAAACTATTGTAGAAAGTTGCACCAAAGTGCAGGGGAGCAAGCGGAGTGGAACTTTATATGAGGCATGTGATGGTCAGACATACTATTGATGGATACATAACAGTTGGATAAAAAATGTTTAATAAATATATTCATACATACAAACCACAAAAGTGACACATGATAATGAATAATAATTCAAGCAACCTTGCTGATCAACTGTGGGTTGAAAATGCTGATTAAAATTTACACCAATAGACTTAAAGTGATTGTAAATGATCACCCTGTAAAACAACCCATTCAGTTTAAAACGGAAATGAAAGACAAAACATTTGTGTATAGATATAAAAAAAAACATTATAAATACCTTGCTTTCATTTTTTATCAAGTGATCACATAATCTTTGTTCTCAGCTGCCTAAGAGCTGGGGGGAGGAGAAGCAGCAGCACACTGATATTCCCAGTGAATGGCTGAGGGGGCATGTCAGGACAATCATTGCAGGAGAGCAGGCTGAGTTCCCAGCCTAGCTAGAAAACTACGATATGCTCTCCTGCTTAGTGTGGTCAGTGTCTAATAGGAAAGCAGATGGACTGGCAGGAACACCAGGGATTTCACGCAAAGGAAGCAATATAAGTAAAGCAGGATACTTTTCCATACAAGTACATGGTACAGCAGGCACATTCAGGAATATAACATGCTGGGGTAACAAATAATTTAATAGATTTCTAGAGTACATGTGGATTAGGTCAGATTTGTTCCTAGGCGGCAGACCAAATTAGAAGAGCGATTAAACTTGTCACGCTTCTACATTCCAACTGGGGAACAGACAAAAGATGTTACTGTCTAAAGACCTTCATAAGGCCTTTGACTCTCTGCCCTGGCTCTACCTTTTCCATATGCATAAAAAAATGAAACTTTGGTCCTACGTTTCTCACCCTAATGCACGCCTTATACTTCAACACTACCACTCATATTGCTGTACACTGCAACAGATGAGACATGATACACATACAGATAGGTACCAAGCAGGATTGTCCCGTGTCACCATTGTTATTTATTATCGTGATACACTGGCCATTGCGATTAGATTTAACCCTGATATTTAAGGTATCCAGAGCATGTGAGCAAGTCAAAAGAGTGCTTTGTTCATGGACAATCTGCCGATCACCAATCATGACCTTTCCTAATTTACTCAAGCTTCTAAACAACTATAGGGATATGGCGGTATCTCTTTACAGTTTGAAATGAGTAAAACGGAAATACTCTTTCTTGATCTTAGGATCATGGTGGAAGGCAACAGGCTGATCACTTCTACCTATTTCAAAGAGACAGATAGGAACGCCTTTATTGACATTACTAGTTGCCATCATTCCTCCTGGTTGAAATCAGTTCCTAAAAGAAGTCAGTTTTGAGACTGAAGAAGAACTGTACCAGGATGATTTTCTTGAGGAGGCGGCCATTTTGGAAAAAAGGTTCCTTGAAAAAGGATACTCCCCTGATCTTTTGAAAATTGCCTTAGAGGAAGCTGATGGGAGAGAAAGGGAAGGTATGTTGCAACCTAAGGCTAAAAGGGATACTTTATCCTTTGAGTTTTCTAACAACCTACTCCGAACAACATCAAGAGGTTAGAAGGATGTTCAAAAAGCATTGGGATGTCCTAAGAAATGATAGAGTCTTGGGCCCTTTGCTCCCAGACCATCCTCCAGTAATTTTTTGAGGGGAACCCCCTCTGAGACTACAGGTGGCACCCAATATTGTGGAGGCCCCGTCTATGATTCCTTTTTTTTTTTTTTTTTAAATATTAAGGGATATTTTCCATGTAGTATGAAATACCGTTTGTAGTATTAACAGCCAAACGCCAGGTTTTGTTCTTCTGTATCAACGGCAACACGGGAGACTTTTGCAATTAAACCTTTCATCATGTGTGGTTCAACCAATGTAGTGTACCTTATTCGGTGCCCATGTGGCCTTCAATATATAGGACAGACTAAAAGAAAAATGGTCACCAGGGTTAAGGAGCACCTCGCTAATATCAAGAAGGGCTTCCCTCATCATAGTCTTTCGAAACATTATGCATTACATCACAATAGACAGTTAAAAGGTACCATGATTTTGGGTATTGATAAATTTATTGCCAATTGGAGAGGTAGCCACACAGTCAGGGAGATTTCCCATTTACAAACCAAGTGGATTTATCGGGTTAAGACTTATGCCCCCTATGGAATGAACATTGAGTGGGATGTCAATGCATTTATCAATAATGGTTGACGCCCGCTCCATGCTACTTCCATTTGGGGAACTCTATTATGAATCACCTTTTTGTGGCTCATGGGGAGAGGTTTGGTTTTTCTAAATGTTGCTTTTTCATATGTATTTTTCATTTTTTTTTTATATTATATTTTTTATTTTTTATCCCATTGATGTCCTTAAGGGTTTCTTTTATGTCTCTCTCTGTCCTTTTTATGATTGAGGGTGGGTCATCCACTCATATCAAGATTTGATTTTTGTAAAATGGGATGTTTTAACAATTTATGTATATATTTGTTGTAAATTGTATTTGTTATTAGTGACGTTATGGGGTTATGAGTGTTTGCAACCACCTGATGGCGCCCGGCTCGATGCGCAGTGATAATAAATGAATTGCTCTATTTAGTATTACTGGGATAGATACCTGGTAACACTAGTCGTTTAAGCCTTTCATTGAACGATTGTGAAAGATATGGCTCATGGAATGTAGAGTTGGTTTGTTTTGATCTTTTAACATTACGCTGACGGGAGGGATCTGTCAGCATTGATAGTTGTGTGTTTAGGGTCATACCTATAATATATGTTCTCCATCTGTACACTAGAGGCTTGCAGTGAGATCCCTGTTCTGGGTTTTGTGATGTGGGGGTAGAAGACAAAATGGCGAGACCACCTGATTTGTGGTTTTTATTTATGCTTTCTTTTGTAATTTCTTGCTGTCAGTCTTATAACCAAACACTAGATGTCCGCAGTGAGTGTTGTGTTCCGACTCCTTTTTAACCACTGGGTTCGGATATGCAAATGGAGAACCATGTGTCTTCTGACTTCCTGTTTATTAATCTGTTTTTAGAAAATAGCTGCCCACGTTGCTGTATTTAGTTCACAGCGTCTGCCGCCGACCACGTCTTTGACAAAGTCAGCCTATGACGAAACGTGTTAGGACATATGACGTGTGATGTCAGCGAGCAGAGATACGTGGCGGCCATACTGGTGGTTGGAAACATTCCCTCAATTGTTTCAATGCAAACTTTACTAAGGAACATGTGAGTGTACAAGTTTTATTCTAATAAATCACTTTTTCAACTCAATATACTACACTATATTGCGCCTCTATCGTTTATTGGTCACCATCCGATGGACCGCTTACCGGTGGTTTCTGATATCTATGGGACGAGGGCTATATTGTGTGATTATACCAGGACGCCGGTCGCCACTGAGGGATCAGATGAGGATTGTGTGACGAGGAGTAGATGGATGCATCATCTGTGCGCCTAATCTTTATGACATGCTGACCTGACCTCTGTGATGGGGGTCCGGTCTATCTGGTAAGAACCAGTAAGTATGGGTGACGGTGGTGGTTTTATGAGCAGTCTACACCTATTGCTGGAGTAATTTCCTCATATGGAACACCCTGGTGGTGGGATCGGAGATCAGTATATTTACATACATGAAAATTTTTGATCTGAGCGCTGCGCCTTTTAATCTTCTAACCATAGGGATATCTCAGGCCTTTGAATAAATCAGGAAATATCGAAAAGGCTTAACATTAGCCCCCTACCCGATGATGTCTTGGTGTCTCTTAAAGCGGAGTTCCACCCAAAAGTGGAACGTCCGATGGTTGGATTCCTCCCCCCCTCAGGCGTCACATTTGGCACCTTTCGGGGGGGAGGAGGACACCTGTCAGGCTGGCAGCCACGGTGGCTGATGTCAGCAGCCTGGCTCCCTTCTCTCTCTGCTACTGGCTGTCTGGCCAATAGCAGAACAAAGCAGAGCCTCGCGCATGTGCAGTAAGGTGCTCAGCGTGAAGCTGTAATGCTACACATCCGGATTCCCTTACCCCCAAAGGACGACCCTGACCCCCGATCCGAAGATTGGCGGCGGGTGCCGACATCGCTGGACTCCAGGACAGGTAAGTGTCCTATTATTAAAAGTCAGCAGCTACTGTATGTGTAGCTGCTGACTTTTTTTTTTTCAGGGGGATCTCCGCTTCAAGATGTCTTTTCCATTTAAATGGTGTATGGGAAACCTTTCATGCTCTGGCAATAAGCTCACTTTGGATATATCTACATTGTACCATGTTAACTACAGTACAGTCTACAATTCAGTTAAAATTTACTTAAAGATGTGGTCTGCGTATTCTCTTTCTTGGATGGGTAGAGTAGCTGTTATAAAAAAGACTTTACTTTCAAAAATGTTATACTATTTTCACTCTCTGCCTATTCCTGATGTTCCCTCTTTACATCTAAAAAGATTCCAGTCTCTTATTTTCAAATATATTTAAGGCTCAAAGGGTTGCTGAGTGGCACGCCACACCTACCTTATATGCTACAAAATCGGTCTGGGGGTCCCACAGCTTCAGAGATAATACTAGGTGGCTCAATTAATTCAGCTGACGCAAATCTTCTCCATCTGTTATCAACCCAATTATGTCATGCTGGAAGCCCAAGTGGTGTTTCTGCTACCAATAGATCTAATTATGCAGATTCCCTCTAAGGAACGCAAGGCAATCTTGTGCCCAACCCTGTCGCACTCCATCTCTGGGACTCCATTTTGTAAAACTCACTCCCTCAGGTGGCCCCTCTTTTCAATAACCCTTTCCCTCTGAGCCTCTCCCATGCCTGTTTTTCATGGTGAATTAACAAGGGGTTGTACAGGATAGAGCATTATCTTGACCAAAGAGGGATTGGATGTCCTCTTTGGAAATGTTCCACCTTCACCAAATCTTCACCTTCACCACTCTTTGAACTCCCTTAACCACTTGCTGCCCACCATCCTATAGTACTTTTACTGCTACTTGGTGGCAGCTGTGTGCAGAACCACATATATATATATATATATATATATATACGTGATTCTGCATTTCTGCCTGCATGGCAGAAATGCAGGCGGGCCGCTTCTGTTGTGATAATTCACAGCAGAAGCTAATCTCAATGTCCCCCGGCTCTCGCCGATCATCAGTGAAACACAAGAAACTGAGATATGTAAACAAGGCATATGTCAATTGTGACAGGAGGGGGGGGGGGGGCGAGCGATCCTGTTTCTCTGCAGAGATAATGATTGCCCTTCTCCCTTAGTTAACCCCATTAATGCTGACCGTGCACAAATATGCGTCCCCACTGGACAGGGCCTTTTTCAGTGGGGCTGCATATTTGCGTATCTCCCTTTGTACTGGGAGCATGCCACAGAGCCAGGGTCTCACCGAGAGCCCCAGGCCCTGTTCTAATGATTGGGTCACCTGATCTCTGTGATAGCCTCTGATTGGTTATCACAGTGACCAGTTACCGTGAAGCCCATCCCCGTGTTTTCTGTCTCTGTAAATGGAGGAGAAAGATACATTGTACTATTATCTGTCCTTTCAGAGATTGAAAAAAAAGTGTTTGAAGAAAAAAAAATTAATAAAAAAAAAAATGAAATAATTTATTTAAAAAAAAAATACCTTGATGAAAATTTGTTCTAGATCAGTGGCAGGGTTAGTGTTTGGGTCAAGGTCAAAGGTCAGGGTCAAAGATCATGGTCAGTATTTTTTGGACAAGATTTTTTTTAAAATTAGTATTAGTGTTTTAGGTAGGATTAAAAAAAAGAAAAATGCGCACTATTGTTTCTGGGCTGTGCTACGGGTACAAACAACAAGAAACGTACACATATGTTGTATCGCTGCAATCATCAGGAGCAGGAAAATTTATTTTGGGTTGTTCTTTCCTGGTAGGTTATGGTAGAAGCAAGAGTTATACAGTTAAATTTACAAAAAATATTTATTTTTTTTACTATTTTGGACCCCTTGCCCCAAAGCACCCTCCCATGTTGAGGACATGTGGCCTGGTATGATTCAGGAGGGGGGTTGCTCATCCACCCCCTTTCCTAGCCTGCTGTCCTGTGTGCTCAGATAAGGGTCTGGTATGGATTTTGTGGGGGCATGCCATTTTTAAAAAAAAAGTTTTGGCCTACAGTTCCCCTTAAAATCCATACCCCTTGACCACTTAACAACCGGCTGTGACCGTGAATATCCGTGACCGCCAGGTCCCCTGGATCGCGGTGAATGGCCGCTGTGAGCGGCCTTTCACCACGTGATCACTCTGTCAAATGACGTAATGATCACATGTAAACAAGCCGGCACTTCCGACAGTTTTTCTCTCTCCTCTCGCATTGTGAGAGGAGAGGGGGCAGAGATAGGACGTGCTGCAACGCTGTGGGCAATGTGTAATGCCCACAGCACTGCTAAGTGACAGTAGGGGACAGGCTGCACCCCCCACCATCCATCCACACCCACCCAGCCATCCTCACCCCATCTATGCTCACCCACCCAGCCATCCTCACCCCAGCCATCCTCACCCCATCTATGCTCACCCACCCAGCCATGAACGTGAAGTTCCGCCCAACGCAGAATCAGAGCTGCCTCCGTGCTCAGTCATCCTCATCCACGCTCAGTCATCCCCATCCGTGCTCATCCATCCTCATTCGTGCTCAGTCATCCCATCCATGCTCATCCATCCCTATCCGTGCTCATCCATCCCCATCCGTGCTCAGTCATCCCCATCCGTGCTCATCCATCCCCACCCATGCTAAGCCATCCCCATCCGTGCTCATCTATCCCCATCCACATCTCATCCATCACCATCCATGGCTCATTTGTGTCTCATTCATGCTCATCCATACCACATCAGTTCTCATCCGTGACACATCCATGCCACTACAGTGCCCATCCGTGCCACTACAGTGCCCATCTGTGCCACTACACTGCCCATTCATGCAACTACAGTGCCCATCCATGCCACTACACTGCCCATCCATGCCACTACACTGCCCATCTGTGCCACTACACTGTCCATCCGTCCCACTACACTGCCCATCCATGTCACTACACTGCCCATCCTGCCACTACACTGCTCATCTGTGCCACTACACTGCCTATCCGTGCCACTACAGTGCCTATCCATGCCACCACAGTGCCTCATAATAGTGTAAAAGATAGTCAAATTAGATTTGAAATGTATGCCCCTAGAACACCTGACGGTTCTCCCTACATGTTGGGTCTCTGTATGTGGCCAGGCTGTGTAAAAGTGTCACACATGTTGTATCACCATACTCGGGAGGAGTAGCAGAATATATTTTGGAGTGTAATTTTTGCTAGGTACATGCTGTGTGTTAGAAATATTGTATAAATGGACAACTTTGTGTAAAAAAAATGTGTTTTCATTTTCTTTCCACATTTTCCAAAAACTTGTGGAAAAAATTATATGTTCAAAAGACTCATTATGCCTCCTAGAATATACGTTGGGGTGTTTGCTTTCCAAAATGGGGTCATTTTTTGAGCATTTCCATTGTCCTGGTGCTCCAGGACCTTCAAAAGTGCAAGAGGTAGTCAAGAAGTTATATGTGTAACTCATGCTCCTAGAACGCTTGATGGTGCTCCCTGCATGTTGGGCCTCTGTATGTGGCCAGGCTGTGTAAAAGTCTCACACATGTGGTATCGCCATACTCAGGAGGAGTAGTAGAATGTGTTTTGGTGTTTAATTTGTGGTATGCATATGCTGGGTG
>BLSH010480508.1:128348-149283 GCA_018402905.1 Glandirana rugosa
CACCTAATCTTTTTGGCACTGGGTGAGCATAAGACAAGTCCCGTTCCAAGGGGGAGAAGGTCAGTGCCGAGTAAGATGGGCCCGCCAATCATGAAGGACCCGGAAGTCTGTGGTCCGGAGCCACAGTGTCCACACGTTCCGCCGGTGAACCCGGAGCCAAGTGTGAAAGTGATTCAAAATGTTTCAACTACACAAACGTAGAAGCCTACAACGAAAACCGGCGTTTCAAGACGTCCGCGGTCACATCCGCGCTGACCGCGGAGGAGTCTCCAAGTCAACCCATGACAACAAACGCAAATGGTCATTGACTTTATGGGGACGTCCCCAAGCTGTGTCAAAAAAGAGGGGTGGGTAAACGCAAACAACAGTACCCAACTGAACCTCTGAGGAGGCGCCAGTCGCGCCTACACTGGCGCCTGCAGAACTTTGCGGCCAAAAGCAACATCCGAAGATGCAAACACATCAACTTTGTAAAACTTAGTGAAAGTGTGAACCGAGGCCCAAGTGGCCGCCTTGCACACCTGTGACACCGAGGCCTGGTGTCTGAAGGCCCAGGAAGTACTAACCGCCCGGGTAGAATGAGCCGTGACTGGAAGAGGGGGAACCTTGCCCTGAACAGAATACGAGTGGGTCACGGTTTTTCTAATCCACTGTGAAATCGTACCTGAAGAGGCCGCCAATCCTTTGCGCGGGCCCTCTGGCAGAACAAACAAGGCGTCAGCCTTTCGAAAGGGAGCTGTAGTAGCCAAGTACACCCGTAAGGCCCTAACTACGTCCAAGGCATGCAACTCGAATTCCTTTGGGTGCGATGGACGCGGGCACAATGAAGGCAGAACAATATCTTCATTGATGTGAAAAGAAGAGACTACCTTCGGGAGAAAGGAAAGAAGGGGTCGCAAGACCGCCTTGTCCTTGTGCAGCACCCATAAGGAGACTTGCACGAGAGGGCAGCCAATTCCGACACCCGTCTGGCAGAAGTGATAGCAACTAAGAAAGCCACCTTCTGCAACAGAAGCTGCAAGGGAATCTCCCTGATCTTTTCATAAGGTGGTTTTTGGAGAACAGAAAGCACCAGATTCAGATCCCACGGAGCCATCGGGGGTCTCACCCGAGGCGCCACATGTCGCACACCTTGTACAAAGGTACGAATCAGAGAGTGCGAAGCCAAGGGTCTCTGAAAGAGTATGGCTAAGGCAGAGATCTGACCCTTGAGAGTACTCAAGGCCAAATGCTTATTCTGGCCCTCCTGTAAAAAGGTCAGGACCCTGGAGACGACAAACGAGCGAGGGTTATAGCCCTCCGCCTCGCACCAAGCAATCTAAGCCTTCCAGGTGGCGTGATAAATCTTGCGAGAAGTGCACTTGCGAGCTTTCAACAGAGTAGGGATCACAGAGTCGGCCACTCCTCTATCCCTCAGCACCTGGGACTCAATAGCCAAGCCGTCAAAGCCAGCGAGGGTAAACCAGGGTGCAATATGGGACCTTGAGACAGAAGATCGTCTCGCATCGGAAGCCGCCAAGGGGCGTCTGCCACCATTTGCACCATGTCGGCGTACCAGGTGCGCCGAGGCCAATCCGGGGCCACCAGAATGGTCGGTATGCCCTCTCTCATTAATCTGCGCACCAATCTTGGAAGCAGATGTACCGGAGGGAAGGCGTACAGGAGACAATAATGGCTCCAGGGGGCCACTAGAGCATCCGTGGCCACTGCCAACGGATCCTTTGTTCTGGACACAAAGGATTCCACCTTGTGATTGAACCAATGAAAAAGACACAGCCTGATTGCTCTCAGCTCCAGCACGTTGATGGGCAGACGGGCCTCCTGGGCCGACCAACGACCCTGGGCTGATAGCTGTCCCAGGACTCCACCCCAGCCCTTCAGGCTGGCGTCCGTGGTGATCACCGTCCACTGAAGGGGGAGAAACGACTTCCCCTGAGTGAGGGCCGAGTCCCGAAGCCACCAGGTCAGAGACGCCCTGGTCTGAGGGCCCAACCGGATCGGAAGATCCAATGACTGGTGGGACTTGTCCCACTGAGTCAGAATTGCTCGTTGAAGCAAACGAGTGTGACTCTGGGCAAAAGGTACCGCCTCGAAGGACGAGACCATGAGCCCCAGCACGCTCATACAGAACCGCAAGGAAGACCGACGGTGCGATAGAAGTGTGCGCACAGCCGACTGTAAGCCCAGTAGCTTTGTCGGAGGGAGAAACACCTTCGCCTGTTCTGTGTCCAGGATGAGACCCAGATACTCCAGACGGCAGGAAGGAGACACTGACGACTTCTTCAGGTTGAGTAACCAGCCGAAGTCCAGCAGGGAGGCCATTGTGATGTGCACATTCTCCTCCAGGGCAGATACAGAGTCCGCTCACAGGAGCAGATCGTCCAGGTAAGCCACTATAGCAATGCCCCTCTGACGCAGCAACGCCAACACCGGGGCTAGCAACTTCGTAAACACCCGGGGCGCGGAGGTCAGGCCGAAAGGGAGAGCTACAAATTGAAAATGGCGATCCCCAATAGCGAACCTCAGGAAGCGCTGATGGCGTGGATGGATGGGTACATGGAGGTACGCATCCTTTATGTCCAACAATGCCAAGAATACCCCCTGGTGAAGGGCGGCCACAACCGACCGAACAGACTCCATCCTGAACTTTCGCGCTCTGACAAACTTGTTCAGGGCCTTCAGGTCCAGAATGGGCCGAAAACAGTCCTCTTTCTTGGGAACCACAAAAAGATTTGAGTAAAAACCTTGAAATCTCTCTCCTGGGGGAACCGGTACAATCACTCCCTGGTCTGAGAGGGCCTGTACCGCCCTGGAAAGGGCCTGTCTGCGCTCCAGCGGGAGGTTTAAATTTGATGGGAAGAACCTGTCTGGGGGTAGAGTGATGAACTCTATCCTGTATCCGGTGGACACCACCTCCTGGACCCAGTGGTCGGAAATGTGAGCCAGCCACCGATCTGCGAACCCCAGAAGACGTCCCCCCACCCGACACTCGGGTGGGGGCAACCCATCAGGCTGAGGAAGACTTGTCTTCCGTCTTTTCTGTTTTGCGCTGCCACTGCCGACGTCCGGCCCCTGCAGCGGCCTTACTGGAACGGGACCCCTTGCCTGTCGTGCCAGAGGGACGAAAAGGCTTCTTCTGACCTGATGTAGAAGGCTCCTGCCGACGGCGAAATTCACGCCTGCGGGGTTCCGGGAGGAAGGTACTCTTGCGACCCGTGAAATCCTTGATGATTTCATCCAGACGCGAGCCAAATAGACGCCCACCCTGAAAGGGGAGGTCAGCCAAACCTCTTTTGGACGCGTGGTCACCCGACCAGGAACGCAGCCAAAGAATTCTACGAAGTCTGACAGCCGATATAGATATTCTGGACAGCAAAGGCAGAACATCCACGGCCGCATCACAGAGGTAATTAATCCCCTGGAGCAAATACTCAGCCTTCCGCGGCACCTCCATCAGGCGACCGCCTATCAAGTCCTTCCTAAGTTCCTCCATGCATTCAGAGAAATGCTGTGCTGCCATGGCCGCAGCCAAAGCAGGTCGCACAGCAGAGCCCGCATTCAAGAACAGGGACTTCAAAAGTGCCTCTGACTTTCTATCAGCAGGATCCTTGAAGGAAGGGGTCCCTTCTATAGGAATGGTAGTCGCCTTGGTAAGGCGTGCAATGGGTGGGTCCACCATAGGTGATTCCCATTTCTTCAGGAAACTCTCCTCAAAGGGATAACGCACGGCAAAACGTGCAGTCAGTGAGGAGGAATGCTGAGGGTGTTGCCATTCACGATATAGGAAATGGTCAAAGAATTCATTGTAAGGATAGGCCTTGGGGGCCTTGGGGGGCCTAGAAGACCCGCACACATAAACAGATCGCGATTCGTCATCTTGGTCCAGCTGCAACTTAGTGTGAATGCCAGCAATAATAGTGGCAACCAGCACTTTTATTTGGTCAGCAGCTGGCTCCTGGTCACCCTCAGTTAACACACTGTCACCACCTGTCTCCTCTTCAGACAGGTCCCCCGGGGTCCCTGAGACCCTGGATGCCACCTCCGGCTCAGAATCATCCCGAGGATAAAGGAGGGGGACGCTTCCTGGGGACCCGCGGAGCGGCGTCCCCTTGTGGAAAAAACTCAGAGAACACAGCCCGCAGCTGGGTGAGAAAAGCCCCTTGGTCAGACTGTGTGGCTGCTGACGCCACCTCAGCAGGTTCAGCAGGGAGGTCAGCCATTGCCAGGAATGACACAGGGATGTAAGGGACGCCCCGCACACAGCCACACACCCACAGGGAGTCAGAGGACAGCACCCCACCACCACCAGCACTCGGAGGGAGCCCAGCTATACTTGCAGTTCCAGCTGCCTTTTAGCGCAGATTGACTGAAAGAGCTGCCCCTGTCAGCGCCGCTTCTGTGAGGAGAGAGAGAGAGCTGCAGCCACGTGTAGAAATGCAGAGCATGCAGTGAAAATGGCCGCCAGGAAACACTAGAGGCCGAATCCACCTCACAGACAGCGTGCAGTACCGAAAATGGCCGCTCCGAACGCTAGAGGGAAAGCCCCATAGACTGACAATGTCTGCGGCTACGGCAAAATGGCGGCGGTCCGCCGCAAAATGGCGGCCGATCGCCGCATGGCGATCCGGATGAGAAGGCCGAACGATCGCACAGTGCTGGGGGGTGGGGGGGCGAGGTGTGGCAGGGGGCAAACTGGAGGACTGATCCCACCGGTGGCTACCCCGGACAAGTCGTCGTTACCGCGAACGCACAAGTTTTGCGGACGTCGGGCCCTCTTCACACCCTGTGACGGGGGGAAGGGAGGGCGCTCACTTACCGGTCCGACGCCACGGTAGCCACCAGAAAGCAGACTTCGCGCCCTTGACGGCGGTATGCTGCAGGCCCAACGTCACCCTGCCGAACGCATCGGTAAAGGGGAACAACAGGGGGATTTCATCTCGGGCCTCCCGCACGGAACGGGTAAGATGCGGCGGGTCCCCCATAGCGGGACTGGCTTCGCATCATGTTGGCCAGGTCGGGGAAAGTACAGAGATCCAGGACTCTCTATGCCCTGATCGGCTTCTTGATAGCAGATCATCTTGATTGCAGTAAAAAATAAAAAATAAAAGAAAAAAGAAAAAATGGTCATATCAGGACCGCAGTTCCCTATAGGGAAGCCAGGTCAACTCCTTGCGAACTAGGCATTGAAAATGAAGAGCTATACTGTAAGGGGGTTTGATGTAGGAAGAGAGGACGGCCCCCAGGGGAGGGGCCAGCTGATTCTTTTCCCTGCCTAGTTAACTCCTAGTTGGACGAACATAAAACCCCATAAAGTCAATGAAGAGCTGCGTCTGTCAGTGAACGTAAGGAGAAATAAAAAACCCAGTGGTGATTAAATACCACCAATAGAAAGCTCTATTTGTGTGAAAAAAAGGACACAAATTTCATATCGGTACAGTGTTGCATGACTGAGTAATTGTCATTCAAAATGTGAGAGCACTGAAAGCTGAAAATTACTCTGGTTGTTAAGGGGGTTTAAGTGCCCAGTGGTCAAGTAGTTAAATGCTATTCTGAATAAACAATTCTAAAAATACAAAATTAATTCTGAAATTTGGGAATTTCGAATTTTGTTTTGTATCTTTGGCATTCCTTTTGAATATTCAGAAATCAGAATAGCTGGTTGTCAAGGAGTGGGCAGCTGATGGTGTCCTTAGCAACCATGACTCATCTGCTGTCATCGGGATTCCTCACTGACAGCAGAATGTAATCAAAACAAATGGCAGTTAAAAAAAGATAGCAATTGTGGAATAAGTGAGCGCTAGTTATACAGTACATCAAATAAGCAGCTGAAACGCATAAAGGTGAATATACAACCTACAATGAGCAATCTAAAAACTATGGAAGTGCAGCGCTAAAAGATTTTAAGTGAAATGTCCATATACTGTATAAAATGAAACAATGAAAATGGTAGCAAATGTATCAATCCTATTAGGCAAAAAAATCTATGCTAGGTTCCAAAAATGCACCGTGACAGTGTGCTGTGCCAAACATTCACCAGAGAATGAAGATAAAACAGTGTATAATCATAGCCTTGAAAATCCAAAGTGTTACACAGTGCTCCTTAGCTGTGGTATCCCTTCACCATTCTTTGCACTCACCTAAAATCAAGCCATGTAGAGCCTTGCATCAATATCCTGGAGCTTGGAATGTTCTTATTCGGAGTGGTAGATAACAGGGGGAAAACTCGGATAGGCGGATCCCTTGAGAACATGCTTGTGCACAAAATGCATTGGTCGGGGCTTACACACTGACACTATTTCCACAGTGTCCTTGTGCTGGGAGCGTCAGCCATCTTTTGTACATTTTCTGTTCTTTGGCCCTTATTTATTCTTATGCTGCAGCAATTCGATTTTAATAAATATTAGACTTTGCGTGAACTTTATTTTGCACAGTTCCGGTTTCCATGATGGTTCCCCCTATTTTCTACCACTCTGAATTAAGATGATTCCAAGCTCCAGGATATTGATGCAAGGCTTTACATGGCTTGGTTTTTGGTGAGTGCATAGAATGGTGAAGGGATACCATAACTAAGGAGCACTGTGTAACACTTTGGATTTTCAAGGCTATGATTATATGCTGTTTTATCTTTAGTCTCTGGTGAGTGTTGCCACGCCACACTGTCACAGTGGATTTTTGGAACCTAGCATAGACTTTTTTGCCTCATAGAATTGATACATTTGGGACTATTTTCACTCTTTCATTTAATATATGGACCTTTCAGTTAATACCTTTTAGAGATAATAAAAAGATTCATTTAAATGTTCGAATAACCAAAAACCCATCTGAATTTATATTCGGACCAAAATGAATTGCACATGTCTAATCTTCTTTCTTTTTCTTTATTCTGCTTCCACTTCTTTTAATTTCCTTCTCTTTTCCTCTTTCCTATTTCTCTTTTTCCCATCTAGAAAATGGCGTATAATTTGCCTCCTTTCATTTGTTACAGGAAGAAAAAAACAATGGTGGAAAAAGTACAATTTAAAACAAAAGTACCCAAATAATGATCAAATGCATATATACAAAGAATATTAAACCATCTCAAATATATCTCAAAAGACATATAGCAGCTCTTGTAGTAAACATCTATAAATGACACCCAGTGATAAGTGACATTAATCCAAAGACGAATAAATAAGAACAAAAGTTCATGAATAGTAACATCCAGTCACAGGAGATCCAATCAGACTTGGCATTAATGCAGGATTCCAAACCACACCAAGTGATCAGCATGCAGGTGCCCAACTTCCCCAATAGATGTACGATTACCACAAGTATATGCCAGGCATTCTCATGCTCAGGCAAATACACTTGTTTGTGCTGCTCCAGCACTAGCAGCCAACAGGAATAGTCTTGATCCGTTCGTGCAGCCACTCACATAAAAGTGAAAGATAGAGGCCAGGACATAGTGTGATACCGTTTAAAAAAACTTTTATTTCATCCTCAGTACACACATTCTTCCCCCCCTACAATCCGCTCTTACCAGAATGCCGAGTCATACACGCATAAAGATATACAGACTCTGGCCGTCCCCAGGATCCTTTCAGACACCGCAGGCAGCCTCCACCTCTCCTCCGACCGGTGGGGAGAAGGAGGAATAGAGCGTCTCCAATGTAGTGTTGCCGTACAGTGAAATTACGACGCGTTTCATCACAATCACCAGTGGAAGTCCTTGTGACGAAATGGGCCGTGATTCCGCTGTATGGCAACACTGCCTCAGTATTCCACTTAATCATGGCCAACTCTCTACCCTTCATCAGATCTGTCAGTGGGGCTGCAATGGAGGCAAAATTGGGTATACAATGCCTGTAGTACCCTGTAATCCCAAGAAATGCACAAAATTTCTTTTTATTTATATGTTGGGGCCACTTTTGAACCACCCCATTCTTATTGATCTGAGGCTTGATCCGCCCTCGACCAATAATATAACCAAGGTATTTGGCCTCCTCAAAGCCTATGGCACATTTTCTGGTGTTAGCAGTGAATCCTGCTTTCCTAAGGGAATGAACTACTGCTTGCAGATTCCCTATCTGGGCTGTGGATGACTATATCGTCCAAATAGGCGGCTGCATATTGGCGATGTGGTCTTAAGGTTTTATTCTCTGGAATGAGGCAGGAGCACCATGCAAGCCAAAAGGCATCCGCTTATACTGGACTGACCCCCCGGGGTAAAAAAACAAAGATTTCTCTTTTGCAGACTCCATTAGGGGTATCTGCCACTTACCTTTAGTCGGATCTAAAGTAGTTATGTGCCGGACACTACCCAATCTGTCAACAAGCTTGTCAACCCAGGCATTGGGTACGCATCAAATTTGGACACGCTGTTCAACTTCCTGAAATCATTACAAAACCTTATAGTTCCATCTGGTTTTGGGACCAACACTATGGGACTTGACCAGTCACTGTTGGACTCCTCTATCACGTCCAACTCTAACATGTTCTTTATTTCATTTGCAACTGCTTCCCCCTAGCCTCAGGTATTCTGGAGGGCTTTACATTTACGCAGACACCTGGTTCCATAATTATGTCATGCTGTATAACTGTGGTCAGTCTGGGTCCTTCTGTTGGGCCACTGACAAGGTTTCAGTTATGGGTACTTCAGGAGTCACGGGGGACATATCCTTTTGGGGGGTTGCCAGTAAAGTCTCTCTGTCCTTCCAAGGTTTCAAGAGATTAACGTGATATATTTGCTCTGGTTACCTTTTCCCTGGCTGGTAAACTTTGTAGTTTACCTCCCCTACTCTTTCCATAATTTCAAAGGGATCTTCGACTTTGCTAGGAATTTACTTTCAACTGTGGGGACTAGTATCACCAGGGCTGAAGACCCGGGTCTTGGCACCCTGATTGTAAACCCTTTTCTGGGCCTCCTGGGCTTGCTCCATATGTACCCATACAAACGGCATGACAGCAGTGATTCTATCTTGCAACAGTGAGATATGCTCAATGACACTTTTATAAGGTGAGGTCGCTCCCTACCACGTTTCTTTTGCAACATCTAGAAATCCCCTGGGATGTCTACCATCCAGTAGTTCAAAAGTAACCTGTAGATGCCTGAGGTACCCCTCATATGTCAAACATGAGGTATGGCAGTAAAAAATCCCAATTTCTCCCATCTTTGTTGACCACCTTTTTTAACATGGTATGTGCTGATGCGCGGGTTTCCTCGGGAGACCCGGAGACATGCTGCCAGACACACGCTGCATATTAGCTATCCCTTTTCCCCACATGGGTTACTCTGACAGTGTTTTAAGACACACTTCTTACTATGCCTGGAGCACTGTTGCCTTCTGTGGGTTGTACATTTGTAAGGATACCCTGGATTTGATGCTTGGGGTATACCCGCACCCCTTTACCTCTTGCATTAAGGTGAGGAATATCTGCCTATATTGGCTGGGTGACTGTGAGGTGCTACATCCTCTTTGTGCAGTGATCGTGTGGGCTACACCTGTTTCCCTTTGGTCTCCCCTTAGTCCTGATGTCCATGACTGCTTTTAGGTGTCAAGTCTATTATGAAGTATCAAAGCTCTGATGAAGCGGAGCTGTGTAAACCGCGAAACATGTTGACAACTTCTATATGACACTTGTGAATGTTACACAATGTTATATTGATGGACTATGATTATAGTCCTTTACTCTATGTGAATATATGTCTATTTTTCTACTTTTTAAAAAAATAAGATTTACATTTACTATCTTCTGTCCGGAGGTCTGGTGACAGGGTTTGGGAACCACTAGCTGCTCTACCTCCTCCTCCCCTTGCTTCACCACCTGATACAGCAAGTTATTTTTAAGAGCCATGTAGGGAAAATACACCCCTATATTAGGTTCAACAGGTTCCCCATCTATTAATGTTCTCTCTGGCTCTAATTAGTGGGGAGTTTCTTAGTTGTTCCATACAAAAATCATCTTTCCTGACCTCTAAGTTAGGCAACACAGATGCCCTCAGACGAAGTGATGACGACACACATCAGGGTGTGACCACACGGCTGTCAGTCAGATCCAGCTTCGGACGGTCCATTCCCGGGAGCACCGCCAGACAAGCTACGATTGGTGAGACGTACTCGCCCGACGCTGTGTACACTATTGTTGTGCTATTGAGCTGGGTTGTTCATGCTTGATTGCTGTTTTTATCTTGTAAGTGTACCTCCTAAAGGGGGGTGTTTTATGAGCTTTTATCAATAAATTTGCCACAAGGTAATGCACTATGTGAGCGATCTTGTTCTTTCAAGGAATTATCTAGTCTGCATAGGACGTTTTAGCCTTCCTATTGACATCTACCTGACCAATTATACGAAGTGGAGGAGTGGTGCACACAGGCACTCTGGAGTTTCATTGTTGCTGGGCTCATTATTGGCCACCTGCTGGTGAGTCTTTCCACATAGGGGGGAACCCCTTGGTCTTCTCACGAGGTGTGGTGACGGTGGACTTCATTGATTCTATCACTCCAGTTGATGATTAATTTCCCTATGGACTTATATTGTATTCATATTATTCATGTCATAGGTTTATTCAATTAACCAGTTTAGATCCGCGCTATAGCCGAAAGACGGCTACAGCGCGGATCCCAATTGCCTGGCGGACGTGCATGGACGTCCGCCTCTTTGCGCGCTCCCAGCCCGCAATCGTGGGCGTGCGGCCGGGAATATCTGTAATCGCTGTGTCCCTTGGACACAGCCAATCACAGATCGTTTACCACGTGATCAGTGCGCCCAATGAGAGATGACCTCAAATGTAAACATATGAGGTCATCTCTTGTTGCCTGCCTTCTCTCCTCACACAGACACCGCTGTGTGAGGAGAGATTGATCAATACACGCTGCTGTAGCTTGTGAGTTGAAAAAAACACTTACTGTGCCCATAAACTGTGCCCATCATAGTGCCACCTGTCAGTACCACCTGTCAGTGCCACATATCAGTGCCACATCAGTGCCACATATCAGTGCCACATGTCAGTGCCACCTGTCAGTGCCACGTATTATCTATGCCACCTATCAGTGCCATCAAGTGTCACGTGTCATCAAAGTGCTACGTGTCATAAAGTGCCACCTGACCTGCCATCAGTGCAACGTGTCAGTGCCACCTGACCTGTCATCAGTGCCACGTGTCAGTGCCACCTGACCTGTCATCAGTGCCACGTGTCAGTGCCACCTGACCTGTCATCAGTGCCACGTGTCAGTGCCACCTGTCAGTGCCACATATCATCAGTGCTACCTGCCATCAATTGTCATCAGTGCCATGTGCCATAAAGTGCCACCTGACCTGTCATCAGTGCCACGAGTCAGTGCCACATATCATCAGTGCCACCTGTCAGTGCCATCAAGTGTCACGTGTAATCAAAGTGTCATCAGTGCTATGTGTCACCTGACCTGTCATCAGTGCCACATGTCAGTGCCACCTGACCTGTCATCAGTGCCGAGTGTCAGTGCCATCTGACCTGTCATCGCCACGTGTCAGTGCCACATATCATCAGTACCACCTGTCAGTGCCATCAAGTGCCACGTGTCATCCAAGTGCATTGCAGTGTGAGTCACTACGGACTGGGTATGGAGGAAGAACGTCCTGTCTTGTTGCTGCGTCCCTGGGCTGGGTGTCGTCGGTGGTTTCTGGTGCTTCCCAGATCCTGGAGATGCATAGACCGGCACTGGTGACGTGTCCTCAGGCAGCGGGCAACCGTTCGTTCGTGGCGGCGGGCAGCCGTTCGTGCGTGGAGGTGGGCGGTGGTGACGCGTTGTCGGAGCTGCGCTCCTTCCTCAGACCATGAATCTGCCATATTGGAAAGGGGTAAATATAAGGGCAGGACTGATGACATCAGTTCCCATAGCATAGAGGCAATGGTCAATCATATAATCAAGTCCAATTAACCACACATGGGGAGACAAGTGCAGATTAAAGGATATCAGGCTGAAAAGGTGGATAATAACTGTTCAAAAAAAACGTAATAAAATGTAATAAAATTGCAACATATGAGGTAGGTATATCGGTGCCTGGGATATAACATGGAAAATGGAAATGGAAATTTAAATTACATAGCCCAGGGACGCAGCAACAAGCCAGGACGTTCTTCCTCCATACCCAGTCCGCAGTGACTCACACTGCAATGCCTACTGTTTCTACCAGTTTGTGAGTAGATTTTAATGTGATTTTAATAAAATGTGTTAAACGGCTACACTTAGAGGCGCTGTGCTTCTTTCTCACTTTTATCAGTTCCACCTAACCTGTCTTCAGTGCCACATATCAGTGCCACCTGACCACCTGACCTGACATCAGTCCCATCAGTGTCCCGTGTCATCAGTGCCATAAGTGCCCATCACCTCATTAGTGCCATACGTGTCATTAGTGTCAATTAGTACTGCAACAATGGCAAAGAGATCATTTTCTGCTGAGGAGGCCTACAATATTCTTGCGGCCGAGGAGAGCAACGGGGAGCTCTCTCCTGCAGGTTCCTCTGATATGACCTACGATCCGGTCTCAAGTAGTGAATCAGAGCTGGACTCAGACGAGGAATATTGTCCGCCCGCCAGACGAAGGCGCGTTGGTGAAGAGGCAATACCATCCACCAGCACTGCTGTGCCATCCACCAGCACTGCTGTGCCATCCACCAGCACTGCTGTGCCATCCACCAGCACCGCTGTGCTATCCACCAGCACCGCTGTGCTATTCACCAGCACCCCAGTGCCATCCACCAGCACCATCCACCAGCACCGTTGTACCTCAGCCCCAAAGGGTTAGGTCCCATGCCGGCCTTCCCTACTCACTCCAGCATCCCTTGTGGCTTCCTCCTAATTCAGGAGAAGCTAGGATTCCCCCTTTTACTGCCCAACCAGGAGTCCAGGTGGACACAGAAAATTGTTCTCCCATTGATTTTTTTAATTTGGTTTTTACTGAGGACATGCTGCGATCCATTGTGGCCCAGTGCAACCTATATGCACAGCAATTTATCCAGGCTAATCCAAACTCATACTATTCCCGTCCCTTTGAGTGGAGAGACGTAACGGTGGAAGAGTTCAAGATTTTTTTGGGCCTCACGTTCTGCATGGGACTAAACAACAAAAATGAACTCCGCTCCTACTAGTCCACCTGCCCCATCTACCACATGCCGGTCTTCTCATCAAAAATGCCCAGGAAAAAAATTTCTCATGATCATGAGATTTCTTCATTTTAGCGATAATACCCAGTGCCCTCCCCGAAATGCCCCAAATTATGACCAGCTTTATAAGATTCGCCCAATTCTCAATCATTTTTCTGAACTATTCCACCAATTATCTACCCCGGACCAGCATAAATGTATAGATGAATCCCTGATGAAATTTTGCGGCAGGCTGGGAGTGAAACAATATATCCCCAGTAAAAGGGCCTGCTATGGGATGAAGGTATATAAATTGTGCGACCGAACCACAGGGTACGTTTACGCCTTCAAAGTATATGAAGGGAAGAATTCCCAGCTGAATCCCCCTAATTTCCCAGAATATTTAGGCACAAGCGGTAAAATTGTTTGGCAACTAATCTACCCACTCCTGGACAAAGGCTACCACCTGTATGTGGATAATTTTTATACCAGTTTACCTCTGTTCCGTAACCGCTACAGGAAGAGTACACCAGCTTGTGGCACAGCCAGAAAAAAATCGGGTGGGCTTTCCTCAAAGACTAGTCAACATGAGGCTTGGAAAAGGAGAGACGGCGAGTCTGCGGAATGAGGAAATTCTGGCTGTGAAGTGGAGGGACAGAAGAGATGTGTACATGTTAACATCTATCCACAACAATTCACTGGTAGAGATCCCCAGAAGAAATGGCCCAATACAGAAGCCCACCTGTATCCACAATTACAATTTGTACATGGGAGGAGTCAACCTAAATGATCAAATGTTGGAACCTTATTTACCTACAAGAAGAACATACCACTGGTATAAAAAAGTTGCCCTCTATTTTTTTCATTTGGCTATATACAATAATTATGTCATATATCGCAATTCCGCAGTAAACCCCAAACCCTTCCTTGCCTACCAGGAGGATATCATCACCACACTTCTATACCCCAGTGGCCCACCAGAAAATATTAGATCCGATGTGTGTAGTAGACTATCCGAGCGACATTTCCCCGATAAAATACCTCCCAGACCAACAGGCCAAAAACGACAGAAAAGATGCCGGGTGTGCTCTAGTAGTGGAGTTAGAAGAGACATCACTAATCATTGTGCCCAGTGCCCTTCCCAACCAGGTCTATGCATAGGTGACTGCTTCCGGCGTTATCACACCCTAGTCAATTATTGATTCCTCAGTTCTTTTTTCCAGTTTGCACCCCTTATGCCACTTCCCATGCTTACTGCCTGCTCTGGAACTGACCCTGGATTGTTATTCGACTATGCTTCTGCCTACCGATTTTATACATGCTTCTGCCTGATCTGAAACTGACCCTGGACTGTTATTCAACCATGCTTCTGCCTATTGATTTTGTACATACTTTTGCCTGATCTGGAACTGACCTTGGACTGTTTGACCACGTTTTTTGACTGCCTCTTGGACTGATCTTGTACCCTGTAACTGGAGCAGTGGGATGAGTCACAACACAGGGGTCTCACATATGTGAGGGGCTCCAGAATGTTTTTTTTTCTGGAAGAAGAAAACATTGTTTTTGTTTTCTCTCTCCCAGATTAGGGTCTGGAGACTCGGATTCTTCAAAGAGAAGCCTCTACCCCTGTCCCCATTCTGTCCTGACTGAGGCCCTACTTAGGCCTGCTGCCTGTAGGACTTCTTGCCATCATGCCTCTGCCTACTGGATGAACTGACCACACCTCTGCTACCTGGACTATGGACCATGTTTCTGCTTGCTACTAGGACCAATATTATGGCACTGTTGACAATATCTCTGTCTGCACTGACCTTGAACTGTATATGGACAGTATCCTTGCCTGCTGCCTGTACTGACAGTATTCCTGCCTGTTGCCTGGACAATTGCATTCACTGTCCTGCTACCAGGACCAATATTTTGGCACTGTTGACAATATCTCTGCCTGCACTGACCCTGGACTGTATATGGACAATGTCCCTGCCTGTTGCCTGAACAATTGCATTAGCTGTCCGTTGCCTGGACAATTGTGTTCGCTGTAGCTGACCCTGCCTGCTGCCTGGACCAGTGCTATCCTCCTGTGGACAGCTGCAATACTAAAACCACAGGTAATCTTTTGTTTACTCTTTACTCAGCAGAATGTATGTTGGGTTGGGGTGTAATTCATGGCATTTGTAATGCTATGTGTCCTTAGAACACCTGATGGTCTTCCTTGCATGTTGGGCCTTTGTATGTAGCCGGGCTGTGTAAAAGTCTCACACATGTGGTATGGCCATACTCAGGAGGAGTAGCAGAATGTATTTTGGGGTGTCAGTTTTGCCATGTGCATGCTATGTATTGGAAAAAAAGACTCATTATGCCTCATAGATTATACGTTGGGGTGTTAGCTTTCCAAAATGGGGTCATTTTGTGGGCATTTCCATTGCCCTGGTGCTCCAGGACCTTCAGAATTGCAATAGGTGGTTGAGAAATGAGATGTGTAATTTATGCTTCTAAAACGCCTGAAGATGCTAGTTCAGTTTTGGGCCTCTGTATGTGGCTAGGCTGTCTAAAAGTCTCACACGTGTGGTATCACCATACTCAGGAGGAGTAGCAGAATGTATTTTGGGGGTGTAATTTTTCCTTTGTACATGCTATGTGTTGGAAATACCTTATAAACGGACAACTTTCTGTAAAAAAAAATGTGTTTTCATTTTTTTCCCATATTTTCCAAAAACATCTGGAAAAAAATTAACCATTCAAAAGACTCATTATGCCTCATAGATTATACGTTGGGGTGTTAGCTTTCCAAAATGGGGTCATTTTGTGGGCATTTCCATTGCCCTGGTGCTCCAGGGCCTTCAGAATAGCAATAGGTCGTTGAGAAATGAGATGTGTAATTTATGCTTCTAAAACGCCTGAAGGTGCTAGTTCAGTGTCGGGCCTCTGTTTGTGGCCAGGCTGTGTAAAAGTTTCACACATGTGGTATCGCCATACTCAGGAGGAGTAGCAGAATGTATTTTGGGGTTTATTTTTTCTTTGTACATGCTATGTGTTGGAAATACCTTATAAATGGACAACTTTGTGTAAAAAAAATGCGTTTTCATTTTTTCCCCACATTTTCCAAAAACTTCTGGAAAAAAATGAACCATTCAAAAGATTAATTTTGTCTCTTAGATTATACGCTGGGGTATTAGCTTTCCAAAATAGTGTCATTTTATGGGCATTTCCATTGTCCTGGTGCTCCAGGGCCTTCAGAATTGTAATAGGTGGTCGAGAAATGAGATGTGTAATTTATGCTTCTAAAACGCCTGAAGGTGCTAGTTCAATGTTGGGCCTGTGTATGTGGCCAGGCTGTGTAAAAGTCTCACACATGTGGTATCGTCATACTCAGAAGGAGTAGCAGAATGTATTTTGGTGTGTCATTTTCCTTTTTCCTTTGTACATGCTATGTGTTGGAAATACCTTATAAATGGACAACTTTGTGTAAAAAAAATGCGTTTTCATTTTTTTCCCACATTTTCCAAAAACTTCTGGAAAAAAATCAACCATTCATTATGCCTCTTAGATTATACGTTGGGGTGTTAGCGTTCCAAAATGGGGTCATTTTGTGGGCGTTTCCATTGTCCTGGTGTTCCAGGGCCTTTAGAATTGTAATAGGTGGTTGAGAAATGTGATGTGTAATTTATGCTTCTAAAACGCCTAAAGGTGCTAGTTCAATGTTGGGCCTCTGTATGTGGCCAGGCTGTAAAAATGTCCCACACATGTGATATCACCATACTCAGGAGAAGTAGTAGAATGCGTTTTGGGGTGTAATTTGAGGTATGCATATGCCATGTGAGAGAAATAACCTGTTACAATGACAATTTTGTTGAAAAAAAAAAATCTTCATATTGCAAGAATTGTGGGAAAAAAAATGACAACTTCATAAAACTCACCATGCCACTTACTTAATACCTTGGAATGTCTACTTTCCAAAAAGGGGTAATTTGGGTAATTTGGGGGGTATTTGTACTTTGCTGGCTTGTTAGGGTCTCCAGAAATGAGATAGGCCTTCAGTACATCAGGTGTGATCAATTTTCAGTGATTTTCACCATAGGTTGTAGACTCTCTAACTTTCACAAAGACCAAATAATATACACTAATTTGGGTTATTTTTACCAAAGATATGTAACATTATAAATTGTGGCCAAAATTTATGAAGATAAATTACTAATTTGCAAAATTTTATAACAAAAACGAAGAAAAATGTGTTTTTTTTCAAAATTTTCGGTCTTTTTTTAATTATAGCGCAAAAAATAAAAAACCCAGTGGTGATTAAATACCACCAAAAGAAAGCTCTATTTGTGTGAAAAAAAGGACACCAATTTCATACGGATACAGTGTTGCATGACTGAGTAATTGTCATTCAAAGTGTGAGCGCCCTGAAAGCTGAAAATTGGTCTGGGCAGGAGGGGGGTTTAAGTGCCCAGTAAGCAAGTGGTTAATAGCGCCGCTATGCACATTAGCTCTGTGTTAGGAATTGTTATGTGTATGTTTGGATATTGCATTTAATTTTATTATTAGTAGCGGCTGCTGGTGTAGCTTTTTTTTTTTCTCACTTGCATGGTTATCCTGGAGCGCTGATATTTTGCCCTGTAGCGGTTTTCTGTAGTGCATTGTCTATTTATCATAGTCCAGTATTACCAGTATGCGCTGATGGCCCTGGGCAGTCTTTACTACTGGTCCCACAATATCCATGCCAATTCTTTCAAAAGACACTTCAATTATTGGCAATGGTACCAGCGGACTGCGAAAATTGAGCGATGGCACAAAATACTGTCACTCTGGGCATGACTCACAGTATTCTTTGACATCTGCATGCAACCCAGACCAAAATAATCTCTGGGTTATTCTCTCCTTGGTCTTCTCTATACCTAGATGTCCACCCATTATATGAACATGAGCTAAATCTAATACCATCTGGTGACAGGGTGTGGGAACCGCTAGCTGCTCTACCTCCTCCTCCCCTTGCTTCACCACCTGATACAGCAAGTTATTATTAAGAGCCATGTAGGGAAAATACACCCCTATATTAGGTTTAACAGGTTCTCTCTGGCTCTAATGAGTGGGGCGTATCTTAGTTGTTCCATTTAAAAATTTCCTGACCTCTAAGTTAGGCACCACATTCTGTCCATTCTCCCTATTAGAGTAAGAGATAATTTCTTGTTCATTAAACTCCAGCTGGGAGGTGGATTCCAGTTCCTCCTGCTGCCCAGCCATTACAGAAAAAGGAAAAGGATCTTCTCCTTCCTCTAACACGCCAACAGTTTCCCTTTCAATTTTGCAGTGAAAAGGGTCTGGTGTGAGTTTCAGTGTTTCCTCAGCAGGGGAAGCTCTGTCCTCCTGACTCATTTGTTTTCCCATAAACCCCAAAAGTGGGGAAAATCTCTCCCACTAGGGCTTCATGAAGCAGTGAGGGCACCACCCCCACTGAATGTGTCACCATGCCCCAAGGGGTATCAATCTCAACCACCGCAGTCTGGTAGTCTTGTGTGTCAACATGTATGCAAAAACCCCAATACTGCCAGGGTGAACACGATTTACACGATCAACTTTGATTAATATCACAACACTACCAGAATCAAGCAGAGCGGTGACTGGCTTTCCATCAACTGAAAACACACACATTTGATTTTCCATGCGTCCCTAACATGATGCAGTACACACCACCTGTGCCAAAAGGGAAATGCATTTTTTCAAATAAGCATTATCACATTGCATTGGTTCATCATCTAGGGAACAGTTTTCACGGCAATGATAACATTTTATGTGTTCTTTACCCAGTCCTCTAAATGGCCTCAGAAACCTTACTGACCTATATGGCCAGTCTAGAGGTCCGGAGCCCATAGTTTCATTATCTGTAGCAACAGTCTTGTCATTTTCCCCACGTCCTTTAACCCTGGAACAGTATTACCGGATTTCACCCCTAGAGACATTGGGGTGGGGCATGGATGGGTTCAACAAGTCTTAGGGTCCCCTTGGCTGACCCACTTCCTCAAAGTCGCCGGGAGCGCTTCTAACAGCGCTAGCAGTCCCGCCCATTGCTGTTTTTGCCATCCTTCCCAAACAGCGACTCTTTCAAAAGTTGCAAGGTAAGCTTTCACATCATCTGCAGGTGTCATCTTCTGCAGGTAATAGCTAGCACGTACCATTTTCTGTTCCACTAGCAAAGGACCTGCGGACCCCTTCTTTAACTCCAACAGGGCTTCCACAAACTGGGGATTGATTTTCTGCTGGACTGCAGTGACTTGGCGATTCGCCTCCTGCTGTGCTGCAGTGGCCTCTGCGAACTGGCGGTTGGTTTCTTGTTGCTGGCAATTGTTCTTCTGCTGGTTTGCAGTGGTCTGCAACAGGGCTCTTAACACATCCTCCATCTTTCCACTTGTTCAGGAAGATGCCCACCAAATCCACCATATGTGGGTAGTTAGCTCAAGTGGGGATCACCTTCCCTGGGAAAAAGGTAGTCCAGACAGCAGGTCTTTCTTAAAAGCTGACTTGTAGCCAGTTATATTTCAAAAGTTGCATGAAAAATCAAACAAACAAAACAGAAAATAAATCCTTACCATCCAGGCTCTTACTAAACATTTCCAGGTTCCTAACTCAGAGGCGGAGGGCTTCTCCCAGTCACCCACAAAACAAAGATAATGCAAACCTTTTGTTTCAGTCACAAACCAAATTTCAGTTCAGCAGCTCTCTCAGGTTTTTGGCTTCCTGAGTCCTAGGCCAAGAGCAATTCTCTGCTCAATACCTGCCTCCTTTATGCCACCTGTTGGTGGACACAAGTGGACCGAAAAATCTGGTCTGGAATCAATCCTGTCAAAGTGTCCAGACCAGATTCCAACTTAGTTTCCTGCAAATGAATGCATGCGAGGTGAGACATAATGTCCATCGGTCACCTCGCCTTTCATAATGTGTATATATATATATATATATATATATATATACAGTATCTCACAAAACTGAGTACACCCCTCACATTTTTGTAAATATTTTATTATATATTTTCATGTGACAACACTGAAGAAATTACACTTTGCTACAATGTAAAGTAGTGTGTGTACAGCTTGTATAACAGTGTAAATTTGCTGTCCCCTCAAAATAACTCAACACACAACTATTAATGTCTAAATGGCTGGCAACAAAAGTGAGTACACCCCTAAGTGAAAATGTCAAAATTGGGCCCTATTAGCCATTTTCCCTCCACTGTGTCATGTGACTCATTAGTGTAACAAGGTCTCATCTGTGAATGGGGAGCAGGTGTGTTAAATTTGGTGTTATCGCTCTCACTGGAAGGTCAACATGGCACCTCATGGCAATGAACTCTCTGAGGATCTGAAAAAAAGAATTGTTGCCCTACATAAAGCCTAGGTTATAAGAAGATTGCCAAGACCCTGAAACTGAGCTGCAACACAGTGGCCAAGACCATACAGCAGTTTAAAAGGACAGGTAACACTCAGAACAGGCCTCGCCATGGTCGACCAAAGAAGTTGAGTGGACGTGCTCAGCATCATATCCAGAGGTTGTCTTTGGGAGATAGAGAGAGAGAGAGATGAGTGCTGCCAGCATTGCTGCAGAGGTTGAAGGGGTGGGGGGTCAGCCTGTCAGTGCTCAGACCATACACCGCACACTGCACCAAATTGGCCTGCATGGCTGTCATCCCAAAAGGAAGCCTCTTCTAGCTAATGCACAAGAAAGCCCACAAAGAGTTTGTTGAAGACAAACTGGAACCATGTCCAAAAAATAAAATATTTACAAAAATGTGAGGGGTGTACTCACTTTTGTGAGATACTATATATATATATATAAATATATATAT
>BLSH010480508.1:153022-171789 GCA_018402905.1 Glandirana rugosa
AGCCACAGTTAACAGATACTGTCAAGAGAGGGGATTTGGGGGGGGGGATAGAGCACTGTACTGGGGGAAAAGGGTGCACCCCTGTACTTTGCACTCTGTACACAATGCACACATGAACCCTGCACACTGTATGCAGTGCACCTCTGAACCCTGCACTCTGTATGCAGTGCACCCCTGAAACCTGCAATGTGTATGTAGCACACACTTGGACACTGCACTCTGTATGTAACGCACACCTGAACCCTGCACTCTGTACTGAACACACACTCCTGGTATTTAATGTCCCATTAAGACCCTCCCACTGTTAGTGCAGGAGGTGATAAGAATGGGAATTGTGCATGGAAATATTGTCACAACTGCAAGCCAAGCATTTGACTTGTCACTGATTCACAGTCCCATTGCGCTCAACGGGCAAGTTTGGCAGACGATGCTGCCTGTAAAACTTGACATGTCGAGTTAAAATTGCTGTACTACATAGTTAAGCATTGAGGCCATGGCAACATGCGCTCTCCCAAACAGCTGCTATATTGATTTAGAGGTAGATGGTCAAGGACCGGTTCTGTTTAATCATCCTCTTTATGGTCATGCCCATTGCTCTCTTTGGCATACATAACAGAACTTGTTTTTAAACTGTATCCCAGCAGGGTGGCTGATAATTTGTCATGCTGCGTTGACTTTGTAAATGTAAACCAGTCCAATTACCTGTTATGGGTATTGTCAGTGTTTACAGATTGTGTTTATACTGCTTGAGTATTGATTGATGCCGTTTCTAATAGTTCTGTCATTATTTCAGTTTGTCCGTAAAAAAAAGGTGTCCTGTCAGTGAATTTTCCATGTCCTGTCAGTAAAAAATGTTGCAGGAGGTTGGCAACCCTGGTACCAGTAGGCCTGCTTGCCTTATGGGAAGGAGGTTGCTATAGGGGAAAAACACAGTAGTTATCGTGCCTGACCACCCGTGCTAGGGGTAAGCGTGACAGTAGTGCTCTTCTTTGGATTGTCCTTGACCCTTTATAAAGAACAAGAGTTCCCCTTTAAAGGATTATTATAATAATTTAGCACTAAATTCCAGGATAAACAACTATCATCTGAATACCAGAGGCATGTGTGTTCTTTGTATAATTTTTTCCTTTGGATGTTACTTGAAGATCCTTGGTGTGCTGGCAAATATATACATTGATCTGTGATGTTTCCTACTCCAGGAACATGTGCAATGGGAATGTTGACATTGGTTTATGCAGGAGTCCTTCCACTGCTCTGCTCTCGGCTATGAACTGCACAGTGATGGTGTCACTGCTATTTTTTTTACAAGGTAATAACAGGGTTTTAACAAAGGCATTTGGTGCACACAAAATGGATTTTTAGCCTTTATTATGATTGAAGAATATATTTAAATGAAAGGATTTGTGACTGATGTTCAGCTTTAAAATCAAAGGAAATAAAAGACAAGACAAGTAATCTCCTTCACTCTTTATGAGAAACATTCAATCCTCTCCAGGACAGATGTAAAGATTGCAAGATTAAGGCCTCATACACACGGACGTTTTTTGACGCCGGCGTTTTCTGGCGTTTTTTGCAGCTCTCCATGTTAGTCAATGGCCCCATAAAAACGTCGGCGTTTCTGAGCTGTAGGTGGCGTCGGCGTTAGTGAGCAGAAAGTAGAACCCATGGCCATCGCGTTCTGAGGCTGTAACATTTTGACGTTTTTTGACGCCGACGCCACAATATGCCAAGAAACGCCAACATATGCCACCATATGCCACCTATTATTATACCGGCGTTTTCCGGCGTTTTTTGACGCCGACGTTTTTAGGTTGAAAAATAGCAGAGGGATGATTTTGTTTTAAAAAACGCCTATTGACGCCTATTGACGCCGACGCTCACTAACGCCGAAAAACGTCAATATATAACGCCGAAAAACGTCGCCTTTTTTTCCTTGACGTCGGGCCCGACGTTTTGTTTATTTTTTTATATACGCCCGTGTGTATGAGGCCTAAGACTGGCAATTTCAGGAAGTTCCACATAGTAACTGATGAGTGAAATGGTCTTCCTTCTATAATCCCTTGATCAGTCCATGTGTTGTAAAAAGAGAACATTTGCATTTTCAGTACCTATGCAGATATATTGCTCACGGATTGCTGAAGATGAAAGGCGTACTGTTGTAAACCTTAACTGCAAAAGTTACCATACAGCTGCTATGTTTGCATGGCAGTTTAGAATATTATAGTCTTCGCAAAGATAGTTTTCCATAGCATTAAATTACAAACCAATTTTCTCCTAAATAAAATGTATTATATCAATATTTTAAACTAAAATGAAGGTATCGCCTCAAGTGGACCAAGTATCACATACATTCATGCTAAGGCCATGCATACTAAGTGCTGTGTGGTACAGGCATGCATTAATGTCCTCTCAAAGTGTTTACAGTGGGATTGATTTACTAAAACTGGAGAGTGTAAAATCTGGTGCAGCTGTGCATGGTAGCCAATCAGCTTCTAACTTCACCTTGTTCAATTAAGCTTTGACAAAAAAAATGGAAGCTGATGGTTTCTATGCACAGCTGCACCAGATTTTGCACTCTCCAATTTTAGTAAATCAACCCCAGTATTCCACCTGACAATGCCTTTGTCTTCTTTTTACATTGGAATGATCTCAACATCTCGGTTAGTCATTATTGTAGAGCAGGGGTCTCCAAACATTCTAAACAAAGTGCCGGTTTATTGTCCTTCAGACTCTAGGAGGGCCGGACGTTGTCAAGCGGGAGTGGAAATTTTCCTGGCATCAGTGGGAGTAAACATCTGGTATTAATGGGAGGAATAGTGCCCCATCATTGGTATCATAGGGAGGAATAGTGCATCATTAGTGGTGTCAGTGGAAGAAATAGTGTTCCATTGTTGCTGTCAGTTGGCAGAATAGTGCCTCGCATCAGTGGGAGGGATCATGCCCCAAGGACCAGATAAAGGCAAGCAAAGGGCCGCATCCGGCCTTTGGGCCACAGTTTGGAGACCTCTCTTGTAGAGGAAAGTGGAAGAATAGAGCCGAACCCATAGGGTTAGCACACAGATATTTCTATCTTAAAGTATTGATGTTGATGTAAATGATCTGGTTCCCTGGCAGACAGCTTCTATACCCCAGATGATCACATTTCAGACATCCAGGAGTGTCCTTTTCAGCAGTGCTTGAATGACAACAAAGTGAATAGACTAAATGTGAACTGGACCTTTAGCCCAGGTTCACATATGTGCAATCTCAGAGATCCCATATGATTTGCACCCAAACCGCAGGTGCAGATTACATGCGATCTCTGAGCAGTGCGAGTTCAGCCATACAGTTGTATGTCAATCACAAGTTGAAGTCTGAATGACGAAATGCATCTGAGACGGCTGCACGGCAACTAGCTATGGAGATAGACGCATGATCCACTTTGTCCCTGCTGGCCGGGTGATGAGTGAGGGCTTTTTCAGTGTCTGTGAGGACTCGGGGATGGTCGGCGTCTGCACTATTCAATGAACGCTTGTCTTATTTGTTTTCTAGTAAGAGGATTACCTGTGGGAGGGGTCTTTTTACATTAAACTGTGTGTGTTTATACAATATCACACTATGTTTGTTTTATATACCCCCATATGAGCGTCCTCTTCACTCTGATATAAGCGGGAATCAAGTCTGCCTCCGTGGATATACACTTTGCTGTTATAGCCTGAGCATGAGAATGCCTAGCATGGAATGCTGGTAAGTGGACATCCATATGGGAAGGTGGTCTCACTGAAGCTGTTCTCATGGTGTGGTGCTCTATTTTCTACTTATGTGAATTGCTCCACATTTTTTTCAATTGAGGATTTGGATCATGATGGATGTGGACTTTGTATAATTTTCTGATACACTTTGTCACTGGGTGATATCAGCTTTTACATGTGAACTGATTGTTTAGAGCTACTTTTATATCTTAGCAAATTTTGTTTGGGTATATTGTGTGTGTATATAATTTTTATGCATAGTAGCTGCTGGATTTAGTCATTTTTTGTGATTCAATCATCACTTGGCGTGAGTCCGGGATCCTTTTCTTCATAGTGCTTTTTATCTACATCTCGTTATTTGTGCATACAGTTGTATGGATGAACAAGCATTCGATTCGCACAAAAAAAGATGCAGGGACCTTTTTTTTCCCGCAGTGGAATCGCATCGCATGTGTGTTCGCACTCATGCGATGCGATTCTTGTGCGAGTTCACAGTTTGCACTGCGATCTGTGAACAAAACTGTGGGTGTCATTAACTTTGTAATGACACCCGCAGCAGTTTGTAGAAGGCAGTGTGAACTGCCTGTAGGAGTGATGCAATGCGGGAACCGGCTCTGTAATCGCACTGATTCCCGCATCGCACAAGTGTGAACCCAGGCCGAATGTTATTTTTTCCAGTGTGATTGCAAGCACAGGCCTTGTCAGCAGCTGGTTGCCAATCAAGCCCTCATGAAGGGGTCAATCTTGGATCCCTGAAACAAGTTTGTTACTTTTTGGATTGTCGCCCTGACTTTTATAAGAATAAAGTTGTATTTGGACCTCTTAGCAGTGCTTCAATTTCATTGACATGATAATGATAAATTTACTGTTGCTGTGTATAATGACATGTGAAGGATGCATTCAGTAAAGTTACTGAAAGGTCTGCTTTCCAAAAAACATTGCTATCTTACACATATGATTTTTTATTTTGCTTGAGGATTGTTGATAACAGGATAACAGATTTTTGAACGTGTTATACTCAAGTTTTCACATTAAAAGGAATGTACATTGTTTTAAGTGTTATCAACTAAACATGCAAAAAAACAATATAAATACAATAAAGAATAATATTATGTATTACAATATATAATAATAATAACTATTATAATACTAGTAATAACAAACACAATACTATACTAATTATACAATGCTAACAACAGCACTATACAATATTTAAAATATATTTTTAAGAACCTTGTTTCCCCCGGCTTTCTGTGTTTCAATTCCATACAATAGTTGTAGTTTACTGCTCCTTCTCAAAGTGCAAGACTGTGGGGTTGATTTACTAAAGGAATAGAAACTGTTCACTTGGCAAAGTGAATGTTGGTAGACCAGGAGAATCTGTGCTCACTTTGAATATCCAATCATGTGATAGCAAAAATCCTATTTTTTTCATTTCCCTTGCACATGATTGGGTATGCTACCCCCTCCTGCCCGGCCTATTGTAATTTGACGGCCGTGTTATCCTGGGAGGATGTCACATGATGTCGCCCCTGTCATGTACCGTGTCCACTGGACACAGCCTATGACAGATCACTGTACTGTCCCATGGCCAGTATCATATTATCACAGTGGCCAATCACTGCAGATCATATGGCAATTGTACACAATGAAAGGCTTTGATTCATGCCCTTCATTGTGCACTATTGTGATGAGCTCTGTGATTGGTCACAGTGATCAAATGGAACAGAGACAATCACAGGCCATCTGTACCATGTGATTAGCTGTGGCTAATCACAATAGTAAATGGTTTTCATTCAGAAAAAATGGTTACTTATCCACTTGCCAACCACTCGCCGCAGCTTGACGGCGGCAAAGTGGTTCGTTATAGCAAACCGCCGATGACGGCGGCCGCGATAACGAGTATTGTGAGCGCACGCCGCCAGAGGCGCACTCGCGGGCTCACTGTGTTCCAGGGGGATCAAGGAGGGGGTAGGGGGGACTCGATCTCCGCCATCTACCCGTGATGGCCCCCCGCAGTGAAAGAATGGAGGTCCATGTATGTAAGCACAGATCTCCGTTCTGAGAGAGGGGGAAGGGCTGTGATCACTGGCTTCCTGTATATGGAAGCCGTGATCACTCCCCTCCCCCTGCCAGCCCAGCCCTCATACAGTTAGAACACACTGAGGGAACACAGGTAATCCTTAGAGCACCCCCTCCAGGTTAACCCCTTCACTGCCAATGGCATTTACACAGTAATCAGTGCATTTTCATAGCACTGATCGCTGTATAAATGCCAATGGTCCCAAAAAGTGTCAAAATGGTCCGACATGTCTGCCGCAATATCGCAGTACCACTAAAAATCGCAGATCGCTGCCATTACTAGTAAAATATAAAAAAAAAAAAATGAAAACCCAGAAATAAATTCTCATGGTTCGTAAACACGGCAACTTTTGTGCAAACCTATAATAAACGCCGATTGCGGGCTTTTGTTTACCAAAAATATGAGGAAGAATATAAATTGGCCAAAACCAATGAAAAAAATGTTTTTTTACATTTTTTTTTATTTGTATTTTAGCAAAAAGTAAGAAAAATTTTTTTTTGCAAAATTGTCGCTCAAAAATGAAGCAGAGGTGATCAAATACCACCAAAAGAAAGCTCTATTTGTGGGGAAAAAAGGACGCAAATTTTGTTTGGTTACAACGTCGCAAGAGCGCCCAATTGTTAGTTAAAGTGAAGCAGTGCCAAATCGCAAAAAGTGCTCTGGCCCTAAAGGGGGGAATCCTTCTGGGGCTGAAGTGTTTGTAATTGTAAAATGAACATTTAGAAGCAATCAGTGTGTAAAAACAGTATTGCTCTTGTCATTCTGTATGTAAAAAATGTAATAAAAAAGAAAAAACTTTTAAAATATGAAAAAATATACATTTTTGTTGGCAGTAGAAGAGAAGAATCTGGGCGGTCGCATGTCCAATAAAATCACCTTTATTTAGACATATTCAAAAAAGACTCTCCACACTACATACAAGGAAACATAGCACTCCAGCTAATGTATTTCATGCTTAGTCATAGCTAAGCCTGTAATGAACAGGACCAGCACCTGCAGTGGAGGTGATACACATGAAAACCAACCTAGAGCGGTGATTATCTTCTAATTTTTTTTACATACTGTCACCAGTCAGTGTCCTTGATCCCTGCCACACCAGTTATATGATGACACTGTACTACACTGGTGACAGTATGCAAAAAAAAAAACTGAAAAAAAAATTATTTTTAAATTTCTCCATTTTCGAAAAAATTGTGCCAAAAAATTACTTAAAAAACTCACCACTTGCTAAATACCTTGGACTGTCTAATTTCAAAAAAGGGGACATTTGGGGTTATTTGCACTGTCCTAGCATTTTTCGGGTCTCAAGAAATTAGATAAACCATTAGTACATCAGAATTGACAGAATGTCATATATATATATATATATATATATATATATATATATATATACACCATAGTTTCCTAAAGACTAAATAATCTACAATGTTTTGGGTTATTTTCACCAAAGAAATGTAGCAGTATACATTTTGACCTGAATGTATGAATAAATATTATTTATTTACAAAATGTTATAACAGAAACAAAGAAATGCGTGTTTTATTTTACATTTTCAGTCTTTTTTCATTTATTGTGCAAAAAAAAAAAAAAACAGCAGTGACTAAATACTGAAAGAATGCTCTATTTGTGTTAAATACATTTCATATGGGTACAGTGTTGCATGACCCCGCAATAGGCATTCAAAGTGTGACAGCGCTGAAAGTTGAAATTTGGCCTGGGCAGGAAGGGGGTGAAAGTGTCCAATATTAGTGGTTAAACCCTGCATTTACTTTAAAAACTGAACTTCCTTCAGTCCTTTAGTAAATCAATACATTTACCTAAAAAAATGAATTCTGTAGGTGGATGATATGTTTCCTCAACTATTGTTAATGACTAAGTGTTCACCTTAGGCTAGCAATACATAATTTTTTTATTTTTTTTTTCATTCAGCCAGCAGCAAGAAAAAATGAACAGGTTCCTCCATCCACACAAATGAGGTAGATGGAGGAATTCCACCTGTTGGGACATTGCATTCTGACAGCAGCAACCACCACTGTCAGAATAAACTGATCAGGGACTGCAGCTGATTGGCTATTGACTTCTGTCAATTCTTCTAATCTAATGTATAAAACTCATGTTTTTTTTTAAATGTGAGTTATATGAAAAATATTTTAAGGTAAATATTGCAATAATAACTCAATATATATTTTTTCACTAAAATTAAATTATAGTTTCGCTGCTGTTTTGTAAAATATGTGAATGGATACTACTTTATATTGTAAACAAATGCAAGCAAAAGCAAATGTTGCAAAGAGTATTACCGTACTTAAATATTTAATGGCTTAAAGATTCAAAAATGAGGAAATATTCATTTTTTTTTAAATAAATCCACTCATTACAGTACTGTCAGATGCATCACAAATCCCACATCCCTCAGGTATGATAAGATCCTGCTCTACTTAACACATTAATTTGGAACTTGTCCAGAAAAGCCCTATAAAACCAGGTGGAACATTTGACACTGGTGTTCCAGATATCTGCTGTCTAATCCCTTATGAGTACACAGATAAATGTGTAGCATGTTATAGTATATAAGGAGACAGAGAACATAGTTGTATGAGTATCTGAAAAAAAGGTCTATGTACACTAATGGAAAGAACAGTGTAGGGCCTAAAAGTATGCTACACAATTTAATAACTAAACAGAAAAATAACAGAATGGAATATTGGATATGCTACACTTGGTGAAAAAATATTTATTTCTGCATTTATTATGATGTTAATCCACAACTTATAGCCAGGATCGCATACATTTCACATCAGACTTAGGTTTAGGGGAAAAAATAGGTTAAGGGCTGTAAAACATGCAAGTGTTTCTGACACATGAGCATTTCACAGCACGTCACTCCAATACATGTTAATGCCGGAAACACTGAAGTTGATATAGTAAAGGCAAAGTTCAGTTTGCATGGGGGATTTTCACTTTGCTTAGCTTAGTGAATGTAGTGAAAATTCACTTTGCAAAGAATACTCAATCATGTGCAAGGAAAATCCAAAAAATGTATTTTTCCAGCACATGAGTGGATAATAGAAGTCAGCAGAGCTTCATCTTATTTATGAAGCTAAGGGAAAATTCCTTTGCAAAGTGAACAGCCTATTTTCCTTTAGTAAATCAACCCAATTATACCTTGCAGTGCATAGCCATTCATTGAAAAAAGCACCCCTATCGCACTTGCAGAGCAGCTGCCAACACAACTACAATACACCACAATGCACATAGCATGCGTCGTAGTGTGTTGTGCTGGTCAAAATGTTGCAGCTTCAATTATATGTTAAGGTATACTGCAAGCCCATTCAAAACAAGTGGCCTACCTTAGGCCACTTTCACAATGGGGCGGTGGGGCAGTAGCGGTAAAGCGCCACTAGTTTTAGTGGCGCTTTACTGATGTTATAGAAGGGGTTAGAAAGGGGTTAAAGGCGCCAGTGTGCTGAGCTTCCGAAGTGGCTGAACACCTGAAGCGCTGGCCATTCATTTCAATGGCAGGGGCGGTGGAGGAGCAGTGTATACACCGCTTCCGCAGCGACCCAAAGATGCTGCTTGCAGGACATTTTGTAATGTCCCGCAAGCGCGCCACCCTAGTGTGAAAGCACTTGTGCTTTCACATAGGGGCGGATGGGGGGTGTTTTTCAGATGCTTTACAGGAGCTATTTTTAGCGCTACAGCGCCTGAAAAACACCCCAGTGTGAAAGGGGTCTTAGTGTAGTGCTTCTTAAAGCGGAGGTCCGCCGTCCACCGCCGCCCCTTTAAAAATTAAAATTCAGCAGCTACACATACAGTAGCTACTGCCTTTTAACTTTAGGACACTTAACTGTCCTGGATTCCAGCGATGTCGGCACTGCCCACCGATCTTCGGATCGGCTGGTCAAGTGCTGCCGTCGCCATTATGTAAACATTCCTTGTAATAGAAAAAAAGCATGACAGAACCTCTTAAATGTGAGATCTGGGGTCAAAAAGGCCTCAGATCTAACATTTACACTGAAATGCAATAATAAAAAAAAATTAATTTCATTTGAAAAATAAAAACATTTCCCCTGTAAGAGCATTGGGCGGAAGTGACGTTTGACGTCGCTTCCGCCATGCATTGTTATGGAGCCGAGCGGGGGCCATCTTACCCTCACTCGGCTCTATGTCTACCAGCCGCTACAGACCGCTCTGGTAAGCAGCGGAGATGACCGGAAAGAGGTGGAAGGGGGCCCACTCCCGCCCCCAATAAAAGTGATCTCACAGGAAATCCACTGCAGAGGCCACTTTTACCTGAAAGAAGCCTGCCCGCCCATTAAAACGATACTGGGGATATGACAGCTATCTGCTGCCATAACAACGGTATTCAACGGCAAAGTACAGCCGTATAATGACGGAGGCAGTCGTTAGGTGGTTAATGCATGAAAATGTGTTGCCTTAAAATGGTATTAAACCCAACAGCAAACATTGATTATACTGCAGCTTACAAATTATTAGATGTGATGGCTGCATTAGTGTTTTTAGGCTTTCTTTCCTTTATTTTCGCCTAGTGATCTGGGAAGTAGTAAGCTCTCATGCAAATGTTTCAGTTACATAGTTTGTGAGGTTGAAAAAAGACACAAGTCCATCCTATGTGTGTGCTTTTATGTCAGTATTACATTGTATATCCTTCAATGTTGTGGTCCTTTAGGTCTAATAGTTTTTTGAAATTTTCTCTGCTCCCAGCTAAAACCACTGCTTGTGGAAGAGAATTCCACATCCTCACAGCTCTTTCCTTAAATAATCCTCTATGCATTTTGAGGTTAAACCGCTTTTCTCCTAATTTTAGTGAGTGGCCGGGTGTCTTTTTATGCTCACTTGCGCGGAAGAGTTTTGTCCCTATTGTGGGGTCACCAGTACAGTATTTGTATGTTGAAATCATATCCCCTCTCAAGCGTCTCTTCTCCAGAGAGAATACGTTCAGTTCTCGTAATCTTTCCTCATAACTAAGGTCCTCCAGTCCCCTAATTAGCCTTGTTGCCTTTCTCTGAACCATCTCCTGTTCCCGGACATCCTTCCTGAGGACTGGAGCCCAGAACTGGACGGCGTATTCCAGGTGCAGCCTCACTAGAGACTTGTAGAATGGGAGAATTATTGATTTATCTCTGGAGTTGATCCCCTTCTTGATGCATGCCAATATTTTGTTATCTTTGCTTGCAGCAGCTTGGCATTGCATGCCATTGGTGAGCCTGTTCTCTACTAGGACCACTAGGTACTTTTCCATCCTAGATTCCCCCAGAGGCTCCCCCCCTAGGGAGTAGTTTGCATTTATATTTTTGGCACCCAAATGCATTATTTTACATTTTTCTACATTAAACCTAATTTGCCACGTACTTGCCCACCCCATTAATTTGTTCAGATCTCCATGCAAAGTTTCCACATCCTGTTGAGAAATGATTGCCCTGCTTAGCTTGGTGTCACCTGCAAATATTGAGATTGAGATTTTCATCCCATCCTCCAAATCATTTATGAATAAATTAAATAGCATTGGTCCTAGGACAGAACCTTGGGGAACCCAGCTTTCCATATCAGACCATTCCGAGTACTCCCCATTTATCCCCACCCTCTGGACTCTCCCCTGTAGCCAGTTTTCAATCCATGTACTCACCCTATGATTCATGCCAACAGACCTTAGTTTGTACAGTAAATGAGGAACTGTATCAAATGCCTTTGCAAAATCCAGATACACCCCGTCTACAGGTCTTCCTTTATCTAGATGGCAGCTCACCTCCTCATAGAAGGTTAATAGATTGGTTTGGCAGGAACGATTCTTCATGAAACCGTGCTGATTATCGCTAATGATACCGTTTTCATTACAAAAATGTTGTATATAATCCCTTATCATCCCTTCCAAGAGCTTGCATATTATTGATGTTAGGCTAACTGGCCTGTAGTTCCCAGGGATATATCTTGGTCCCTTTTTATATACTGGCACCACATTGGCTTTTCTCCTGTCAGCTGGTACCATACCAGTCAGTAGACTGTTTGTAAAAATTAGGAACAATGGTCTGGCAATTACTTGACTGAGTTCCTTAAGGACCCTCGGATGCAAGGCATCTGGTCCGGTGACTTATTAATGTTAAGTTTTTCAAGTCTTTTCCTAATTCTATCCTTAGTTAGCCATGAGGGTGCTTCCTGTGACGTGTCATAAGGATAAACATTGCAGTTTTGGATACTGGAGCCCCCGTTTCCCTTGTGAATACTGAGGAGAAGAATGAGTTTAAAACCTTTGCCATCTCTCCATCCTTTGTAACCAGATTTCCTTCATCATTCTTTATGGGGCCTATATATGATCTGACCTCCCTCTCTTACTATTTATATACTTAAATCATTTCTTGGGATTCTTATTATTGTCCTCTGCTATGTGTCTTTCATATTCTATCTTAGCCGCCCTGATTGCACCCTTACATTTCTTATTGCATTCCTTGTCAAGCTGGAATGCTGACAGTGACCCATCAGCCTTATATTTTTTGAAGGCCTTCTTTGCTTTTATATGTACTTTTACGTCAGAGTTAAGCCCCCCTGGCCTTTTATTAGCTCTTATAAATATATTTCCTTTTGGGATGCACTGGCTAATACCTTTGTTTAGTATGTTCTTGAAGCACTCCCATTGTTCCAAGAATTTTATCCCAACTAATATCTTCATGCAAGGAACATAGTTGGCTCTCTTAAAATTCAGTGTCTTTGTATTCCCCTTATGTTTCCTATTTGTGTGATTTATTCTGAAACTGATTGACCTGTGATCGCTGTTTCCTAGATTGCCCCTTATTTCCACATCTGTGATCAGGTCTGTGTTGTTAGTAATCAGAAGGTCTAGTAATGCTTTATTTCGTGTTGGTGCATTTATCATCTGACCCATGAAATTGTCCTGCAGGACATTTAGGAAATGGCAAGCCTTAACTGAGTGCGCAGTACCTTCTGCCCAGTCTATGTCTGGATAATTAAAATCCCCCATTATAATGACGCTTCCCATCCTTGCCACTATTCCAAACTTTGAAAGGAGGTCCGCCTCCCCCTCTTCCCTCTGGTTAGGGGGCCTATAGCATATTCCTAGTATTACTTTCCCCTTAGTATCCTCCCTTTGTAGCTCTACCAATAAGGATTCCACCTCCTCCCTTGATTCATGAGTGATGTCGTCCCTCACATTAACTTGTATATCATTTTTTTATATACATGCATACCCTTCCCCCTTTTTTGCCCTCAATATCCCTGCGGTATAGGGAATACCCCTGAATGGTAGCCAGCCAATCATGAGAGTTGTTGAACCAAGTTTCTGAAATTCCCACAAAATCTTATTACCCCTGATACATTTGCAGCTCTAGTTCTCCCATCTTGTCCACCAGGCTCCTGCCATTAGTGAACAAGCCACGTAGTTTTGTCCAAACATCTACTGTCTCCTTGTTGGGTATTCCTTGGTTGCATACAGGACCCGTTACAATACTTACCACGGTTTAGGTGCTTTAGTCGGCCTACCACTACTGCCCCCAATACTACCCTCTGAAATATGTTCCACTCTGGCTACTTCTTAATCTGGACCCTCCCCCCCATTGCCTAGTTTAAAAGCCCCTCTAACTTGTCGACCATCTTCATTCGCAGCCGATCTGCACCTTCCTCATTTAGGTGCAGTCTGTCCCTTCTAAAAAGCTGGTAACCAATTGAGAATTCAGCCCAGTTCTCCAGGAACCCAAAACCCTCCTTTCTACACCAGCTCCTCAGCCACTTGTTAACTTCCCTAATCTCCCGGTGCCTCTCTGGTGTGACTCAAGGTACCGGTAATATTTCTGAGAATACTACCTTGGAGGTCCTATTCCTCAATTTAGCTCCTAAGACCCTAAAAACATTTTTCAGGACACTCCACCTTCCTCTGACTTTGTCATTGGTGCCAACAAGCACCATGACAGCCGGGTCTTCCCCAGCCCCTCCCGGTAATCTGTCCACCAAATCCATGATGTGCCGAACCCGAGCACCCAGTAAACAACATATTGTTCGGCGCTTCAGGTCTTTGTGACAGATTGAACTCTCTGTGTTTCTGAGAATTGAGTCTCCTACCACCAGTACCTGTCTTTCCTTTCCCTTGGCTTCACCCCCACCCTCACTGGAGGAGTTACTCCCCTGGCAGCTAGGGGCGTCATTCTGCTCCAGCGATGCTGATCCCTTTTCCGCAATAGTACGCAAGGGAGCGTACTTATTGGGATGTTCCAGCCCAGGACTTTTTCCCTTCTACCCTTCCTGAGTGTAACACAGCTACACTGTTCTGGTGCCTGCACCTCTTTGTCTCCACCCGCCTCTGTGCTGGCCCCTGCCAGCACCTGCCAGGTACGATCCCAACTCTCCTTTAGTATGGAGAGTCTTCTCAGTGTTGACAGTTGCTTTCCTACAGTCAGAACCTGGGCTTCCAGGGAAACCATGTGCTTACATTTTGTACAGCAGTATTCGCCCTTGAACGCATGATCAAGGAACGCATACATGCCACAAGATGTACACCGAGTGGCGTCTCCACATCCGCCGGGCATCATACCTACTAATTTAATGGGGACTGGTAATTATACTCTGTTCAATTAACTAACAGCTAGCTTCCTGACTCACAATGCACAGCACATGGTCACTCACAGCACGCGAGCCCCCCACAACACACGTGCACTCACCGCACACGGCACTCCCAGCACAAAAGCGGTATTAACCACAATACTGGGCACTCCCCCCCCCTTCCTACCCAGGCCATTTTTAATTTGTCAGCGCTGTCACACTTTGAATGGCAATTGCGCGGTCATGCTACACTGGAACCATGTAAAATGTTTTTATCATTTTCTTCACACAAATAGAGCTTTCTTTTGGTGGTATTTAATCACTGCTGGGTTTTTATTTTTTACAAAAAAAAAAAAGACAGCACATTTTGAAATCAAAAAGGTTTTTCTCAGTTTCTGTCAGTAAATTTTGTAAATAAGTAATTTTTCTCCTTCACTGATGTGCGCTGATGAGGCTGCACTGATGGGCACTGATAGGCTGCACTGATGAGGTGGCACTTATGGGCACTGATTAGGTGGCACTGAGGAGGAGGTACTAATATGCCACACTTATGGGTACTGATAAGTGGCACTGATATGTGGCACTGATGAGCACTGATAGACGGCACTGATGGGTGGCACTGGTGGGCACTGATAGGTGGCACTGATGGGCACTGATAGGCGGCACTGGTGGGCACTAATAGGTGGCACAGATAGGTGCAGATAGGTGGCACTGATGGGCATTGATATGTGGCACTGATGGGCATTGATGGACAGCAGTGATGGGCACTGATGCGCAGCACTGATAGGCGGCACTAATAGCCAGCACTGACTGGCATCACTAATGGGCACTGATTGGTGGCACTTGTGGGCGCTGATTGCTAGCACTGGTGGGCACTATTGGGCACTGACTGATAGAACTGCTGGGCACTTGTGGGCACTGATTGCTGGCACTGCTTGGCGCTGGTTGCTGGCACTGGTGACGCTAATTGTAATCAGGGCACTGATGATCAGTGCCCTGATAACATGCCTAGATGTCCTCTGAGAGGAGATGCCGCTGATCGGCTCTCCTTACCACACACTGGTGACAGAGAGTGGGCGGCAAGTGGCTAAACCCAAAACCCAAAATGTAATATATTGCAGCTTTCCAATCCTCAGATGTGGTGGCTGCATTATTTTTCTTTTTTTTAGACTTTTCCCCCTCTGTTTTCACCTGGTGATTTGGCCAGTAACACACCTCCTGTATTATCATTAACCACTTCAGCTCCAGAAGATTTACCTCCCTGCATGAGCAGGCCATTTTTTGCAATACGGCTTGTGCGACGCTGTACCCAAATAAAATGTATGTCCTTTTTTTCCAACAAATAGAGCTTTCTTTTGGTGGCATTTGATCACATCTGTGTCACATGACGTCGGCCCAGAACAAGAGGGGATCCCACCTGACATCATTCGACTATACAGCGGGCAGGAGGCGGTTAAACATATATTACAGATATAGGGCTATGTGGCTAAAAACACGAGAGTACCAAGGCACCCTCATGTACCAGGAAGTGCAATGCTTTTTCTCAGAAAGAATTTCATTAAAAAAGGGTACATTGTTCAGGGTACTGCTTATGAACCCTTAACATTTCTAAATTTCCCTATAGTGGCACATCTTCCTTTTTTAGGGTTCAGTTCCACTTTACATATAGCCCAAATGAACACAATTCAAGTGACATTTGACAAATACAAATCACACTAAAGACTATGTCACAGTGGCAAAAAAATATGCTGTCAATGAGAACTGAGTTGCAGAAATGCCAAACAGTTTTTTTAATGAGCATTTGACATCTGCAACATTTGGAGATAGCAACAGAATTATCCGTATTTTAGTAGCTACTCATGTTATTCAACACAGATGCTGATGATCACGGCTGCATAGAGAAGCATTGTAGCCAACTACAAAAGCAAAACAAGAAGAGAGATTTCAGCTGCTACAAACCTCTGTTACAAAGTTGCCCATATGACAGGATCCTAAGGGCCATACCACACCAGCAACTTTGTAGCAGAGATTGGTAACAACTACAAATGTATGTGCTCCATTTGTCTGCAAACGTTGTGGATGGCTACAATATTTCTCACTCAACTATGAATTGATCATGCATGATCACTATCAGCTACCTTAGGGGAGCTACTGAAGCTGACCTTTTTGTAACTTTTTAAAATGCTACAAAAATTAATCACTTTGGAACAGAAGACAGATGTGTCTCGCTGACCACAATTCATTTTTTTGTGGTTATTTTTATCATAATTATCACAATTGTAGCCATATTAAGGCTGTATTGATTGTCCAGATTTACTGGTACAGCGCGACAGCTCTGCTCAGGATGTGCGCCACGGGCAGGCCATTTCTGCTGCGAAGAAGCTGATCTGTGGGTGCTGGGCATTCAATGCCCTCCGACATCCACCGATTGTCGGTAGGCAACACAGAACGGGGATCTGCCTCTGTAAACAAGGCAGATCCCCGTTCTGACAGGGAGAAGGGATCTCTTCCCCTAGTAAAAGCAGCACATACAGTACACATAAACACTGGCTAGGCACAAAGTTAACCCTTTGATCGCCCTAGATGTTTAACCCCCTTCCCAGCCATTGTCATTAGTATAGTTACAGTGCATATTTTTAGCACTGATTGCTGTATTAGTGTCTCTGCTTCCTGCAAAGGGTCAAAAGTGTAAGTTTGTGTCCGATTATTTACCACAATATCACATTTCCACTGTAAGTTGCTGGTCGCCGCCATTACTAGTATTAAAAAAAAAATACATAAATATATACCATAGTCTGTAGATCAGGGTTTCTCAACCAGGGTTCAGTGGAACCCTAGGGTTCCTCCAGAGGTTGCAAGGGGTTCCTTGAGCAATGGTCAACTTCCACCTCTTAGATAAATTCCCAATGACATCATTGATCTTTTTAGCTATCTGTAAGGGGGTAATTCTTCTCAATGACCACAAGTGTAAGGAGCATCCTTCCCATTGGCCCATTGACCATCACACTAATGTATCATGAGTTGTAGATTTTTAATTTTTAGCAGGGATTCCCTGAGATTGGAAAATTATTTCAAGGGTTCCTCGGTGTTGAAAAGGTTGAGAAAGGCTGCTTTAGATGAGATAATGTTCATGTAAACCAATTAGGATTTTTTTTTACCAAAAATATGTAAGAATACATTTTGGCCTAAATTGATGAAGAAATTAGATTTTTTTTATGTTTTTATTTGATATGTTTTATAGCCAGAAGTAAAAAATATTGTTTTACTTTTTAACAATGTGCCTGTATTTTTTTTTTTTTTTTGTCTAAAAATGTATTTGGTTACAGTGTTGCATGAATGTGCAATTATCAGTTAAAGTAACGCAGTGCCATATAGCAAAAAATGCCCTGGTCTTCAGGAGGTCAAGTGGTTAAACCCAAAAGCAAACATTATATTGAAGCTTACCAATTCTTGAATATTATGGCTGCATTAATTTTCTTTCTTTTTTTTTTTAATTTCACCTGGTGATCAGGCCAGTAAATCTATTGTTTTTCAAAACAGCAAGGTCTCCTGCAGGGTTGAGACAAATCATTTAACACAGGCAGGTGTGCTTACAATGATACATTCTTGATGTGAGTAAGAAACAAAACAGTCTCTACAGCAGCGCTAATAAATATTCTCCACAGTACAGTCTTCATATAGTGTAGACCTTGTTAAAAGAATCTTGCCACCACCACAAAGACACCCTGTGAGTAAATCCGAGTCCCCGTTGGGGATGCACTCACCAGACCACGGTGAGTCAGTCACAGTGATAATCAAACCATCTGTAGTCTCGGGTATATCAAGCTGTACAGTTAACCTCTCACTCCTTCGGACAGCACCGATATTCAAAACAGCTTCACAGGAAGTATCCCTCAAGCGTAGCATATAAAGAAGAAGCGGGAATCCGACATAGCGTAAAACTGTATGACACTTTATTAATACCCCGCAATCCCCTTTAAAAGTCACTCACAATTCTGAAGATCAAACAGCGCTGTACATGCAATAGCTAGTACCAACACCCGGATGGCGTGTCTCAGATACGAACGGTGCCTGCCCGATCCGTCCTGTGTACCCGCGGTCCGGTACGTCAGCAGCCAGCTCTTTCCAGTGCGTCGCCTAGCCCCGCCCTGACGCGTTTCGTCATATCCGACTTCGACAGAGGGCGTGGCCAGGCGACGCTGATCACTGTTATTATAGTAGTCGTCACCGGAAATCATAGCCCGCGTGACCACACTGCTCTCCCGTTTCCGGGAACAACAAACAGAACTCGGCCTTCTCCAACTTACAGACATACCCAATCTCATGAACCACCACTAGATGGCTCCATATGATTATATTAAAGTGATCACCCCAGTCGGGAAAAAAAT
>BLSH010480508.1:183980-220495 GCA_018402905.1 Glandirana rugosa
CATTTGCGCCGTGGAAAACGCGTTTGGTAGTTATATGCGGCTAACGTTAAAAAAAATGGTGTTTATACTCCTTCTTATATATAGTCGGTTCTGACTACTTATGTAAACAAAAAAAAAAACCTATACATAAAATCGTTTTTCATTTTTTATATCAAAAAAAAATTGGCGAATTGTTGGCGGCGCTTCCGCCGGCTTGTTTACATGTGATCGCGCCGTCATTTGACGGCGCAATCACGTGGTGAAAGGCCGCTCACAGCGGCCATTCACCCCGATCCGTGATCAGTCGGGTCCTCCGGACCCGACGGTCACGGATGTTCCCGTGTGCGCGCCCCAGGGGGCGCGCGGGAACCGCGATTCTGGGAGGACGTCAATAGACATCCTCCCAGAATTAAGCAACCGCCCTGTAGACGTCAATTGTCTATGGGGCGGTTGTTAAGCGGTTAAAAAAAAACTATATTTTTTACTTTTTGCTAAAATACATATCCAAAAAAAAAAACAAATGTATTCATCAGTCTTGGCTGATATATATTCTTCCTCATATTTGTGGTAAAAAAAATTGCAATCGGCGTATATTGATGGTTTGCGCAAAAGGTGCCGCGTTTACAAACCAGGAGAATTCATTTATGGGATTCATTTTTGGGGTTTTTACTATTTTTTTTACTAGTGATGGCGGCGATCTGCGATTTTTATCGGGACTACGATATTGTGGCGGACAAATCGGACATTTTGGACACTTTTTTGGGGCCACTGACATTTATACAGGGATCAGAGCTAAAAAACAGTGATTATTGTATAAATGTCACTGACAGGGAAAGGGTTAACCTGCAGGGGGCAATCAATGGGTTAACTGGGTTCCCTAGGCATGTTCTAACTGTGTGGGGGCTGGGCTGGTAGGGGTATGACAAATCTAACTGATCCCAATCACAGGGATCAGTAGATCCCTGTCATGCCGCCTGTCAGAACGGTGAACCGCCGTGTTTACATCAGCGGTTCCCCTTTCTTCCTTTCCAGAAAGCGATCTCAGGTTGCCGGCGGACATCGAGTCCGCCACTACACGCGGCCATGCTCACACAGAGTGCGGCGGGTACGTGGAGCACACTGCTGGCGGCGTTTATAGATGGCGATCTGCGCAGCGGAGCCAACTTGCTGCCGTTTATGTACGTGAGGTGGACGGCAAGTGGTTAAAACTGCAAAAAAAAAAAATCCTTTACTTCTCTTTTAAGGATCAGTAAGCTGCAACATATTACATTTTGGACTTTCATACACTTTATAATTGAACTAAATTCCCAAAAAAGAATTTGGGGTTGATTTACTAAAAGCAAATAGACTGTGCACTTTGCAAAGTGCAGTTGCCCTCTGCAAGTGCAGTTGCTCCAGAGCTTAGTAAATGAGGTAAAGCGTCACTTTGTAAATAGCACCCAATCATGAGCAAGGAAAACTTAAAACTTTGCACAGTGCAGTCTATTTGCCTTTAGTAAATCCAACCCTTAGTGTCCATTTAAGACTCCCATCACTCCACAATTGGAATCAGCAGAAGTATTACCTCTTTGCTTTTTTTAATTTTTTTACTTTCTTTAATTTCTATTCCTGCCACCCTTCCAGCCTAGGCGAGAATGATGTGTACCTGGCCCTGCAGCCTCCTGGGATACTTACATCACATCTCCCAAGGAGGCTGCAGGATGGGTCCAGTATGTCATCAGAGATGGCTGCCTACACCAGGAAGAGGCAACCAGCCGAAGAGGACCAAGATGGCAGCATAGGACACACTGTGTGGCACCAAAACAGTGGATAGCAGTGGGACAACACTTGTGTTGTCCCTGTGTAGGTAAGGATGTTCTTAGAAGAGCACTAAAGCACAACAGGTAAGTAGGAAAACGCATAGGGGTGGGGGGTTAGTACCACTTTAAAGTGGTAGTAAACCCATGTTTTAAAAAATTGCTTACAGGCAGAGTATTTATGACAGAAGAGACCCTATCAGTCGGCTGAAGTCATGGAGCCAGAAAGGAAGACCAGGCATCGATCAACTGCTGCTGGCCAAAGATTGAATGTTCAAGAAAGGAAGGGGGACAAAAAGTCGCACATCCATGGCGTCCCACTGCAATGAATGAAGTGGCAACCTCAGCCTGGACTCCAACCAGGCCACGCACAGGGATCAAGTACTACCATAAGAAAGCTCCATTTGTGTGAAAAAATGTCATAAATGTTATTTGTGTACAGTGTTGCATGACCGCACAATTGTCAGCACAGTGCCAAATAGCAAAAAATGCTCTAGTCATGAAGGGGGTAAAATCTTCTGGAGGTCAAGTGGTTACACAAACTTTATTGAGATGTCACACATTCATCTCATAAAGTTCAACTGCTGGCTACACAGCGCGAGGTAGTGGATTGCCTCTCACTGCGCTGATTAAAATTACTGGGGGAAAGCCACAAGGAGATTGGGGGATTTTTGTTGAAAGGAGGGATTTTGGGGGGCGGCAGGGGGTAAGTATTGTTCTAAGAGGGGGGATTTGGGTGTTGGGAGAGGGGAAGAAGATTTGTGCTGGGGGGGGGATTTGTGCTGGGAGGGTAATTTGAAGTGGGGGGACAAAAGATGTATACTAGGAGGGAACATTTTAGGGGTAGAGGATTTGTGTTAGGAGGGGTGATTTTTTTTGGGGGGGGGGGGTATTTGAGCTGGGGGGAGTTGGGGGCAAGCTTTTGTGCTGGGAGGCGAGATTACAGCAGGGGTGGGGGGGTGGGGGGAGTAGATTCATACAGGAAGGAGGGGGGATTTATGCTTATGGGTAAGCATGCAGATTAGTGTTCAGTTTTTTTGTATGAGGGATTTTACCTGACACATTGGGGTTGATTTACTAAAGTTGCTCCTGAGCTTAGTAAACGAGGTAAAACTTCACTTTATAAAGAATACCCAATCATGTGCAAGGCAAATTGAAAAAACTGAATTTTTGCTTGCACATGATTGGATGATGGTGGTTAGCAGAGCTTCTGCTCATTTACTAAGCTCTGGAGCAACAGTTTTTGCTGAGTGCCACTGCACTTTACAAAGTGCACAGAGGTTGATTTACCAAAGGCAAATATACTGTGCACTAGAAGTGCACTGCAAGTGCAGTTGCTCTAGATCTGAGGGGAAGCTCTGAAATGAGGGGAAGCTCTGCTGATTTCTACCAATCATGTGCAAGCAAAAATTCAGTTTCTTATTTTCCTTGCATGTTCCCCTCAGAACTAGAGCAACTGCACTTGCAGTACACAGACTATTTACCTTTAGTATATCAACTCCACAGTGTATTTGCCTCTATATGAGGTTGATTTACTAAGGCACATATACTGTGCACTTTGCAAGAGCAGTTGCTCTAGAGCAGGGATCTCCAAACTTTCTGAACAAAGGGCCAGTTTACTGTTCTTGTGACTTTGAGGGGCCGGACTGTGGCCAGTGTGGGTAGAAAATGCCCTGGTATCAATGGGAGTAAAGAATGCCCCACCATTGGTACTAGTGGGAGGAATATTGCCCCATTATTGGTATTAGGGGAAGAAACAGCGCCCCTTCATTGGTGTCAGTGGGAGGAATATTGCCCCCTTTTTGGTATTAGGGTAAGAAATAGCACCCCATCATTGATGTCAGTGAGAGGAATAGTGGGGTCAGTGGTAGGAACAGTGCCCTATTGGTATCAGTGACAGGAATTATGCCCAACTGCTAGTGTAGAAGGAATAGTGCCTTGTATCAGTGGGAGGGATAGTGTCCCAAGGACGTGATAAAGGCAAGCAAAGGGCTACATTCGGCCCCTGGGCCACAGTTTTGAGACCACTGCTATAGAACTCAGTAAATGAGCAGAAGTTCTGCTGACTTCCATCATCCAATCATGTGCAAGCAAAAATGTTTTTTTTATTATTATTATTTTCTATGCAAATGATTGGGTACTTTTTGCAAGGTCAAGATTTACCTCATTTACTAAGCTATGGAGCAACCGCACTTGCAAAGTGCAAATGCAGTTTGCAAAGTGTACAGTCTGTTTGCCTTTAATAAATCTACCCTATAATGCTCATACATCTTAGGGGGATGCAGTTTGGCATGTTCGCCCTGGGCTCTAGATGACTTTCTCCTGGCACTGGTCCCACCACATTTGATATGAACCAGCCCAGTCATAGGTGTGCACAGGCTATTTTATTAGGGTGTGCACCCCAAAGCTCAAACACACATGCATGTGTGTGCATGTGTATATATACTGGCAGCATCACTGGAGCAATGGACGTTGTCAGTAGGGAAGAGATCATTCTAATCTTTTTTTTTACAATTTTATTTTAGGAGCCTAGGTGGATTTGATGAAATATCAGGGTCTAAACCAGGGTTGCTCAACCTTTTCAACATGGAGGAACCCTTGAAATAGTTCTCCGGTCTCGGGAAATCCCTGCTAAAAATGAGAACTCTACAACTCATTATACATTAGTGTGATGGTCAATGGAAAGAATGATCCTTACACTTGTGGTCATTGGGAAGAATTACCCCTTACAGATAGCTAAAAATGAGAACTCTACAACTCATGATACATTAGTGTGATGGTCAATGGGAAGAATGATCCTTACACTTGTGGTCAATGGGAAGAATTACCCCCTTACAGATAGATAAAAATGAGAACTCTACAACTCAAGATACATTTGTGTGATGGTCAATGGGAAGAATGATCCTTACACTTGTGGTCATTGGGAAGAATTACCCCCTTACAGATAGCTAAAAATGAGAACTCTACAACTCATGATACATTAGTGTGATGGTCAATGGGAAGAATGCTCCTTACACTTGTGGTCATTGGGAAGAATTACCCCCTTACAGATAGATAAAAATGAGAACTCTACAACTCATGATACATTAGTGTGATGATCAATGGGAAGAATGCTCCTTACACTTGTGGTCATTGGGAAGAATTACCCCCTTACAGATAGCTAAAAATGAGAACTCTGCAACTCATGATACATTAGTGTAATGGTCAATGGGAAGAATGCTCCTTACACTTGTGGTCATTGGGAAGATTTACCCCTTACATATAGATAAAAATGAGAACTCTACAACTCATGATACATTAGTGTGATGGTCAGTGGGAAGAATGCTCCTTACACTTGTGGTCATTGGGAAGAATTACCTCCTTACATATAGATAAAAATGAGAACTCTACAACTCATGATACATTAGTGTGATGGTCAATGGGAAGAATGCTCCTTACACTTGTGGTCATTGGGAAGAATTACTCCTTACAGATAGATAAAAGATCAATGGTATAATTAGGAAATTATCTGAGAGGTAGAAATTGACCATTGCTCAAGGAACCCCTAGCAACCCCTGGAGGGGAAGTTAGCATATCGCCCGGAGGAGAAAAGTTCAACACAACAAGGTCCCGGATAGATGTATCCAATCCCACCTGTTCCTCTAGAGAACCGATGGTAGATCCCCCCGGCTCCATAGGCATAATTTTGCACTATGAGGACGAAGCTGCGACATACAATTTAAAATGAGCACTTAGGGGCCATTGTTTGAGCTCTATCTAATCCTCTGTTTTTGGGGAATCGCTCACCCCAAGCGACATCATATATTATTTATATAACAGCATTGTTTGGCCATGGGACTGGGTCCCTTAACGGATACATGCAATTGAGATGCAACATTTAAAAACATCTAGCAATAGATTATTTTACTCCGGTGGCATCTCCCCTGATGAAGGGCTTTTACCGGACCTGAAACGTTAAACGTTGGGCATCGAATTTCACCTCGTTTCACCTTCGGACAACGGATTTTCCTCTCTCACGAAAGTTACGTATTTCTATTCCCATAGAAGTTTCTGTGATGGACTGTATGAACATGATCTGCTCTGGGACCAATTGTTAATCATTGTATGTGATACTTACTGTATGAATGTCAAGTTATTTGCACTTGTCCCTCAAATGAGTGACAAAAGATTCTTTCTTTTTTAAACAGATATGAATAAAATATGAATTTTTAGATTTTGTTTCGTGGTACTTAGATTTTTTTTCGTGGCTGCCTAGTACAGTCCCACATAGGGGATATTTTGTCTTTTCTGTTAGTTGAGAATCACTGGTCTAAACAGATAAAAAAAAATCTGTGCCACACAGGGGTGATTAGGGTGTGCCCAGGCACACCCTTTGCGCGCGCCTATTCCCTCGGTGCCTACTAGCACCTTATAGCATCACCCACCTGGGAGGGCTCCCTGAATAAAAAAATAAAAAAAGTAAGCGATGTTTACTACTGCTTTAGTGCAAAAAAAAAAAATTAATTTTTAGATTTTGTTTTGTGGTACTTGCTGCTTATTACAGTCCCACATAGGGGGTATTTTGTCTTTTATGTTAGTTGAGAATCACTGGTCTAAACAGATAAAAAAAAAGTGATTAGGGTGTGCCCAGGCACACCCTTTGCGCACGCCTATTCCCTCAGAAGGTACTAGCACCTTATAGCATCACCTACCTGGGAGGGCTCCCTAAAAAAAAAAAAAAAAGATAGCGAGGTTTACTACCGCTTTAATGCAAAAAAACTATGAATTTTTAGATTTTGTTTTGTGGTACTTGCTGCTTAATACAGTCCCACATAGGGGGTATTTTGTCTTTTCTGCTAGTTGAGAATCACTGGTCTAAACAGATAAAAAAAAAGTGATTAGGGTGTGCCCAGGCACACCCTTTGCGCACGCCTATTCCCTCAGAAGGTACTAGCACCTTATAGCATCACCTACCTGGGAGGGCTCCCTAAAAAAAAAAAAAAAAGATAGCGAGGTTTACTACCGCTTTAATGCAAAAAAACTATGAATTTTTAGATTTTGTTTTGTGGTACTTGCTGCTTAATACAGTCCCACATAGGGGGTATTTTGTCTTTTCTGTTAGTTGAGAATCACTGGTCTAAACAGATAGAACAAGTGATTAGAGTGTGCCCAGGCACACTCTTTGCGCACACCTATTCCCTCGGTGCGTACTAGCACCTTATAGCATCACCTACCTGGGAGGGCTCCCAAAAAAAAAAAAAAAAAAGATAGCAACGTTTACTACCGCTTTATTGCACAAAAACTATGAATTTTTAGATTTTGTTTTGTGGTACTTGCTGCTTATTACAGTCCCACATAGGGGGTATTTTGTCTTTTCTGATAGTTGAGAATCACTGGTCTAAACAGATAAAAAAAAGTGATTAGGATGTGCCCAGGCACACTCTTTGCGCACACCTATTCCCTCAGAACGCACTAGCACCTTATAGCATCACCTACCTGGGAGGGCTCCCTAAAAAAATAAATAAATAAAGATAGCAACGTTTACTACTGCTTTATTGCAAAATAAATATGAATTTTTAGATTTTGTTTTGTGGTACTTGCTGCTTATCACATTCCCACATAGGGGGTATTTTGTATTTTCTGTTAGTTGAGAATCACTGGTCTAAACAGATTTAAAAAAAGGCACACCCTTTGCGCACGCCTATTCCCTCGGTGTGTACTAGCACCTTATAGCATCACCTACCTGGGAGGGCTCCCTAAAAAAAAAAAAAAAAAAAGATAGCAACGTTTACTACTGCTTTATTGCAAAAAAAATTCCCCATTCTGACATTTGAGGGGGGGGCGGAAGGGGTCAAAGCAGGACTAAAAAGATGTCAAATCCCAAATGTAAACAGCGGTGGAAGTACACATGGCATGGGGAAGCAATGTTGAAGCTTTGGACCTCCTCCTCCTCTCTCCCCTGTGTGTGTGTGTGTGTGTGTGTGTGTGTGTGTGTGTGTGTGTGTGTGTGTGTGTCTCAGTCTGTAGCAGCAGCAGCCTCAGCCGCAGCATCCCCTTCACTCCACACAGGAGGTTTGGTCTCTATAAAGCATTCATCTCCAGAAGCTTTGCCTCTCCTCCTCCATGCAGACACACCAGGACTTGCCTACAGCATCCTCTCTCCCTTCAAAAGCTTGAAAAGCAACATTTTTTTTTTTTTTGAACCACTATTTATTTATTTCTTTTTTGGAAATTTGCTAACCTAATCCCCCCCCTCCTCCCTCTTCCTTCTCATCATCACCACCTCTAGTCTACTGGGTCCTGCAAAACCTCCGCCCCACCAACCTCTTGTTGCTGCGCCAAGAAATCACCTCAAGCTACCTACCTCCCCTTCTCCCCATAGGCATCCAACACGGGGGTAAGGGGGGGAGGGCAAGGGTGGGGGGCACCTCCAAAAAAAAAAAAACCAAAAAACAAACCCCAACAAAAAAAGAAAAAGAACTGAAAGCCAAGGAGAAGAGCGCTTACCATGAGATTTCAATACACGTCGTCTTCTTCCTCTAGCACGTCTCTGGCCGCCGGGCTCGCACCTTGCTTGTTACCGGGCGCCGGTGGCTTGGCAGGTGGCGGCTGCTCCTGTTGCTGGGGTTGCTGCTACGGAGCCCTGCTGTTTTTCCTGTGGACTTCTGCCGCGGTGACGGCTTCTTCGTCATCCTCGTCGTCTTCTTCTGCTGCTGCTGGAGGTGCGGGAGGTGCTGCAGTGAGCGGCGCTCCCGGTAGCGCTGGTGCCTCTGGTGCTGCAGCGTCTACTCATTCCCCGGCTCCTCCTCTCCCTGCTGCTGCAGTGGTGGTCGTTGCAGCAGGTGCCGGTGCCGGGGCTGGAGTCTCCCCGGCCGTGTGTTATACGTCCCCCGGCGCCGGCTCGGTTCAGGAGCTGGCTCAGCGCTCCCGAGTGGTCCTAGAGGGCAAAGTGCAGCAGCAGGGTAAGAGGAAGCACCTACCTGACCAAGGGGACCTGGTGACAAGAGCCAAAGGGCAACAGCTGGATGCCTACACGGAGCCCGCTTGGATCGCGGCTTCTGCGGCCAGCCTCACCACCATCGCCACCATCGCCCTCAGCGGATCTACCGACTCAGCCCCTCTCCACACCTACCTGGTCAAGGTGCATCAGGTCTGGCCGGTCAAGTCGGCCGGCTTGGACAAGGACTCTTTGATCACCGTGCAGGGGGATTTCGGCTCCGGCTGTCTGAAGCTGAAGGAAGACACTAGGTACATCTTCTTCATGGATCCCACCAACACCAGTTCGGTCTTCAGGGCTTCCTACCCACCCTTGGAGACTGGCAGGAGCCTCAAGAAAGATGTTGGCAGGGTGCTCTGCAGAGGTTGTGGTAAGTCGCTGCATCCTGTCCAATGCCCTTTTTTTTTATTGCACTTGGCTTTTCATGTGTTGGTGATGGAGATACAACCTTAGCAAAGTATGGGAAAAAGTTCCTTTGGAAGCCCATGGATGTAGGCAAGGTGCCAGGGCTGCTTTGGACCACTGGTGTTGATTTACTAAAGGTAAGGGAAGTTGCACTTTTGCCAAGGGAAGGTTCCCCAGACTTCCACATGGATCACTGGGGTTGATTTACTAAAGGCAAGGGAGGTTGCACTTTTGAAAAAGGAAGGCTTCCCAGACTTCCACATGAATCACTGGGGGTTGATTTACTAAAGGCAAGGGAAGTTGCACTTTTGAAAAGGGAAGGCTTCCCAGACTTCCATATGGATCACTGGGGTTGATTTACTAAAGGGAAGTTAATCTTTTGCAAGGGAATTCTCCTCAGACTTCCGCATGGATCACTGAGGACTTTTGCAATGAAAATGCTCCCCAGGCTTCCACATGGATCTCTGGGGTTGATTTACTAAAGGTCAGGGAAGTTGCACTTTTGCAAAGGGAATGCTCCCCAGACTTCCACATGGATCACTGGGGACTTTTGCAATGAAAAGGCTCCTCAGGCTTCCACATGGATCTCTGGGGTTGATTTACTAAAGGTCAGGGAAGTTGCACTTTTGCAAAGGGAATGCTCCCCAGACTTCCACATGGATCACTGTGGACTTTTGCAATGAAAATGCTCCTCAGACTTCCAAATGGATCACTGGGGGTTGATTTACTAAAGGCAAAGGAAGTTGCACTTTTGCAAAGGGAAGGCTCCCCAGACTTCCACATGAATCACTGGGGGTTGATTTACTAAAGGCAAGGGAAGTTGTACTTTTGCAAAGGGAAAGCTCCACAGACTTCCACATGAATCACTGGGGGTTGATTTACTAAAGGTCAGGGAAGTTGCACTTTTGCAAAGGGAATGCTCCCCAGACTTCCACATGGATCACTGGGGACTTTTGCAAAGAAAAGGCTCCCCAGACTTCCATATGGATCACTGGGGTTGATTTACTAAAGGCAAGGGAAGTTGAACTTTTGCAAGGAAATGCTCCCCAGACTTCCACATGGATCACTGTGGGTTAGTTTACTAAAGGCAATGGAAGTTGCACTTTTGAAAAGGGAAGGCTTCCCAGAATTCCACATGGATCACTGGGGACTTTTGCAATGAAAGGGCTCCCCAGACTTCCACATGGATCACTGGGGGTTGATTTACTAAAGGCAAGGGAAGTTGCACTTTTGAAAAGGGAAGGCTTCCCAGACTTCCACATGGATCACTGGGGACTTTTGCAACAAAACGGCTCCCCAGACTTCCACATGGATCACTGAGGGTTGATTTACTAAAGGCAAGGGAAGTTGCACTTTTGCAAAGGGAAGACTCCCGAGACTTCAACAGGGATGACTGGGGTTGATTTACGAAAGGCAAGGGAAGTTGCACTTTTGCAAAGGAAAGGCTCCACAGACTTCCACATGGATCACTGGGGTTGATTTATTATAGGTAAGGGAAGTTGCACTTTTGCAAAGGGAAGGCTCCCCAGACTTCTACATGAACCACTGGGGTTGATTTACTAAAGGCAAGTGAAGTTGTACTTTTGCAAAGGGAATGCTCCGCAGACTTCCACATTAATCTCTGGGGTTGATTTACTAAAGGCAAGGGAAGTTGCACTTAGTGAATGACAACTTCCATCCTGCAATCATGTGCCAACAAAAATGCCATTTTTAAAAAAAAAATTCTTACATGTGATTGGGTATTCTTATCTCACATTTCACCATGTTCACCAAGCTAAGGGGAAATTTCCATCGTAAACGGCAACTTCTCTTTAGTGAACAGTCCATTTATCTTAAGTAAACCAACCCCTTATGTGGGCTGGGCTGCTTTGATTCACATGGGTTGATTTACTAAAATTACTACGTGACAAAAAAAAAAAAAAATTGAAGTAGGTTGTTCACTTTGCAAGGGAAGTTTCACATTGAAATTTGCTCAAAGCTTAGTGAATGCGGTGAAGTTTCACTTTGCAAAGGATACACAATCACATTCAAGTTAAATACTGAAACTGTATTTTTGCTTGCACTTGATTGGAAGATGGAAGTCACAAGTCAGCAGAACCTTACCTCTGGGTAAAATTCACTTCCCTTACACAGTTTATTACACTGTAGTAAATCAACAGCTTCTAGGTAATGGAACTGTTGGATTAAGTCTTCTGTCATTAGCAAGTGGTGTTTGAAAATGGGCCCTGTTTGAGTTGTGAGAAAGGTGTTGAAAGTGAACAGCCCATGTGCCTTCAGTAAATCACCCCCTATGCCTCTGGGCTGCTTTGATTCACATGGGTTTATTTACTGAAATTAGGTAGGCTGTTCACTTTGCAAGGGAAGTTGTGCATTGCAAGGGTATTTGCTCGAAGTTTAGTGAATGCAGTGGAGTTTCGCTTTGCAAAGGATACCTGATCACGTTCAAGGAAAATGCAAAAACAGCATTTTTTTTGCTTGCACATGATTGGAAGATGGAAGTTAAAAGAGCCTTGCCTCTGGGTAAAATTCCCTTGAAGGTGAACAGCCTGTTTGCCATCAGTAAATCAACCCCTATGTGTCTGGGCTGCTTTGATTCACATAGGTTGATTTACAGAAATGAAGTTGGCTGTTAGGTTTGCAAGGGAAGTTGCACTTTGCAAGGGAATTCACCCGCAGCTTAGTGAATGCCGTGAAGTTTTGCTTTGCAAAGGATACCCAATCACATTCAAGGGAAACACAAAAACAGAATTTTTTTGCTTGCACATGATTGGAAAATGGAAGTCAGCAGAGCCTTACCTCTGGGTAAAATTCCCTTGCAAAGTTCAACTTCCCTTGCAAAGTGAACCATTGATTAACCTGGAGTAAATCAACACCAGCTAGGTAATGGGACTGTTGGATTTAGTCCCCTGTTGTTAGCTAGTGGTGTTTGAAAATGGGATTTGTTTGAGTTTAAAGTGCTTTTCTAAATCAAATGTATTGCTGGATGCCCAAGTGTTTGCTACAATAGCAGAGAAAGTATTGGAGAAGCTCAGTAGAAAGATGCATAGAGGTGTAGCAGAAAGCTGAAGGCCTTGTCTTTGACTACAGAATGTCTGAGGTCCTGTTGTTGTGGTGACATTTCTGGTGATTTTGGCACTTTTTATAGTTTTTAGGTATGGTTGCATACTTCTAAGAAGGTTTTAAAGTATAACAGAAAGCAAAACTTTTTATAAACTTTAGATAGAGCGGAGAGGGATTGGAACGCTTTTCAGGTTTTATTGCTGTGTTTGGCCCCTTTAGGAAGAGTCACCCTCTTGATGACAATTATCACCAAAAGTGAAGGAAAAAGCATCATTTTGGGGATGATTTACTAAAGGCGAATAGGCTGTGCACTTTGCAAAGTGCAGTTGCTCCAGAGCTTAGTAAATGAGGTAAGGCTTCACTTTGAAAAGAATAACCAATCATGTGCAAGGAAAATAAAAAAACAACATTTTTGCTTGCACATGATTGGATGATGGAAGTGAGCAGAGTTTCTGCTCTGGAGCAACTGCAAACTTTGCAAAGTGCAGTTTTTTTCCTTTAGTAAATCAACCCCTTTGAGTCACCAGAGGTGAAAACTTCCAGTGGGGACTACCAGGTATTGGAGGGATTCCATTTCACTTCCTGTTGTGGCTATGGGACAGGAAGTGAAGGGAAATTCTCCAGAATGGGGCACAGATGCAAAAAAGTCGTCGTAACCCTCTTACTCTATCCAAAATGAAAAAAAAAAAAGTTTTGCCTTTAAAGCTGATTTGTTTTGGAAAGCATATACCCTGTTATTATCTCTAAACTTGTGAGCCCTGGTTCACATATGTGCGATAGAGCCGGTTGCCACATTGCATCACTCCCGCAGGCAGTCCACACTGCTTTCTGCAAACCGCTGTGACCTGTGAACTCACACATGAATCGAATCGCATGGCTGAGTACACCCATGCAATGCAATTCTAGTGCGGGAAAAAAAAAGGTACATGCACCTTTTTTTTTGTGAGTCTAATGCGAGTTCAGCCATAACACTGTATGGCTGTACTCGCACTGCCCAGAGATTGCATGTGATCGGCACCTTCAGTGCGGGTGCGAATCACATGCGATCTCAGATTGTACTAATGGGAACCCGGGCTTGATGTGGCTTTGTGAAATGATTCTATTTTACAAGCAATATATATGTGTTTATTGTACTTTTCTGTTTACTTTTGTATAGTGTATAGCAGGGATATGCAATTCGTGGACCTCCAGCTGTTGCAGAACTACAAGTCCCATGAGGCATAGCAGAGGCATGATGGGACTTGTAGTTTTGCAACAGCTGGAGGCCTGCTAATTGCATATCCCTGGTGTATAATGTAATATACAATGTATAATGCATGCTGAAAAACTTTTTTTGTCCCATTGCATTATACCAGTAGCAATTTCATATTCTTGTTGGTAGAATGTGACAGTGAAAAGTCGGGTTTTTATTCTGCTGCCTTGTGATGAATAAGGTTTACCTTACTTTAAAGCAAATTCGGCTATAAAACGGTGGTTTCTAGGTTTACATTGCTGTGCTATTATTGTGTGGGATGGAATTGCAGCTCTGAGCTTGCTCCTGCACTGGCCAATAAGCTGGAGGGAGCTGTTCAGCTGGTGTGGTGCTGAAGTGTAGATATGACTTGGGAATCCCCAGCTCTGGCTCATTTAAAATACTCTCCCGAGACCTTCTTTAACGGCTAACTTAAAAGCTAACATTGCCATGTAATAGATGCGGATTTTATATGGTGGCATATGTTGTGTTTTTTTTATGTTTTACTGACCTGTGAAATAGACGTGCACACTACAGCAAATGGCCATATGAATCGATTGCAGTTGTATGAGCTTTACAACACGTTGCTTAGGATATAGGATATGTCTTGATGCCTGTCAATGCAATGCACATCCATATAAAAAATAAACTGTGTATGGTGTTAAATAATATTGGAGACATAACATGACTCTGCTACCTCAATGTATAGACAGTTGTTTACATTGGAATCTTTAATGTTTGGAATCATTTACATACAAAAGTAAGCTTGGCTATGTTATGGAAATAGCTATGCTGTTAGTTTGTCATTCGATGACATCTGATTTCTGCAGTGGGGATAATATTTGATTGCTGAAATCTCATTGTTTACATGGGGTTCTTGGTGTAGCAGGCAAGTTTTATTATATTTTGTCGTGGCTTTGAATATGCTGTTGGCAAATGCAAGTCTAGCTTAATCAATGTCATGTAAGGGCTTGATCTAAGGCATGGATGCTCAACCTGTGGCCCTCCAGCTGTTGCAGAACTACAACTTTAATCATGCCTCTGCCTTTGGGAGTCATGCTTGTAACTGTTGGCAGGATTCAATGCCTCATGGGACTTGCAGTTCTGCAACAGCTGGAGGGCCACAGTTTGAGCACCCATGATCTAGGGCAGGGGTCTCCATACTTTTCAAACAAAGAGGCAGTTTATTCTCATTCAGACGTTAGGAGGCCCAGATTGTGGCCAGCAGGGGCAGAAAATGTCACGGGAGTGAGAATAAATATGGCCTCAGGGTTGTGGGTCAATAGGAGGAGTAGTATCCCATCATTGATATTGGTGGAAGAAATAGTGCCCTTTTGTTGGTGTCAGTGGGAGGAATAGTGCCTCATATCAGTGGGATCTAGCGGGTGAGAGACCATGCTGGACTGACTACCTCGATTAGGAGTCTATACGTGTGTGGTGGTGGGAGCGTATCCACTCCTGGTACATCTAGCCGGACTAGGTAGAAAAGAGGTGGTGGGCCCTTTTGCGGGGTTTGGGCTGCTCCCTCTGGATATGGCTTGCAAAGTCATTTCCACAACTTGATCCGAGGGTGGGAAAAAAGGAGCACCCGGAGTCCAATATTGGACTCTGGTCGCTCCTTTTTTCCCAGCCTCAGATCATATCAGTGGGAGCAATAGTGCCTCATATCAGTGGGAGGAATAGTGCCCCAAGGGCCAGATAAAGGCTAGCAAAGGGTCATATCTGGTCTTCAGGCCGCAGTTTGGAGACCCCTGATCTAGGGCATAATAAGCAACTGTATATCTGCAGGGGGTGGGCAGTTGCAGAACTTAAAACTGCCCATGAGCTCATAGGGATATGTGGCCTAAGCATCGGAGGCAATGTTTACCAGCTGTGGGTAATATATACTGTATATATACACATACAGTAAAACCTTGGTTTGAGAGTGTTTTGCAAGACAAGTGAAATTTTTAAATAACTTTTGACTTGATGTACAAGCAATGTCTTGATATACAAGTAGCGCCTTGTCACAACTGAGTATAAAAGAGAAGAGAGGCGCCTCTAAGTGTTGCAATATGGTTACATGTAATGAAGGTACAACATTTAGCAACTCACATGGTTGATGATTAAAACAGGCACATCTAAGAATGCAGGAATCCGGGGTAAAGCTGTCCACATAGACCGTACTTCACACCACCATCAACCTCGTCCCTTCCACAATGCGCTCAAGGAGTGCTTCAAGCCTCTCGTTCAGATCGCTCTACAGCAGGATAGACTTCCTGGTCACGATTGCAGACTGACAGCGGGGAGAGCCGGCAGTGCGGAGGATGGTCTATGTGGACAGCTTTACCCCGGATGCCTGCATACTTAGATGTGTCTCTTTTATTCATCAACCATGTGAGTTTCATTAAATGCAACCATATTGCTACACTTAGAGACGCCTCTCTTCTCTTTAATACTCTGTAGCTCCTGTTGGATTTTGCTTCTAATCCCCTTGTGGAGGCTGCCATTTGTGGATGGACATTTTATGGCTATACAATCACATTGCTATAAACTTTTTATATGGACTATAAACTGAAAGATTTGTGAATAAATGGTTGTGGAATGAATCATTTGAGTTTCCATTATTTCTTATGGGAAAATCGCTTTGATATACAAGTGCTTTGGATTACAAGCATGTTTCCGAAACGAATTATGCTCGCAATCCAAGGTTTTACTGTATTACATTTCATTTCTTCTGTGCTATTCTGATATCTTAGCATTGAAAAATTAATTTTAGGCAGATTCAGGAGGAAGCAATGTCATCCTTATTCTAAAAATAAAGAAAGAAAAAAAAATGGAGGGGCTTCACAGGACTAGAAGACTCTGTTCAGATTGCGCACTAGGGCCTTGTAGTTTTTCATGACTTGATGTTCTTTAGTTGTTATGCTAATGCTGCATATGGGATTATTAGCTTTTATTCCAAATAAGGAAGACATTTAAATAGTCTTGAATAACGTTTCATACCACATAACATAAAGCATTTTTACTGTTATTTATATGTTACCTACAATGAGTTCAAAACCTTGAAATAAGTGTGAATTTACTATGCAGGGTGGAGCTAATATTTAGTTACTTGACCTGCATAATTTGTTGTTGTTGGACATTAGTAGACTTGGTGATAATATTTCCGATAAGCTTGAGTAATAATAATAAAAGCTTGAGTAATAATCAACTATGTAATGGATGGAGGATGAAGTCTCTTCTGGCACACAAATCGGAAACATATGGATAATATCAACAAATATGGCTCCCTTTGAAACTATACAGGGAATCATCAGAAATGTGAAAACTTATAAGGGGACAACTGTAGGACCTGATCCCAAAGTTGCCCTATGTGGAGCAGCATCTGGTTGTCAAACCCCTTTACCCCCCCTTAATAATTTTAAATTTTTTGTGTTTTGTTAGTTCTCCCTCCCCCTTTTCTTATATTTTGTTATTTACATCTCCTTAGTTTTGATGATAGATGTTAAGGACCAAGATACTGTAACTCTTCTTGGTAGTTGGGATGTGTCCAATTCTTTTTTCATGAAAAATAACAAGAGCTGTTTAAATGAATTATTATTAAAAGATATGCTTGAGTATTGGCCGTCCCACTCTATTAGTATTAGAGTAACTTCTATTATATAGGTGTAATGGTTCCTATGGGGTGTTTTCATGTCAAATATCACATACACCGTAATATTGTAGTGTTTATTAGAGATTTGAGAATTGTTGTTTTTTCAGAGATGTATACAGGAGGTCCCCGGGTTACAAACAAGATAGGGTCTGTAGGTTTGTTCTTAAGTTGAATTTGTTTGTAAGTTGGAACAGGTACATTTTTTAAGTGTAGCTCCAGCCAAAAAAACATTTTTAAGCTTTTTGGATCGCATTGGGAAGAAGTAACACCCCTGTATAATGTTTGTTTTGCTGTCTATGTTTCTGTTCAGAAGATTTCACCTCACTTTCTGTCCCCATTATAATTGGATTTTGAAAATTTTGGGTTGTTGTGGAAACAAGGATTGGTGATAAAGCATCAGTGGAGACACCTTTTTCCCATAATAACTCTTACAGGAGTGAATTCCCCTTCCTAGGGGGAGATTTCCTCTCATTTCCTGCTCATTTCCTGTTGTGTCCCTCCGTTTGTAAGTAGGAGTCGTTTGTAAGTCGGATGTTTGTAACTAGGGGACCCGCCTGTATATCACCTTTGCATTGTAGTTTTATGTACATATAAAAACTGTTATTCAATAAATATAGATTGAAATCAACTATGTGATCATATAACCACACGGGTGTAGAGTTCATTATTATTATTTTTATTTATTTCAGGTGCTTATATAATGTATCCGCTTAGTGTTTTTCGAAGTTGTAATACAGTACTCTGGCAGCAATGTCACAAGGTATTGAATTAAAGAAATCCTATGCTATAATTTACAAACAAGTAAAAGCATTACCACCAGCATTTTCTGCGCTGTGTAAGACTTACAGCTGTGTGTCATCACATGAAAGCATATGACATGCAGTCTGTTTCCTACACACACCACAAAAAAGTATATAGTATATCAACTTCATGCTATTCATAAATAATGTTTTATATATATTCTAAAAACAAACTTTTAGGTGAATAGGCAACATATGTTATTAAATAGAAATTGAAGAAATACATCATAGACACCCAAAATATAGTGTACAGCACAAAATATTATTTTATTCTTTAAAAAAATGATATCTGAATTTAGTTAACTATTAACTGTGGTAATAAAAGCGTGCAAATATTTTATTTTTCTGTATAAACAGATAAATCATGGTAATTCACTGGAAAATAATTTTATATAGGTTGGGGAATTTAGTTGGATATAATTGGCTTTTTGCGTGCTATGTACATTCTTTTATATACTTTGGGTTTATCAGTGCTGTCAAAGATATATCTGGTTCCTATAGACAAGAGATGATTATTGCTTCTTCTGGCCAATTTTGGCCATTATCACTATTACTTCAAGTTCAGTAAGACCTCCATAAACATTGTGGATGGCTGATTTTGAAAACAGAGAGTGGCTGTGCTGTTTTTTTTTTTTTTTTTTTTTTTTTTACCAATCACTCTAGTTCTTTCACAAAATAATCTGGGGACAAGGATGTTATCTTGTTTTGTTCTCTCTATCCCACAAATCCATAAATATGCATGTTTTACAAACCAAATTTAAATGTCCATACATAAATATTTCAAAGTAAACGCAGTAGTTGGATCATACGTACATAGCAAACATTCTTATGTCTAAGGCTGGGTTCACACTATTGCGAATTCAATTCGCATTAGCAGGAGATTTTGACCGACTCTCTATGGAGCCATTTCACACATCTCCGCTGCGGCTCTGGTGCGAATTTGCACAGGAGACCTTTGCGTCTTTTGGTCCTTTTTAAGGTCTGAATTCAGCCAAAAATTTGGGCTGAAATCGGACCTGAAATGGGGAACAGGGACGCACCGGACTCCTGCTGTGAGCCGCATGCAAAGATAGTGTAAACCCAGCCGTAGGGTGCCTCTGGTAAGCATTATATTAATAAAATTATATTACACAATGGTTATACATCTGGTAAAATTGTCTGTTTTTATGTAATTAAAAACATATCCCAACTTTTTTGTATAAATATTTTTACATTAACATGCTTGATCGCCAAGTGGTTTCATTATAAGACATGCCATGTGTTTGTATGATGGTTTTCTAGCATCATCCTCCATACTTGGGTTTTAGCTTAGGTATTTTAATTTTTGTTGCACACTGGAAACCTCATAATTAGAAGCATTGCATGTGCTGGAAACCTATATGCTGCTTCACTTGGTGTTTTTAATGAAAATAGAACAATGAACAGGGCAAACTGGTTGCTAGGATAATACAAACAGCTCATCCAACAGACTACAATGATCATGAGACTTAGAGATGTTTTTTTGATACGGCATTTTTACACTGATTGTGTAAAACCAGCATGATAGAAGTACCCAGAAATACAAGTTAAAATTCCAACTTAAATTGCTATTGACTCTTATCATACAAACAACTAGAATTTTCTAAAAGAGGATTCACTGAGCATGCAGATCTGTATGTGTGTGCTGCCATATGCTGCATCTACTGTTGTAGGCCCTGTAGGCAGGGAAGCTGATAGGGGGGGACCACCAGTCCTCCTGTAGGCGGCCCGAACTGCAGGAGGAATCGCTGCGGTCTGTCAGAGGGGCAATTACAGTAAGATGCCCTGTGCGGCTCTCTGCAGCAGTTGAAAGCCGGTTTCTCTCCCTCCAGCTGGCTTTTAGCTGCTTCAGGGAGAGACATAGACACAGGGTATCGTTCCTGTAATTGCTTTCCCTGCACCAATCCCCCTCCCTGTTCTTCCTACTTCTGATCCCCCCTTATGCCCTCCTGTCACTGTGCCCGGCCCCCCCCCGCCTTACCGTGGCACTGTAAAAAAAAATAGAAAGGGCTAATTCACACAGGTGCTCTGTTATGTTTGTGTCTGCTAATAATGATTTTAATGTATGTTTTGATATATTGGGGGGGCCCTGCCAGTTAGCCTGTACAGGGCTCCGTGATTAGTAACAGCAGCCCTGCCTGTAGGTTTTTATTGGTCAGAAACACTTTACTTCAACCTGGTAAATCCAAGCAATACAATTACTATTGGATTATAAATTGAATGTGAAATGTGAATAAGTGCAACTTTGAGGCATCACAATGAACTATAATGTTTACTGGCTACATTGGATTTTTTTTAAGAGTCAATTTTTCTTTCTCAACATTACATATATAATACATAACACTTCTATTTTCTATATTATTTTCTAACACAAATTGCAATTTGGCTTCTAATAGTACCCTGTGTATCTGTCTAGGTAAGAAATAATAGCATAATGAAAGTAATCACTTAAAACAGTGATTGCCACTTTATTCTGTCAGTAGACATCTGCATTTGCAAACCTTAGTCATGAATTGCATCTGTACTTTTAAACAGCTATTGCTATCTAATAGCCTCCATGGGACCTTTGGCCATTGTATACTTTCTCATACTATAACTCCCTTTGGACAAGTCTAAATAGTCTAATGACTATCAGGAACGACGCTAAATGACACAAAGACTAAAAGTGTAAACAGCAGGGTCAAAGAGTCCTAGCAAATGGACTTGAAATTGCTATACATTAAGTTCAGCCGACCCCTGGAAGCTTGGAATTAGGATAAAGGCCAGTTGTGAAGTAATGCTGTATCTGAATCTGTTTTAAAGCTCTGTCATTTTTCAAACCAAGGTATAATACATCCTATTTTCCTCTGGATATTCCAAATCTATACAATGTGATTCAGAGCATTTCTCACAGAAAAAAAATGCTATTTCAGATATTGTGCTGTGCTGCATGTAAATTACAGTTTTCATTGCAGCACCGACCACACAGCAGTGGTATTGGTAGAGTACAAAAACAAAAAAGCAATAGACAAAACAAAGTTAGTGCATTGGTTATTTACGGCATGCCGGAAAATATTTGCTGTTGTTCCTTATGAAAATTTCATTTTGCATAACAGTTTGTTCTGGTATAAAATGAAACGTATTGTTGCAGTTGGTGTTGGTGATTGTTTAAAGCAGGGGTGTCAAACTCAATTTCATTGGGGTCGGGTGTATTTGTAAGACTATATAAATGTATCTAATCTTTATCATATTGATATATATAATAATATATCAAATAAATGCCACTGCATTTGATTAATACTGGTTTAATAATAACCTATGGTACTGGCAGTGTGCGACCCTCCTTTTCAACTGGCATAGAATTGTATTATTCTCATAATAATTATAGGCAGATGTCCAGAGCTCCCCCACCCCCTTTACATCTTATGTCAAGACCCCCCCTCAACCATCATAGGCCAGAGTCCCCCACGCACCCTTACATTGCAGTGCATCCTCCTTAGCTTGTACTGCTGCTAGGAAGAAGTTGGGTCATAGCTGAGAGGTAGCAAGTGCAGTGTCTGGATGAGGACCAGAGGTGGGCTGAAGGTACCTGCCAAAATCTGCTGAATGATGATACAAGGGCAGGCAGAGTTGAGGGGGCTGTGGCTGCACCGAGAGGAGCAGGATCTGTAGGAAGAGTTCTGTCCTCTTCTCTGCTGCTGACTGCTGAGATGGGGGCAGAGACAAGCCTCTCTGCAGCTGCAAGAGAAACGCAGGGTCTGGTGGAGGAGCTCTGCCCTCCTCTCTGCTGCTGACTGCTGGGACAAGGTGGGGGCAGAGACAAAGGGGTGTCCCAACTGCAAGAGAGGTACAAGGCCACATGAAATGACCTGGTGGGCTGGATTGAGGCCACGGACCTTGTGTTTGACACATGTGGCTTAAAGTGAACCTCAACCTTCCTCACACAGGAGAGTTACTCTGATCCACTGTCCACCCTCTATCCCTGAGATACCTGTGTTTTAACTTGCTAATGTGTACATTTTTCCCCTACAATGTGATGGTTCTTGGCTTGGCCACTCCATCATCAAGTGCTGCATTGTGGAGACACAGGGGACATGTCCCATGTTCTCCTTATACCTGGAAGTACCACATATTTTCTTGGGGAAGCAGGGAAAGTGCAGGCTCATGTTAAATCTCAACTCCAGGAAAAACACATTTAAAATACTGTAAATATACATTTATGCAGTTAATCAATACCTGCTTCAACCTGCGGTCAGAAAATGAGAGAGAAGAATCAAAAAGATTAGGATTTCACTCTGCTCAGGGGTGCTGAGAAAGGGTTGGGCTAGTAGTCTTAAACCAGTTAAATTTAAAGCTGTCATTCAAATGAAACCTAAGCTTTGTCCCAGGTCCAAGGTTCTGCACAACTTAAGAGCAAAACAGTGTTGTTGCTGCAAAACGTGCAATCAGTGCAGTCAATTAATAATAGAAGTACTATTGTCACATTATCAGAATCAGATTTAGTCAATCCCAATATATGGTATGGTCCCTCTGAACTCCCATACTAATAGCTGACCAAAGTGCAGTAGCACATATTCATTAAAACTTTAGGAACATTTAATAAATCATAATTTTATAATATCCTGTTATTAACATGGTCATGAGCAGGGTGGATTTGATTTAAATCAAGTAGATGTAAATCATGATTTAAATCACTAGTAAAGTATTTAAATCATAATTTTTAAAGAGCAACTGTCATCTCTCTCCCACAGTAGCGGGAGTGGACGTGGTGGCAGCAGGGGAGTGGATGCCAGCTAACAGGCACTGCCATGATGGATCTGAAATGACAGGTGCTCTTTAAGGCCTCATACACACGGCGTTTTCTGGCATTTTTTGCAGCTCTCCATGTTAGTCAATGGCCCCATAAAAACGCAGAAGTTTTTGAGCTGTAGATGGCGTCGGCGTTAGTGAGCTGAAACTAGAACCCACGGCCAGTGCGTTCTGAGGCTGTAACGTTTTGGCATTTTTTGATGCCGACGCCGCAAAACGCCAACAAACGCCAACTAATATTGTACCGGCGTTAACCGGCGTTTTTTGACACCAACGTTTTTAGGTTGAAAAATAGCAGAGGGATGATTTTTTTTTAAAAAAACGCCTATTGACGCCGACGCTCACTAACGCCAAAAAACGCTGATTTTTTTTCCTTGACGCCAGGCTAGACGTTTTGTTTATTTTTTAAGAAACGTCCGAGTGTATGAGGCCTAAATGTAAAGAATAAAATAGTCTTCCAGAGAACCGCTTGGATCTGTGACAGCCACCAATCCCTACGATAATGTACTAAATGAACCCCTTGTTTGTGGGACTTTTGAGGTGGTGGTACAGAATACACTTTCAACTATGATTGGTCTGAAGAAGTACATTTATTGCACATAAATCCATTTATAAAATTGCATACAAAAAAGACATATGTATATATCACTGTATCCTCTGTTAAGAACACAAAGACGGTCACAACTTGTATTGCACCAACCACTGGCTATATATGTATAGAAGAGAGTCACATTTCACAATCCTACACAAAGGGAAAGAGCCAGACGCGTTTCAGGTTCAAACCTTTCGTCAGGGGCTTATTTATAGAACGTGTTTGGTCTGATTGATCTGCTTATGTCTCAAAGAGTCCTTCAACAGGATGATGTGCAAAAAGGGAGGAAATTTATGAGTAGAAAAAGGTAGAGTGGACAACTTCTATGCAAATATAGCGGGGGGTTCCAAAAGCACAGTCTCTTTATGTTTTCATCGTCCAACAGAGGGAGAAATGTTCTCTCCCACATCTGATTATCCAGGCCACCAGAGGAACAACCAAAGAGAGAGGGAGGGGGATGGGGGGAAACTAAAATATACTCGAATATACCCCCAAAGGACCCCACAAAAAAACCCAATCTGTAGATGTGGGTAATCTGCAAATGAAAGGAAAGTGTCTTGGTCCTGGAGGGTCCACGTGAGGCTCCAAAGGGCCCTAGGGATGGCAAGATCAACCGCTCAAATCCCCACATCGGTGGTCCCTGGCAAAAATGAACGCTCCTCCTGCACACGTGGCTACTCCGGCTCGCTGTGTGATATAAATGTAAGGACTTATTCTTGCTGGTAGTTAGAATCTTTAATATTTGCAAACAAAATGAAGGTTTCCTATTTTTAATAAAAAACTGTAAGGTTAGTAAAACAGCGATATCAGAACCGATTCAATCATACAGTTTGTAGTGTACATAGATTTGCAAAACAATGGGATAGAGGAATATTCCTGAACTTTGTTTTATCTCATGGTTACTGTGACATTGTGTGAATGCATCAATGCAGTGCATGTTATCTTGGATTCATTGAAGGTCTTTACCAAAAATGTAAATAGTGTAAATAGAAAACTATCTTTAGATAGAGGTTTACTCCAAAAAGCATTTTATTAAAATAAATTATATTTAAATATAAAAAAATCAGATTTTTTAATTTTTTTTTTTGAAAATCATTGCTTTTTATCTACCCTGAGCATGAGTAAACTGATAAATGCAAATGAAAAATCACCAATCACCAAATTCCCCAAGAGGCTTTGACATGAATCTGTATTTGGATAGGATAGAATGATTGAAGTGGACACAGCTTCTGTGAGCTAATTGGATCGTCTACTTAGTAAATTGGCACTTTTGAGTCTGCTTTGTTTAGTTTTGGGCACCAGTTCTCAAAAAGGATATCGGGGAACTGGAGGAAGTGCAAAGAAGGGCAACCAAACTGATAAGAGGCATAGAGGTGCATAGCTATGAGCGATTAGAGGAACTAAATTTATTCTCTCTTGGGAAGAGGAGGTTAAGAGGGGATATGATCAACATGTACAAATATATATGGGGGCCATATAGTGAACTTGGTGTTGAGTTATTCACTTTGAGGTCATCACAAAGGATAAGGGGGCACTCTTCACGTCTTCTAGAGGAAAAAAGATTTCATCTACAAATAGGGAAAGGTTTCTTCACAGTTAGAGCTGTGAAAATGTGGAATAGACTCTCTTCAGAGGTGGTTCTATCCAGCTCAGTAGATTGCTTTAAAAAAGGCCTAGATTCTTTCCTAAATAATATAACTGGGTACTAACATTTTTAGGTAAAGTTGATCCAGGGAGAATCCGACTGTCTCTCGGAGGATCGGGAAGGAATTTTTTTCCCCCGCTATAGCAAATTGGATCATGCTTTGCTGGGGTTTTTTTTTGCCTTCTTCTGGATCAACTGTGGGTAAAGGATTGTATATGGAATTGTGTGGTTATATATAATTTTTCTATTTTTTTTCTTTTTTTTTTTTTGGTTGAACTAGATGGACTTATGTCTTTTTTCAACCTGACTAACTATGTAACTATGTAGTCTGGTGTCTATATTTGCAGTAGGACAGCCTATTAATTTGAAGGGGCTGCCCAATGATCTATAACAGATCAACAACCATGCATGCAGCAGTGCACTGGGGAGGTGGTGCAAAGCAGCAGAGAATCTTGCAATCTATGGCATTGATTTACTTATGCCCCGTACACACGGTTCGACGATCGCATACAACAGGTCGTACTCATGACCGTTGTATGCGAAATCGATCGTTCGTATGCGCAATTTGAACAGTCGAACATACGACAGTCGTACAAGGGAGTTGTATGAGCAGACTAGAAAACGTGGTCGTACCAACAAGCTCTCATACGACCGTTGTATCGTATGTACAGAGCAGTTGGTACAACAAAGTTGTATTGTGCAAAACACGCATGCCCAAAGTCAGGAATGGCTGGATGCTAATTACAATCACCTGAACGTTCTTTCCCCGGACGTACGATCGTGTAGTGCAGTCAGTATGCTGCATACAACAGCCAACATACGATTCGACGCAATCGTACGTGCGATCGTCGAACCGTGTGTACGGGGCTTCAGACTGAAGCGTACAAAACCTGGTGCAGCTGTGCATAGAAACCAATCAGCTTCCAGGTTTTATTGTCAAAGCTTATTTGAACAAGCTGAAATTAGAAGCTGATTGGCTACCCTGCACAGCTGCACCAGATTTTGCACCTTACAGCTTTAGTAAATTAAACCTATGAATCACAGTTGCATGGATTCCTGAATTACGCAATTTCCTGAAGATCTGCATACAGATATTTAGGCCAATCAATTATTAACAAATTGCTGATTCTCTTAATTGGGTCATATTTAGCTTTGGTCCAATGACAGTTATTTAATCATCATAATCTTGTTTGACTAAACTTACCTTTTAATTGTATTAATACAATAAAAATATCCCTTCATGGTCTTGCCTTTTAAAATTATTTATCATATACTTTAATGGTACCGTAGTAGACAAAATATAACATTTGTTACTCGGCTTACAAACGACTGCACTTTAGTTATGGTCAAACTTACATCACTTACAGTAGATAAAGCTCAAATTACATTGGATTAATGCCTTGCGATCGAGAGTCTAGTCAGAACTTCGCTGATGCATGTATCAACTCGAATTAAGTCCATTCATTTGACATTAAGCTGACCTGACTTGTCTTTCAGTCCACAACTATCAGGATAGTAACAGCATCCAAAATCCTGTAAAGTGTTTATTCCTTGCAAAACATACGCCATTCACAGCGCTTGTACAGTGAATTAGCAACACTTGTCAGTTAAATGAATTTGGTCTTGCATCTGCTATTGTGACAGTGTTACACACAATATCTGTAATCAGTGGAAAATGCATTATAATCTCATTATAGTACATACGATTGATAATATGTGCATTTAACACAGCCGTTTTTAAAAGATGACCTTAGTTATGTTGATTTCTTTTTTTTTTTATTTTTTTTTTTTATTTTATTTTTTTTTTTATTACCTCATTCATTTATTCTTCTGCAATTTAAAAGTATATCATTTAAACATTTCATTACTATGATATCCAGGGATTCTGGATGAAGATATAAAAGAAACCTTATTTTAATTCTGTGTAATAAAATGATGTTGATTAATTCACAGGTCTGTGAATTGCATATTTATTTATTTATTTTATTTATTTCAGGTACTTATATAGCGCCATCAATTTACGTAGCACTTTACATATACATTGTGCATTCACATCAGTCCCTGCCCTCAAGGAGCTTACAATCTAAGGACCCTAACTCACATTCATACATACACATACTAGGGCAAATATAGACAGGATCCAATTACCTACCAGCATGTCTTTGGAGTGTAGGGGGAAACCGGAGTACCCAGAGAAAACCCACGCAGACACAGGGAGAACATGCAAACTCCAGGCAGGTAGTGCCATCATTCGGATTTGAACCATATTTGATATTAAATTACCTCCCCTCGTGCCAATTCCCCATATTTCTCTGTCAAAATCAACGGCTCAACTATCAACCCGTCCCCCACGCCAAGGTCCTAGGTGTAATCCTGGACTCCGAACTAACCTTTCGGCCCCACATCCAATCGCTATCCAAAATTTGCCGCCTCAACCTCTGCAACATCTCCAAGATACGCCCCTTGCTAATCAATGACACCACAAAGCTTCTTATCCACTCCCTGGTCATCTCTTGCCTCGACTACTGCAACTCCCTCCTCACTGGCTTACCTCCAAATAGACTATGCCCACTTCAGTCTAACATGAACGCTGCCGCCAGGCTCATCCACCTTAAAAAACGCTTGACTTGTGCTACACCCCTATGTCAATCCCTCCATTGGCTGCCATTCAACCAATGAATTAAATTCAAGATACTGACAACCAATAAAGCCACCCACAACCTGGCCCCCAGCCACATCACTAACCTAGTCTCAAAATACCAAACAAATCGATCTCTTCGCTCCTCCCAAGACCTCCTGCTCTCTAGCTCCCTTGTCACCTCATCCAATGCTCGCCTCCAGGACTTCACCAGAATCTCTCCCATCCTCCTACATTGTCCACCTTCAGATGATTCCTGCAAACTCATCTCTTCAGAGAAGCCTATCTGGCTCCCACCTAACATCTGTACATTTATCTTCTCCATCAGCACATCCCCCACAGTTATTACCTCTTGTATCTCTTGACCTTCGCTCTTAGATTGTAAGCTCTAACGAGCAGGGCCCTCTGATTCCTACTGCATTTAAGTGTATTGCATTTGTACTGTCTGCCCTCAAGTTGTAAAGTACTGCGTAAACGGTTGGCACTATATAAATCCTGTATAATAATAATAAATAATAATAATTTGAACCAGCGACCCTTTTGCTACCAGGCGAAAGTGCTAACTACTACACCACTGTGCTGCCCGTATGGCCAAGAAACTCCTCTATGGACTTTGTTCCCTTTTTGTATACAGTAGAAAGCACGTTATTATTAATATTAATTATTATTGTTGTTGCTATCGGTATATTATTACAGTACTGTTATTACCATTTTTTTTATAGTGGTAACTACATTATCATTTTAGTTTTTAGCCTTAGGGTAGCAAATAACCTTATCCTAAGTTAAAGAATGAAAAGTCCCTCTGCAGGCTACCTACTGCAATTGCTGCTGCCAGATCGTATCACTTACTACAACAGCAGGAGATTTTGTAGTAAATAGGAAAACAGGGCAAGCTTTGTATTAAAGGCACAGTAAAATCCATATGGCCTCTAGCTGTGTGTGTTGCTGCAGTTTTAAATAATCCCCCAGCATGCTTTGCCATGGAATCAATAAAGCTGCCTAGCAGCCTCTCTGTGTGCAGTGGAATGGAACTAGTTTCAGTTAGTTATAAGGAGGGATACTGATTGATTTCTGTCTGTAAACCAAAACAGACAGTAACGCTCTGGACAATAAACCGTTGGAATAGACTAGTGGTATCCCTATTATGCCAAGATAATCTACCTACAAGAAATTTTCCACTAACACATTGTAATCCATTAAATGTAATGCCTAATGAGCCTCAGTAAACTATACTAGAGATAAACATACAAATAAAATTGGATCTCTACAATAATTATAGTTTTTCTTAGACAGATTGCAAAAAAAAAAATAGTTTGCAATTTTAAGTGGTCATTTTCAGAATATGAATTAAGCTTAGGTACTTGGGCTGTTTGCTGCTTATTCTATACAGGAACTAACAAAACCTTACCAGGTATATTAATATAGACTATATCGTATATTAAGTTAAATACATATAATGTTATCAATATCTATAACAATCACATTAACCACTTCAGCCCCGGAAGGATTTCACACTTTAGGACCAGAGCCCTTTTTGCGATTCGGCGCTGCGTCACTTTAACTGACAATTGCGCGATCATGCGACGTTGTACCCAAACAAAATTTGCGTCCTTTTTTCCCCACAAATAGAGCTTTCTTTTGGTGGTATTTTATCACCTTTGGGTCATTTCTGATCGCTGCTTTAAACAAAAGAAGGGCGATAATTTTGCAAAAAAAAAAATTTCTTACTTTTTGCTAAAATACAAATCCAAAAAAAAATATAAAAAAACATTTTTTTCATCGGTTTTGGCCGATTTATATTCTTCCTCATATTTTTGGTAAAAAAATTTGCAATCGGCGTTTATTGATTGGTTTGCGCAAAAGTTACTGTGTTTACGGATGATGAGAATTCATTTCTGAGGTTTTTATATTTTTTTTATTTTGTACTAGTAATGGCGGCGATCTGCGATTTTTAGTGGTACTGCGATATTGGGGCGGACATGTCGGACCATTTTGACACTTTTTTGGGACCATTGGCATTTATACAGCGATCAGTGCTATAAACATACACTGATTACTGTCTAAATGCCATTGGCAGTGAAGGGGTTAACCTGGAGGGGGTGCTCTAAGGGTTAACTGTGTTCCCTGGGCGTGTTCTGTGTGTGGGTTGCCCTGGCTGGGGAAAGGGGATGATCACAGCTTCCATATAGAGGAAGCCTGTGATCATCGCCCTTCCCCCTCTAACAGAACGGAGATCCATGTTTACATACACGGACCTCCGTTCTTTCACTGCTGGGGGGGCATCGCGGGTAGCCGGCGGTGATTGAGTCCGCCGCACCCGCTCCCTGGCCCCCCGAACACAGTGAGCGCGCCTCCGGCGGCGCGCACACGCTCACAGTGAGTAATATCGCAGCCCCCGTCATATGACGGCGGTTTGCGATATCGAGCCACTTTGTTGCCGTCAGACTGCGGTCGGCGGTCGGCAAGTGGTTAAAGTGGAACTTCTCTCTCCCAATCAACACTGATTATTTTTTAACTCATGCTGATAGCATTGGTAAATAGATAGGAATGTATATCATATTTACTTGTTTTAACCTTTTTTTTTTTTTTACATTTCTTCAGTTACTTCCTTGTTTCTTGGCTAGGTAAATTACGTCATACATCCCAGGAGTCTTCACTCTGCTGCATGTATGATTGAGCTAAGGGCAGATGGATTCCAGAAAGTAAATGCTACATAAATCATTTGTCCTTACTTAAGATGGCCACGGCTAGAAATGCTAGAGGGTTGTTTTTCAAAGTGATTTCTTACCAAAATAAAGCATAGAGACATGGATGGATGGGGGTTTGCTTTAAATATTAATATTAAAAATGAATTAAATAGTGTTTTTGGTTTGTGGTGCTCAGATGCAGTGAAGCTCCTCTTTAATGAAGTCACAAAATACAGTGCTGCCTTAAAGAGGAAGTAAACCCTGATGGGTTTTATTTCCTCTTTATTACCCTGCAATGTAAAAGCATTGTGTGACACTTACCTGCATTGGAAGCCCCTGATGTCCCACTCTGTCCCCACAGTAAGAAGTGTCCATCTCCGCCCCTCTTCCTTGCGGGGCAGCAATCTCCACGATTGGCGCGCAGGAGCCGCCATTCGCGGCAGAACGGCACAGAGGCCGTTTCTTCACTGCGCATGTGCCAGATGACGTAGGCACATCACAGTACACTGTATAGCTCCTAAACCATGCAGATTTAGGAGATATGCAGGGAAGATACAGGTAAACCTTATTATAGGCTTACCTGTAGGATAAAGTGGTTGTCAAGGGTTGACAACCACTTTAAATGAACTTGCATATTGCACGAGTGGATCACTTTATCTAAATAGCTCATTATTTATTAAAGTGAACCTTTGTTCAGTTTGAAATTCCTTAAACTCATGTACGCTTCTAAACTTAAAGGGCAAGTTTTTAAGCTGTATCTTTAAGTACATTGTAATGTATTGCATTAAATTTTTGTTCATTTGAAGCAAATATTTCCTGAGAGGCAAATGGGGCAGCCATTCTCATTGCCCTTCTGAAGATGGTAGTGCTCTGGTTAATACACAGGACAAATTGTTTTTATAAAAATGCTAGTAACTGACCTAAAACAAAAGTTAGAGATCCTTATTTGTATGCTTGTAACGATTACAGTTTTCTCTTCTTTTTGACAACCAAGAAACTAGCATAAAAAATAGGAATGGCAGCCTCCATTGCAGAATAGGACTTAGCAATGGCAGCCTCAATGCCTGTCTCTTGAAAGGTCACTATGGGCTCCAAATAAAGTAAAGCCACCTTGTAAAGGAAGAGAAAGTGTCAAGATCCTTGGATCCTTAGAAGTTATACAAACGTCCGATCAGTGCACCACTGAAGATGGGAGAGTTGTTTATTCAGTTCAGTGTTTCTTTTGTGTCTCTGCTACTAACTGTTCAGATATAGGAAAATAAAATTGTACACATTTACTTTGTTACTCTTAAAGTCTGTAGAGGCTCAAGCTGTATAATTAAGTACTGCTTTCTCCTGCAGTCAGGTGAGGTCAGTCGAAAGAAGCAGTGAGACCTGCAGAGGACCACAAAGATCAACTCAGAAGTGTCAGTTTCCCAGTGGAGATCAAGGAACCAATTCTAAGGAACCTGGGTGTTGTCATGAACCCACAACTCTGTATTTTCTTTCTTTCACTTTCACAATATACATGGGGCCCATTATGACAATGTACAGTCGGCTTTCTCAACTTTTTTTTAACATGGAGGAAATGCCTCCGATTCCCCCTGCCTCTCCTGATACCAACTGGCGCGGTATCAGGAGAGGCAGGAGGAATCAGAGGCGTTTCCCTTTTGGCACACGAGGGCAGATCCCGTTGTTTGTTTTCTGTGGACCTTTGCTGACATTGCTGTCCGCCTTGGATTAAAATATGGAAATAGCATAACGCAGACCTAAAAGCAGTTTGTTTTGATGTGAAATAGTGGGGAAATCAATGGCGCCTCCTTCCTCCTCCCCTTGCTCTCATCACTATGGCAAAGCTCACCCCTGAACATTTGATTTGAGCATGCAGTAAGGGTATCGGCATTCGCTTTTAAGTTAGAACCAGAATTACCCCTACAGCATCTCCTTGATCTGTATATGGCTACGGAATCTGCATATTTTGAGCTCTGAAGGTGAATATCCTTCCAAGTATTACTATTGGATAAAGTACGTTTAGGTACATGAATTGTATTCTGCTACAACCCCCTGGCAAAAGGCTTGAACCTGAAATGCGTTGGTCTCTATTCCTCTTTCGTAGGACTGCAGAATGATGTGAAAGAACTTACACACAGATTTGTGTGAGCCGGCTGTATCCGATTCGTTTATGACTTTAACAGAATATGTTATACGATAATAAATCTATTTGTCACATATACAACTTTACCGTACATACGGTAATAATACTTACAGAAAAGGGAACAGCCTTGTATATCAGCTTCAGCTATTACTTCTTTATATTAATTTCTGGATAGAACTGAGATATTAAGATATTGCTTATAGAGTTACTTATTATAATTTTATTAGATATATCACTCTTGAAATGCTTCAGAAATTACTCAAATGCCTTGAGTGCTGCGTTGTATAATATCCTATTTATGGTAAATACTGTATTTTGTCAAATAGAATGTGTTGTTTGTCAGCTGTCTGCCTGTTCTATTTTTCTGAAGAAATCTTTCATTTTGCGTTAACACAAAGCTTGTTAAAACAGTGAAATAAACACAATGTTTATTCATCATGTCACAATGGTTGACAGCAGGCAGTAAGACTACATGATACACAGAATATAAAATGAGATGCATGCAATTTTTAAGAAAGATCTAGAAGAAATCACAGCAGCAGAAATGGGTTCAGTGGGTTTAGTACAAATCATGTCCATCTTTAAAAACTGAACAGGCACAGATATTTTAAGAAGCGATGTTGGTTGGTCAAAAAGTAGTTTTGCTAAAATGTACTAACTTATATGCGGAAAGTAAGCATTTCTATAGGTAATCTTAAATTAGGTCACAGTAGAACCTTTAGCCATCAGAAATTAAGCAAATCAGAAAATCGTATGGAAAATACAACTTTCGATGCAATCGTATGATAATTGGATCATTAGTACACAGCTTTCGAGAACCGATCATGACAATTCATCCGAAATGTTCTATTCAAACATGATCGGACAGGAAAAATTGTCTCGTATGATGCCCGATCAAACGATTTTCGTTTAACCAGTACAGTTGTCGTTCGAAAATGCAATACAAATACACTACAACATTGCATCCAATTTTTTATTCTGTCGTACGAGAATTTTCGTGACTGCCCATTCGATCTGAGATTAGCATGCAAAAAAAAAAAAAGAAATTGACGATCATTTTCCCGATAATCTCATCGTATGTACTGAGCATTATACTGTAGTACAGTGTCACTATTTTTAACCACTTCAATACCAAGTGGCGATATTTGAATGGTGCCTTCAGCTACAGGCACCATTCAGATACCATTTTTTAGAGCCGACAATTCTCTTTCAGATAAACGTGGTCTTAGCGGCGGATGCACCGCAAGATCACTTTTATCGGTGGGATGAGAGGTGCCCCCCTGCCACTTTCCCGTCATCTACGCCACTTACCGGACCGTCGGCAGCGGCGGAGATGATCGGGTCCGTTCCCCCTCTGCACAGGAAGGCACCATTCAGATACCGTTTTTTAGAGCCGACGTTTCTCTTTCAGATAAACGTGGTCTCAGCGGCGGATGCGCCTCAAGATCGCTTTTATCGGTCATAGGAGAGGTGCCCCCCCCACCACTTTCCCACCATCTCCACCACTTACCGGACCGTCTGCAGCAGCGGAGATAATCAGGTCCGTTCCCCCCCTGCACAGGAAGGCACCATTCAGATACCGTTTTTTAGAGCCGACGATTCTCTTTCAGATAAAAGTGGTCTTAGCGGCAGATGCGCCGCAAGATCACTTTTATCGGTGGGGGGAGAGGTGCCCCCCCGCCACTTTCCCGTCATCTCCGCCACTTACCGGACCGTCGGCAGCAGCGGAGATGATCGAGTCCGTTCCCCTCCTGCACAGGAAGCCAAGTGAGTGGAAGACGCTGCCCACTTGGCTCCATAACATTGCAGGGCAGAAGTGACATCCCAATGCTCTTAAAGGGGACATTTTTTTTTAACTGTCATTTTTTTTTGTATTTAACTGTAAATATGGTCTTTTTGACCCCAGATTTAAGTGTTCCTGGCATGTTTTTTTCTATTACAAGGAATGTTTACATTTCTTGTAATAGGAATAAAAGTGATCAAAAATTTTTTTTAAAAGAACAGTGAAATATTAAAAAATAAAAAGTAAAATAAATAAGAAAAAAAAAAACAAACATTTAAAGCGCCCCGTCCCTGCGAGCTCGCATGCGGAAGCGAACGCGTACATAAGTCCCACCCGCATATGAAAACGGTGTTCAAACCGCACATGTGGTCGTTAGAGCGAGAGCAGTAATTATAGCACTAGATTTCCTCTGTAACTCAGAACTGGTAACCTGTAGACATTTTTAAATGTTGCCAATGGAGATTTTTAGGTTGCAAAGTTTGTCGCCATTCTGTGTGTGGGTGCAATTTCAAAGCATGACATCTTGGGTATCAATTTACTCAGCGTAACATTATCTTTCACAATATGGAAAACAATTGGGCTAACTTTACTGCTGTCTTTTTTCACTCAAAAAAGTGATTTTTTAAAAAAAAAAAAATCGCACTTGTGAGACTGCTGCAAAAATACGGTGCGACATAGAGTTTTGCAACGACCGCCATTTTATTCTCTAGGGTGCTATAAAAAATATATATAATGTTTGGGGGGTTTAAGTAATTTTATAGCAAAAAAACCTGGTTTTAACTTGTAAACACCAAGTCCAAAAATAGGCCCGGTATTGAAGTGGTTAGATAAATAGATAGATAGATTAGATAGATAGACAGATACTATAGACCGGCCATTCTGAACCTTTTCAACACAGAGGAACCCTTAAAATAACTTTTGAAAATGACTATATCTACAACTCATGATACATTAGAGTGATGGTCATTGGGAAGAATGCTCCTTACACTTGTGGTCACTGGATAGAATTACCCCCTTACAGATAGCTATAAATTGGGGTTGCACCGATACCAATTTTTTAACAGTATTTTTTAATTTGTATTTTTTTTACAATTTTATTTTTTTGGTGGGGGGGGGCATGGTGTCAGTGTATGTTTTTTTTTTTTTTTTAATTATTTTTACAATTTAACCTTTAATTATTTATTATTCTCTTTTTTTTTCTTTATCAGTCCTGTTGGGGGACTTTGGTGGGATATTAGGCCCCTGACATCTCCCCTTTGAGACAAGAAAAGGGACTGAGGACACAGATTCCCCACTCCCTTTCTCTGCAGCCTCAGCTGCGCTGAAAATGAATGGACAGGAGACAGAGGCTACTGTTCATTCATAAACTGAATCATCGTACGATGCTCAGTTATGAATGGACAGTCAATGGTCATTGACTCTGTTCATTCAGAAAAAGAAGGAGCTGGTAAATGATATAGTTACCATCTCCTTCCTCCATTCTCCATCCAGACAGATCTGGGGGGGGGGACCGGAAGAGGACCTGGGGAGTGGGAGGACCGGGAGAGAGGGGGGAGGACACCGGAGGTAGGGAGGGAGGGGGACACCAGAGGCCAGAGGAAGACACAGGGAGCTGGAAGAGCACACAGGGAACAGTCAGTGATGATCGATGTGCCGGTGGGGGCAATTACAAGCATTGATTCCCCTGTATAGCCTTTCAATAAAGCAGCTGAAAGCTGCGGGAGGAAGAGAAGTGGCTGTCAGCTGCTTTATTGAAAGGCTATACAGGGGGATCTGTGTTTGTAATTGCCTACACCGATCACTTGTGAGTCTGCCCAGCCCCCCTGCTACACTGAGGATGGAACGAAAACAAAGCTGCGCTTGTGTGGGGATAATAGAAACGTGTATAAGTGGAAGGTGTTAGAACAAATAAATGTGAACAAATATGTGATCAAAATAAGTCCAATCTTGAAAACAACACAAAGTCCATTAATTAAATCCTCCACAGAAGTGAGTCTACATGCATCACACGAATCCAACAGTGAACAAGACCTCCACCACGATAAGTTGTGCCCTTACCGGAACTTTAAGACCTCTTATGACAGGAGGTCAAACACGCATGTGTGGATTAAGCCTCCACTGGGCCAATTTGGTCTCTGGTTCACGGGACGCCCAATTCAATCGATTGGTTCCTCTCCTGTCCTGGGGTGGGAAGTATAGAAAACCACTTCCACGGATATGTGATCAATGAAGTAGGCGAACACAGATCCACACACTTCCTCTCCAGGGGAGTCACGAAAACCCAGAAAGAAATGGTCCAAATAGTGTGATACCGTTGACATGAAACAATTTATTAAAAAGTCTAAG
>BLSH010480508.1:251714-263246 GCA_018402905.1 Glandirana rugosa
ATATATTGTAGACTATTTCTTTTTACGTAATATCACGGTACACAACTACATATATATATATATATATATATATATATATATATATATATATATATATATATATAATATATGATATATATATATCAGTTAGTATTACATCAACACATGGCACTATAATGCATTTTTCTTTATCAGATGTTATATAACCATGATCTTTGGTTTTGGTTTGTCTCCTATATGGTTTTAAGGTCACACCTGCAGCAATTTGAGGACTGCAGTTTTCTATCCACATCTAGATTTTTGTGATTAACATTTATTGATCCTTCCTACTGCTCTGTTCTGTGACAACTCAGCACAGTGTACAAAGCTAGCTTGTTAGATTATACTGCTTCATCAATGAAACACAATAAAACTCTTTAAAACTGTCTGCTTGGCAACTACAAGGGCACACAGCTGTATGTGAATGTGAATGAAAAAAAAAAAAGATGAAAAGCAAGAGGTGGCGAGAATATGGTCATAAAAAGACAACTCTTTAAAAATCTGATGCAAATGTGCCAATATGCAGATCAGTTACTTTAAGTGATGAAAAGATATAAATAGAGATCAGCTAATAGTTAATAAAATATTGATCTCTCCTTCTTCCATCATACAGTAAGTAAAAACATGAAGATCCATTGCAGTTCATGTTGGTTTTAGCTATTTTCTTATAATAATATGTTTGCTGCAAAAGTTTGCTTTCTCCATGTACTGCTAAAGAAGGATACCATATACAGCTAAAAAGGCAAAATATCTGTAAAGATGTTTTAAATATATGCAAAATATTTGTGCAAATATATATTGTATCATACATATTATCTGCCTAAAGCCTGGTACACAATAACAGTTTTTTTTAATTTGAAAAAAAAAAAACTGACAGCTCTGGTCAGAGCCGCTGTACTAATGATCCCAACTGTTGTGTTCCGCCAGAACACTCTGATCAGTGCTCTCTGCCATTTGCTAAGAGCACTGATCGGGGGGCAGTCGGATGCTGGTTTTCCAGCAGTCGTTTGTCCGACAGATGCCGGCCAGCTTTTGTCAGACCTGCTGACATACACACGGGTCGAATGTTGGATGGTTTTTATTGAATCGGCCGATGTCTCCCGACATTTGGCCCAATTGTACTAGGCATATGTCTTCAAAATGCAAATGAGCTCCAATGACAAACTTAACCAGAATATTATTTATCAGGATATGAGCCATGGGAAAATTAAGTAAAGACATTACAGCATCTCTAGTTCCATGCATTTTCTTATTGGTGCTGTAGGCTCCATACTCTATACATACTGTATGCACAGCACCAGTTAGTAACTGAAAAGTTGATCCTTTTCAGTTTAATCTAGTAAATAATAAAGCTAGTTTAATCTAGTTTTGCATGATTAAGATCTGCCTGCAGTAAGTTGTATTGAAAGAGAAGAAATCACACAGGAATGGTACTTGGAAATTTCAGCATCTCAGATGCTTTAGAACAGGGGTAGGCAACCTTAGAGATGGAGATCTACTTGAACAACACTGATGAAGTCAAAGATCACCAGGCACAGTGTCCTGCTGTTAGCGCCAGTTCAGACAAGAACACAATGCCAGAAAGGCATGTTCTATGTGTGTTTCCTGCACTGTGTTCAAAACGCACTACCTTTTGATCTACTGTGATACATTATTAACCCCAAATGTAGATCGCAAACGCTGTGGACACAAAAAAAAATTACAAAAGAGTGCAGGGTTTGGGAGTGCATTACGCTCAGAATGCAGGGTTCAGGAGTGCATTGTGCTCAGAATGCAGGGTTCAGGAGTGCGTTGCACTCAGAATGCAGGGTTCAGGAGTGCGTTACACTCAGAATGCAGGTTTAAGGAGTGTGTTATGCTCAGAATGCAGGAATCAGGAGTGCGTTACTCTCAGAAATCAGGAGTGCGCTACACTCAGAATTCAGGGATCAGGAGTACGTTCTACTCAGAATGCAGGGATCAGAAGTGCGTTACTCTCAGAATACAGGGTTCAGGAGTGTGTTAAGCTCAAAATACAAAGATCTCAGTGCGCTACGCTCAGAATGCAGGGATCAGGAGTGTGTTGCGCTCAGAATGCAGGGATCAGGAGTGTGTTACATTCAGAATGCAGGGATCAGGAGTGTGTTGCACTCAGAATGCAGGGATTGGGGGGTGATGTGAAGGGTGGTAGAGGACACTGCTATGGGGGTGGCCCTGTCCCCTTCACACCACCCCCCCCCACACACACAGTAGTGTCCTCTTTCCCCCCTTCCCCTAGCATCCTACTTGTGCACACAGGAGACTGAGAGGTAGCACTGTTCTGGGCAGGGGGCGGGACAGGAGCTGGCAGAGTGAATTTTCATATTAACAAGCTGGTGATTGGTTGCTTAGGACCTAGCAACCAATCACCCGTGGGTTAACTTGGTCAGCTCCTCCCCCCTCCCTCTGTCCTGAGCTGTGCTTGCTCTTGCTGCCCGCTGTCCACTGGTGACGGTGGGGGGGGAGAGTGAAGAGGATCGAAGGCACGGCAAGGGAGGCTGAGGTCAGAGAGAGAAGTTGGGGTCGGTGGCGCAGACCCATTCACAGTCTATCTGTCACCTACCCACGGTCGACAGGTAGCCCGCAATCGACGGGTTGCTGACCCCGGCTTTAGAGCAATATTTTTTTTTTTTATTCAGGGTGCCCAGACCTTAAGGTTTATTCTGGGGTGCCTTGGCAAAATGTCTAATGCCAGCAAGTTAATCAAGCCTGCCTTACAGAAAGCCACAGATTTTCATTGTGCACCATTGCAACCTTCCAGCCAAAAAAAGGTTGAGAAACACTGTGAGTAAAGATATCATTTTCTGCTCTCTGTTGCTCACCACTGTGTTTGCCTTACAGTTTGAGAGTAAGGCCCCTTTCACAAATGCAGACCATAGGTTTCATCAGTTCAGTCACGTTTTTTCAAGGAAAAAAACGGATGAAGTTTACATCAATTTTTCATCAGTTTTTTTCCATGTTTACATCAGTTTTTTTCACCACTCAAGTCCCGGAACCATTTTTCTAGGCAAAAATGCACAATTTGTCTTTCTACATAATTTCTTTGTCCGATCTGTTTTTTTTAACAGAAGAAAAATAGCGCTTTGATCCATTCCAAAAAATGGATGTTGACAGAAGCAGATGTAAACGGATGTACATAGATAATCATACATTTACATCCATTTTTCAATAGAGATGCATTGATGTCCATTTTTCATCCATCAACGGTCCGCATGTGTGAAAGGGCCTTACTCATTAAATGCAGGCCATGGTATGGAGCCTCCAATGCTTAAAAGAACACTCTATGATTGGAGATTTTCAGAGATCTCTGCTTCTCCTGATTCACTTGCTAAGCACATTTTCAAAACATACTGCTTTATAAATGTCCCAATTTTTTTTTTTTGCTAAAGCAGCAGAATGGCCACAGTAATACCGTACATCTCTTGGTGTTTTCATACTGAGAAGAATGTTTTTACTCTTAAATTGCATTGTTAAGTGAACAGTACAGATACAAATATTATTTCTTGAAAAGACATAGCTACTTTAACATAAACTTCTCTAACTTAGGTTAACACCTTTGAAAATATCAAATTTTCCTTCAGCTCAACAATAACATTCTGCTTTTATGTGGCATAAAATGAGGTCACTTTACTAGTAAGCACATAAAGGATAACACTGTGGAATAAAGAGGGAAAGTACTTTTAAAATACAATTTGCTCTAGAACAAAAGCTCTTGCATCAATAAGAAAAGCAGAACTACCTGAAATCGTATTTTCCGTCTCTTCTTAATGCTTAAAAAGCTACTTGTGATTCTAAAGGGGGTTCATATTTTGTGATAAAGGCAACATACAGTACATTTGGAAATGCTTTCTGCTGTCTTTTGCAAATTATGGTGGAAGCAATGTGACAGTATTTTGTAAAAATATACTAGTTCAACGTTTCTGACAGTGTACTTTAGTGTTCTTCAGAAATCAGATACCTATAAACCATTGGTTTTACTTAAAATCTATTCTGCTTCTATGACATCTGTAGCAAAGTGTTCATTTACTCACCATGCTCAGATGCAGGTGCAGGCCCCTTTAAAGCCTTTCTCCACAACTTCCTGGATTCCTGGATATACCCAGGGAAAGCTTCCCTCCTTTAGCGGCTCAGAGAGGTCATCTAGAAAACAATGTAGAGGGGACCTTATCAGGACACCTCACCTTACAGGAGTTGCATACGGAAAACCAACCACCCTCTTCTAAGTTTTAATGTTTGGTAGCTCAAAGAGGTCATACCTGATGAGGCAGAGGTAGCATCTATAGTAGTAAAATGTATGCAATCTATCTTAAAAATAAGGATCAATGATTATTTAAAAACAAACAACTTGCTGGACCCAAAGCAACATGGAGAGCAGATGATGTCAGTCTAATCTGATTGAATTTGTTGACTATATCAGAAATGTTTTCGACAAATTTGTTGCTGTACCTATCTTAATTTCAGCAGAGCATTTGATACAGTTTTATATAATGATCTCATAAAAAGTTGTAAAAGCTTGGACTTACGGTACCACTTGGGTAGTTCAGTGTACAGAAATTTGGCTAAAGGATAGATATTAGAGTATGATTGTAAATGGGGTTCATTTGGAACAGAGACCAGTTATTAGTTTTATAGCACAGAGTGAATGTACTAGGTTTTCTCCTATTTAATATATTTTTAATTGATATAACTAGAGGGTTGGTGGGTTAGGTATGTCCTCTTGCAGATGGCACAAAGGTGTGCAATACGTTTGATATTCCTGGAGTTGTTTGGAACATGATTTGGCATTGCTGGAAGATAGGTTAATGCAGTGGAAAGTTCAGTTTAAGGTTTCTAAATGCAAAATAATGCCCTTTAGAATTATAATTCTCAGATTAAAATATTAGGGGTACAGTGTTGTCCAGAACTACAGAAGTAAACAATTTGTAGTGCTTGTTTTAGAGCGAGGGATTCCTGATTTCCTTTGATAGAGATTTAGCTAGAACTCATTTAGATTAATGTGTCCACTTCTGGAAACCTCACTAACAAGATATTGATAAAACAGAATTCCAAGTTCCAAGATGGGCAACAAATGGTAAAAGCTCTAAGTGATAAAACATATCATAAATCAAATCAGGGGGGTCTGAGAGAACTTAATAAGCACAGTCTTGAGGAAGGAAGGGAAAGGGGGACATGATTGAGACCTTTAGGTCTCATGCACACCAATGCTCCTAAACTTATGTTTTTGGAGCTTTTGGTGTTTTTTTTGCCAAAGCTCCCAAACACAACTCAATAAAAGCCTATGTGTCCATGCACACATAGGCTTTTTATCAGAGTTAAGCAGCAGTATCATTGAGAGGCAATAAATGCTCCTCTCCTGAATGCATAGGAATCATGTTCAGGAAAAGAGAGTTTTGGCAGAAAAATGCTTGATGTTGACGCTAGACGCTTATAGTGTTTGAGTGTTAATTCATTTTAATGGCTAATGAAATGAATTAATACTAAAGCACCTGACGCTGCTAAATGCAGGTAAATGTGGTACATGCATTTACCAGCATTCAGCATTTTTCTGCTGCTAGGAGAAGGGTGTCTAGGGAGTGTCCAGTGTGCATAAACCCTAAAAATGAAGGCAGATGTAAATGACACATATTAATGTAGCTCTGTAATTATCAATATATTACTACATTTTTCTTTTTATTTACTCAAGCAATGTAAGTTCCTGAATGTGACCTAGCAACCGCCTCTTGCAGCACCTGTTCAGCACACGTTGAGTGCCAGAGAAAAAACCAGCACAAGGAACCAATCAGTTCATGTGCTGACAAGAAACATGCTGATAGGAAAGATGAGCTCATCACTGTGCTGCTTTTAATTTCTAATGGTTGAGGTGGGCCCAGGACAAATTAAGATCAGAGGAAGTGGGTTGAATGATCTCTAGTGATAGAAAAGTGGACATCTAGTGATAGAAAACAAAGTTCTTTGGGGGAGAGCTCCAGGTTAATAGTAAATATTGCATCAAAATCTGATTATTTTCTTTCATTTTTATTGGGCTATTCGTGTTTAGCTTTTTTTGGCTGGAGTTAGGCTTTATTTACATAAAGGGGGTTTAGCAGCAGCTAAAACTGTAGCTGCTGACGTTTAATAAACACACTCACCTGTCCCGCGATCCATCGGTGCACTCGCCCCAGCAGTTTTCTTCCTCTCTCCTCCCTTGGCGGTGCCGGAATCTCTACTATGGGCACCTGGTTGTGACAGCTTCACAGCCGGGTGCTTACTGCACATGAGCAAGCGGCGCTGCACTCTGTGACTGGTCCCAAAGTCTTCTACAACCTGTTATGTGTCCCAGAAGACTTTGGAAGGAAAGGGGAAGGTGAACTTCAGCTTCCAAACGCCTAAGGTGACTGGAACGGAAGTGGCAATGGGTACCTGTCAAAATCGGGTATTCGCTTCCCTCCTGCTCCCCAAAAGCCCTTTTTTACAAACAGGAGTTGTGGAGGAGGCCTTAAAATGGAAGTTCCACTTTTGGGTGGAACTCTGCTTTAAAATATAAGTGCAGCATGCTCTGTTGTTCAGGTTATAAAATCAGGGTGCAGAGGCACAGCATGTATATTGAACTCTCAGACACTTACAACATGAAATTATAGCCATCATAACGTCTAGCAAAATGATTTAGTCGTATGCATTTCTAGTCCTTGATTTTTTTTTTTATACCTGTTTGTGTAGCAGAATTGTGTGTTTGTACATATTGATTGATTCGCTGCATAGAAGAATTGTTGCTAGCTTAGTTCTTTTAGTTCTTGATTAACTGAGGAAGAAAAAAACTCTTTTTAATTATTGTCTGTTACCCCGTGATGCCAACCTCACTCCTTGTACAATCAGCAGGAGAAGGGAGGGGAAAAACAAAGATTTGTCTGTTCAAGCCAGAACATAACATAAAGGGACATTTCTCAATAGGGACACCTGCTCCAGTGATAATTATCCAAACTACATTAGCTTTTTGCTTGGAAATGTTAAAATTTTTGAAAAAGATTTTTTATTATGTAAACCAGACTGTATTGGGGCTTTCTTTCACCGATCCCCTTACTCTGATTGGGCTTTCATTGGCCCTATTTTGATTTGTGAATGAGGAGACTGAGAGGGTCAAAGCTCCACTCTGGGTTACAGTAAAGTTTACCCATAGAATAGATCAACTTTTGTCCAACCAGTGTGCCTATATGTGGGTCGCTGCTGAACTGGCCTAATTTCAATCTATGTATGGCAGTCTTTTTAATATTCACCTTATTCCTTGGTCCTATAGACTTTAATTACACTGTCTCTTGAAGTCCCTTCTATTCATTGCTTGACCACTTTTAGTCCCCACAGCAGTTCTGCTTTGTATGAAAGGATGCCAAGGACCCGTCTGCAATCTGTGTGCGTCAGACAGCAGAGAAAAGTGTTGGATACCGGGGGATAGGGTAACAAATTAACTTATCCACGATCTCTTGGACAAAACAAGCTTTTAACCCATGAATTACAAAAGGGGGGGGGGAAATTGGGAACTCCAAGGGTATTCCTTACACAAGCCCAGAGGTCAGCTTTAGGGCGGCTTCACATTGCTCTGCAGCACTTTTTCTAAAGAGCAGCTAACCTGTGGTTTTAGTGTTTAGACTTCTATGAGGTCCTGCGATTTTGCATGCTGCATCTTTGGTGCACTTTCTGAAACCGCATCAAAAATGCAAGACATCATAGAAGTCTATGGGAAAGCGCAGCTAACATGCTCAAAACCTGCAGGTTAGCTGTACTTTGCCCAAACCACAGCAGGAGTGAGCTATAACAGTGTGAAGCCGCTGTTAACCATGCAAATAAGAGATATTTAAATCTTGTCTCTGTGTTTTATGATGGATATGATAAACACCTGGTGGGCAGAGGTACGTTATTTGCAAGGGAAGCAGTGTGTGGGCATCATTATGTAATGTTTTAAATCAATGCAATAAAGCTTTGGATTTTATCTCTCATGTCATGGGTGCTAATCATACTATGACAATGAAAAGGTAGAACATCCCCTCACTTTGTGATGATTTCTTCTCATTTTTTCCCATATCCCAGGAAGTGAGTGGAAGGGGAAAAGCAAAATTTGACTTTTGCATATGAATAGGACGTAAGGTGAAATCTCTTAATGGGGACAGCTGTTCCAGTAATAACTGTTAATGGTGGAATGTCTCCTCAGTTTTCAGGTAGTACTTTTTTTTTGCTGATATTTTCTTCCAAAGACAAGATGAGTGACAGGCTGTAAGGCAATTCTGTCTCCAGTATGAGCTAAGTGCTAAAAACAGACATTAAAAAATCTTATTACAATGAGACTGTTGGGTTTATATGAAAAAAAAAAGCATTGTTAATGGACAGTTTAACCTATACTAGAGCTGCACCATTAGTCGTTAAAAAATTGCGATATTGATTCAACCCCCATCACGATCTTAATCCAGCATTTCCATGATTCAGTGCAGAGCCGTTCTCTGCTCACTCACAGCTGTCAAAAAAAACAACAACCCTCCCTCTCAACATTGCTCATTACTGAGATAAAAGGATACAATGTAACATTTAGTACTTTTAGATCAAAGGGATGAACTTCAGTCTGTAAATGAGGGCAGTTTAACCATTTAAAGACTAAGTCTTTTTCTGACACTTGTTGCTTACTAGTTAAAATCTGTATTTTCTGCTTGAAAATTACTTAAAACCCCCAAACATTATATATATGTATATATATATAGATATATATATATATCTATATATAGATATATATTTATATCTATATATATATATATATATATATATATATATATATATATATATACAGTGAGGGAAAAACATATTTGATCCCCTATTGATTTTGTTTGTTTGCCCACTGACAAAGAAATGATCAGTCTATAATTTTAATGGTAGGTTTATTTTAACAGTGAAAGACAGAATAACAACAAAAAAATTCAGAAAAACGCATTTCAAAAAAGTTATAAATTGATTTGCATTTTAATGAGTGAAATAAGTATCTGACCCCTTCGCAAAACATGACTGAGTACTTGGTGGCAAAACCCTTGTTGGCAATCACAGAGGTCAGACGTTTCTTGTAGAGGCCACCAGGTTTGCACACATCTCAGGAGGGATTTTGTCCCACTCCTCTTTGCAGATCCTCTCCAAGTCATGAAGGTTTTGAGGCTGACACTTGGTAACTCGAACCTTCAGCTCACTCCGCATATTTTCTATGGGATTAAGGTCTGGATACTGGCTAGGCCACTCCAGGACCTGGTGCTTCTTCTTGAGCCACTTCTTTATTGCATTGGCCGTGTGTTTTGGGTCATTGTCATACTGGCCATCCAGGACCCATTTTCAATGCCCTGACTGAGGGCAAATGTACAAAATCAGCAAAGGATCAATGGGCAATGGTACAAAATCAGCAAGGGAACAAATACATTTTTCTCTCACTGTATTTTTTAGCAGAGACCCTACAGAATAAAATGGAGGTCATTGCAATATTTTATGTAACACTGTATTTGCGCAGTGGTCTTTCAATCGCAATTTTTTGGGAAAAAATACACTTCAATGAGTTAAAAAAAACGAAACAGTAAAGTTAGCTAAATTTTTTTGTATAATGTGAAAGATGATGTTATGCCGAGAATCGTGAGCTTTATTCTAAGCAATAAAATTGTGATTCTCATTTTTTCCAGAATAGCGCAGCTCTGACCTATACCAACAGTATACTCAGATCCTGAAGAAGAAATTCAGATTCTTTAACCACTTCCCGACCGCCGTATGCAAAATGACGGCCGGGAAGTGGCTCAGTTATCTTGACTGGACGCCATATGACGTCCTCAGGATAACAAGCCGCCGCGCGCCCAGGGGGGCGCGCATCGCGGCGATCGGTGGTGTGGGAGGTCAGTCTGACCCCCCGCAATACCGATCTCGGTAAAGCGCTTCGATCCAAAGCACTTTACCATGTGACCAGCCGTGACCAATCATGGCTGGTCACAGTGTAACACAGGAAAGCCGTTTATCGGCTTTCCTGTACTCAGGTCTGCAGACCTAAGGAGTGGAGAGCTGATCGGCTGCATCCCTGACAGCGAGGGTTTGTGCTAATGATTTATCAGCACAGCCCTCCCTCGGATCGCCACCCTAGACCACCAGGGAGCCTGCCCAGGGACCACCGGGGATGTGCCCACCCAGGACCACCAGGGAGCCGACCAGGGACCACCAGGGAGCCGATCTGGACCACCAGGGAGACCCCCCTAGACCACCAGGTAAGTGACATAGTGCCCAGTGTGGATGGCACACAGTGCCATCTTCAGATGCCACCCTAGACCACCAGGGAATGAGCCCCTATCAGTGTATATGCCCACCAGTGCCCCTATCAGTGCCCACCAGTGCCCCCTATCAATGCATACCAGTGCCACATATCAGTGCCCACCATTGCCACCTACCAGTGCCCACCTATCAGTGCCCATCAGTGCCACCTATCAGTACCCAGTGCCGCCTATGAGTGCCAATCAGTGCTGTCTATTAGTGCCCATCAGTGCCGCTTAGCAGTGTCTGCCAGTGCTGCATATCAGTGCCCATCAGTGCTGTATATCAGTGCCACCTCTCAGTACCCGTCAGTGCTGCTTATCAGTGCCGCCTAACAGTGCTCATCATCACTGCATATAAGTGCCTCATCATCAGTGTCACCTCATCAGTGCCGCCTCATCAGTGCCAATCAGTACTGCCACATCAGTGCCCGTCAGTGTAGCCTCATCAGTGCCCACCAGTGATGGAGAAAATTTACTTATTTACAAAGTTTTGTGACAAAAATAGAGATTTTTTTTTTTTTTCAAAATTTTCGGTCTTTTTTTATTTGTAGCGCAAAAAATAAAAACCGCAGGGGTGATCAAATACCACCAAAAGAAAGCTCTATTTGTGGGAACAAAATGATAAAAAATCTGTTTGGGTGCAGCGTCGCACGACCGCGCAATTGTCATTCAAATTGCAACAGCACTGAAAACTGAAAATTGGTCTGGTAGTAAAGTGTTCTAAGTGCATAGTATTGAAGTGCAGGGCCGATCCTAGGGTCACAGACGCCTGGGTGCAGAAATATTTCTGGCGCCCCCACATGGGCGTGGTCATATTAATAACTCCTCCCCTTTGCAAACGTTTCTATGGCAGTCACATAAACACAGAAATGCTCCCCTAAGGAGTCTTTGTTCCCATAATATCCTCCCACGATCTCATAACAATAAACAAAATACAGGAAGAGAAGCAGAGTACTCTAATGGGATCTGGAGTGGGCACACAGAGAGGGCTTCTGTTAGAGAGTCTGTTAGAAAGAGCCCCCAAACATACTGCAGACGTGGTACAGGAGATGGTCAGAGACTGCGGACATAGTACAGGAGATGGTCAGAGACTGCAGACATGATACAAGAGATGGTCAGAGACTGCAGACATAGTACAGGAGATGGTCAGAGACTGCAGACATGATACAAGAGATGGTCAGAGACTGCAGACATAGTACAGGAGATGGTC
>BLSH010480508.1:263256-274273 GCA_018402905.1 Glandirana rugosa
GTCTGTGACGATTCGCCGTGACTACCCGTGATTATCTGTCGTGACTAACCGTGAGTATCCACCGTGACCCGTGACTATCCACCGTGACTACCCGTATATGTGACTATCCCCGAGTAAGGGACCACCAGATCCCACCGTAGACTTCCACCGTGACTCACGGTAGGTGTGACCCATGATACAGTGAATGGACCACCAGATCCCCCCAGAGGGACCACCAGGTCTAGCCGAGGGACCACCAGGGACCAGCCGAGGGACCACCCCTAGACCACCAGGTAAGTGACATAGTACCCAGTGTGGATGGCACTCAGTGCCACCTTCAGATGCCACCCTAGACCACCAGGGAATGAGCCCCTATCAGTGTATATGCCCATCAGTGCCACCTATCAGTGCCCAGTGCCACCTATGAGTGCCAATCAGTGCTGTCTATTAGTGCCCATCAGTGCCGCTTAGCAGTGTCTGCCAGTGCTGCATATCAGTGCCCATCAGTGCTGTATATCAGTGCCCCCTCTCAGTACCCGTCAGTGCTTCTTCTCAGTGCCGCCTAACAGTGCTCATCATCGTTGAATATAAGTGCCTCATCATCAGTGCCACCTCATCAGTGCCGCCTCATCAGTGCCAATCAGTACTGCCACATCAGTGCCCGTCAGTGTAGCCTCATTAGTGCCCACCAGTGATGGAGAAAATTTACTTATTTACAAAGTTTTGTGACAAAAATAGAGAATTTTTTTTTTTTTTCAAAATTTTCAGTCTTTTTTTATTTGTAGCGCAAAATATAAAAACCGCAGGGGTGATCAAATACCACCAAAAGAAAGCTCTATTTGTGGGAACAAAATGATAAAAAATCTGTTTGGGTGCAGCGTCGCACGACCGTGCAATTGTCATTCAAAGCGCAACAGCACTGAAAACTGATCGGTAGTAAAGTGTTCTAAGTGCATAGTATTGAAGTGGTTAAAATGCCCATTGTTGATTTGTTAACTTTACAGATACAAGGCTTCCCCAGTATCATGTTCTTAGCTTCTTTCTGATCCCTGTAGCTAGGAATGGTAACTTTTACAGGGTTATTGCACTCCCCTCTAGCATTGCTAACTGGCCCGGTGCTGTCACATGGTGAGTTACATACTCTTCGAAACTCAGAATGACCAGGTATTTCTAATGGCTGCTGTGATAAATGGAATGACAGGGAAGAGCAAGAAAGGTAAGCACAATATGCTGTTGACAGATGCTTTTGTTTGAATGGGAAATCTGTAAGGTGAACTTACACAGGACCCCATCCCCATCACACCTGGTCCCACTAACCTGGAGTACGTCGATCACCCGCACTGACCGATCGTATGGCAGCTGTACCTGTCTGGGGATTTGAAATCCCCTGTGGCTTTCTCTCCTCTTCGCCCATGGTGACAGGAAGGGCTATGCAGTTTCTGATTGGTCAGCGCCACTCATGTGACTCCGACCAATCAGAATGCTACTAAATATACCCTCTTACGAGGTACTTTTAGAGATTATGCTGTGGGTGATTTCTAAGCCCCAGACCATGAGGTGTCGACCCGATGTTTAAATTTAAATCAACCTAATTTGGATTATCAATGAATGAGTGTATAGACTAGGAATGAGCAAATTGATATCTGTAAGATTGATTTCAGAGTGAATCTGAAACGAACTCTCACTTTTGCTCATTATATTGCTTAGGCACAATCTGCATTAACCACTTGCCGACTGCCCGCCATCATAATACGGCGGCAGGTTGGCTCGCTCCCGCAGATTGCAGTAGCTGTACGGCATCCGCGGGCACAGCCGGAGGCGCGCACACTCACTGCCTAGCAGGGGAGCCAATCAGCAGGCGGGGCAATCTCGTGGGGTGGACACCCGCAATCGCTCCTGAGACAGGCAGGGATCTGCGAGTGTAACCAACGCAGATCCCCATTCTGACAGCCCAGCCCCCATACAGTTAGAAACACCACAGAGGGAACACATTTAACCCCTTGATCGCCCCTAGTGTTAACCCTTTCACTGCCATGGCATTTACACAGTAATCAGTGGCTATTTTTAACTCTGGTCGCTGTATAAGTGTCAGTGGTCCCAAAAAAGTGTCCAATCTGTCTGCTGCAATATCGAAGCCCCGCTAAAAATCGCAGATTGCTGCCATTACTAGTAAAAAAAAATAATAATAAAAAATGCCATAAATCTATTCCCATAGTTTGTAGATGCGATAACTTTTGTGCAACCCAATCAACATGCGCCTATTGCAATTTTTTTTTTACCAAAAATATGCAGAAGAATATATATCGGCCTAAACTGATGAATACATTTGTTTTTTTATATTTTTTTGGGATATTTATTATAGCAAAAGGTAAAAAAAAGTTATTTTTTCAAAATAAAAAACGCGGAGGTGATCAAATAACCACCAAAAGAAAGCTCTATTCGTGAGAAAAAAGGATGTAAATTTTGTTTGGGTACAACGTCGCATGACCGCGCAATTGTCAGTTAAAACGAGGCAGTGTCGTATCACAAAAAGTGATAAGGGTAAATCCTTCCGGGGCTGAAGAGGTTAATAAATGACCCTTTTCCCTTTATTTTGAAGGTATTTTGTTTATTTATTTTTTGGGATATAATTAGTTAAGTTTATATAACACAGTTCTCTTTGTATTGGTGGGTTTTGTGTGTATTGGTTTATTTTTTTATGTAAAAAAAAATGAAATGTGGTTAACAAGTGGCTATATTTTTGCACAAGAAATCCGTTTTTTGCCAAAATTCAAGGAAAAAGAAAACTCTCAATTTTGCTCATCCCTGAATTACACAAGCACTAAAGCCTCCTACACTCGGTGCGACGGTCATACAAAAACGGTCATACAACAGCATGTTGTACAATCTTCCAACCGTTAGTACGCGCGATTAGAACAGCCAACGTCCGACGGTCGTACAACAGAAATTGGATGAGCAGACGAGAAAACTTTTGTTGTACAACAGTCGGTTGTACGACCGTTGTACCGTGCAGAGAAGTTGGTCCAACAAGTTGAACGTGCAAAACACGCATGCTCAGAAGTCAGGAATGCCCGGAAGTGTCCGTTCGTGTAAACCTACGTTCCTAATTCACAAATCACATTCACCTGAACTTCCTCTTTATGTGCTCCTAACACGTCACCATGTTAGGCTTGGCCGTACGATCGATTAGTGAACGTCAGTATGCGAGATACAACAGCCAACATATGATTTTGGACGTTGGGTCATACGACCGTTGCATCATGTGTACGAGGCTTTATTTATCTGTGTCATGGAGTTTGGAAATGTTCTAGTTACCTTTCTTGATAATGCAGAGATAAAAAGAGGTGACCCAGTGATAGAAGGGGTCACATGCCTGATGAAGGGGTCCTGCGCGGTTCCGAAACGTTGCTCTTTGCTGTAACAATGTGATAATTTATTAAAGATTGGACTCATTTGAAGATCTTGGTGTGCTGGTGACACTGCCTACCCCAGTGATAGAGAGGGAACTATTTGTGAGCCCTGAACTAATGGTCAGCTACCTCACCAATATATAGACACCCTGTAGAGCGCAGCATACAATTACAGTGCACATTTTGACTATGAAATATCTATAAAAATTAGTGCCAATAAAATATTAGCTCTTCTGTTTTCTATTTTATGAATATGTGCCACTGTTATAAATAAAAGGTGCATTGGACATGGTCCAGCTCATTCATTACCGTAGCCATCAGAGCGTTATTTAGAGCTGTGCTAAGCGGACATTTGTGGTTTTCACTTGAAGGCTAAAACAATTTTGTCTTTATTTATTAAGTGGGCATTTGCCATAAGCAGCCTCATCAAATAACTTCTTTATTTTCCTTTCAATGCTCCATTATTTTTCTCCAGCTTGAAAATCCCTATAAACATGTCAGGCATGTTTGTTGTCTTTGCTAAGATCATTAATGGCTTTGTTTTTCAATTATAGATATGCTATATATTTCCTGAAGGTGATTTATACATTCAAATAACCTTCACTCTTGGCTGGCATCGGACTTAGAATATCTGTTGTTTTGATTTGGAGAGGGATGTGAGAAAATGGCAGAACTGTGCTTACAACGTGCTTTTCCTTTCAAATGATATCTTGTATACGCATACATTCCTATTCATATTCAAAGATGAACTCCAGGAAAACAGCTAAATACACCGCTGAAATATATGATACATAAATACACACACACATATATAAACTGTATATATATATATATATATATATATATATATATATATATATATATGTGTGTGTGTGTGTGTGTGTGTGTGTGTTGGTTTGTTTTTTATGCCATTTCCTTTTCAGGACATATGCACTGCAGCACATGGCTGGTTCCTAGCCTACCATTCCTATGTTGAAGTTCTACTGCACTGGGGCATAAAAGAGGTTGATACTATGTAAAATTTAGGTACTTACCCTATGTATACTTAAAATACACTATATTGTCAATAGTATTAGAAAGCCTGCCTTTACATGCACATGAACTTTAATGGCATCCCAGTCTTAGTCTGTAGGGTTCAGTATTGAGTTGGCCCACCCTTTGCAGCTATAACAGCTTCAACTCTTCAAGGAAGGCTGTCCACAAGGTCTATGGGAATGTTTGACCATTCTTCCACAAGCCCATTTGTGAGGTCAGGCGCTGATGTGGACGAGAAGGCCTGGCTTGCAGTCTCAGCTCTAATTCATTCCAAAGGTGTTCTCTCAGGTTGAGGGCAGGACTCTGTGTAGGACAGTCATGTTCCTCCACCCCAAACTTGCTCATCCATGTCTTTATGGACCTTGCTTTGTGCAGTGGTGCGCAGTCATGTTGGAACAGGAAGGGGCCACCCCCAGACTGTTCCCACAAAGTTGGGAGCATGAAATTGTCCAAAATGTCTTGTTATGCTGACGCCTTAAGAGTTCCCTTCACTGGAACTAAGGGACCAAGCCCAACTACTTAAAAATAGCCCCACATCATAAGCCCCCCTCCACCAAATTATTTGGAGGGTTGTCACAATACTTTGGGCGATATAGTGTTGATAAGCGAGTTTGGGGTGGAGGACAGTCTTCCCAGAAGAGTTGAAGCTGTTATAGCTGCAAAGGGTGGGCCAACTCAGTATTGAACCCTACCTCTCTGAAATGTGCTAAATCCAAACTCAGGACTCAGCAATAGAACCAGCAAGAGGAATCATGATGTGCAGTGGGGAACACAGGCATTCAACTATCCCTGAAGTGTCAGAGTCACTGAAAAGAAAAGAGTCACTTTAATGCATAATTGCATTGATTGCTGTTGCTGCTTTCAAGTTCAACTTTAAACTCCTGAAGAATGATTAAAAAGCTACATTGTATCTGGGACTTTGTCAAGTGATGTCATGTTGGTTTTACAAGTTTTAAATGTAAGAAACTACTTTAAAGCTGACGTCTAGTTAAAAATATTTTTTTCTACACAGCTTTAGTTACATTACTTGCCTGTAATGAAGTGTGCCCATGATGTACAGGCTGCTGGATTCTGTACAAATCTTCACTGCAGGGCTGTCCTGTCCTCTTCCTACTGCCAAACTGAAACAGAGCTGTGGGAGTTAACAGGCCTCAGGTCTCCGGGCTCAGCTGCACTAAAGATGATCTGATGGGGACCCCTCCTGGTCTCTTCTCCATTGAGAAAAGTTCTTTTACCAATTGCATTGCACTGTGAGAGTTAATCATGTGATTGGTGAGACTCTCCCCCATTCATAGATCATGTTACAGGCAGCATTATAAGTTAAAGAACTTTTATCAATGGAGGAAAGGGCAGGAGTGGGCATGTCCATGTGGGATTATCTTTACAGCAACTGAGCCCAGAGTCGTGAAGCTGTTAACTCCCACAGTGCCATAGGTTCAGCAGCAGGAAGAGGACAGGACAGTCCTGCAGTGAAGATCTCTGCAGAGTCCAGCTGCCTCACATCGACATACTTCATCACAGGTAAGTAATGTAACTAAAGCTGTAGAGGAAAAAAAAACTTTTCTTAAAGCTAAACTTCAGCTTTAAAATGAATATATTTTGGGAATATTTTTGTTTCTGATTAGTGCTTTTGCAATCTCTGCTTGTTTTTTTTCACCATTTGCTTAAAGTGTTACTAAACCCAGAACCTACATTCACTATATCTGGTCTCCCACAGTACACAGCACATGGAAATGCAATTATTTTAGTAAAAATAAATGGATAAATACCTTTTCTCATCAGCAGTATATAGCAGCCTTGAGGCTTGTATCAGTTCCTAGTAAGGTTTGTAGGAGGAGTTTTCATTCTCCCCTGACCCTCTGTCTGGACAGTGCTGATTGGCCCTGTGCTGATCACATGCACCCTCCCAAGAAAAAAAAAAACCTCTCCAGCAATGCACACTAAACTGAGCATGTGCAGCATGTCCCCTAGCTCTGTAAATATCAGGTTATTTTTTGGAGACAGTAAAAGAAGAGGAGGATCAGAGAAGACAAGATCAAACAGCCTTAATACAAAATGCAAATGATTAACCCCTTAGACTCCACAGTGAGTATAACAAGCATGCTTTAGTGCAGGGATATGCAATTAGTGGACCTCCAGCTGATGCAGAACTACAAGTCCCATGAGGCATAGCAAGACTGACTGTAGTTTTGCAACAGCTGGAGGTTCGCTAATTGCATATCCCTGCTTTAGTGCATATACAGACTGATTGTACTGTTGTGGGTCTAGTAACACTTTAAGTAATATGCCTTTATTGTTACAGTGTATATCATCATCAAATTTAATGGAGAGTTTTAGGGGCAGGTGCATATGCATTAGCAACAGACAGGTAATGCATTTACTGATTGCATGTTCTTGTTAAGCATTGCTAGGTATAATGCAAAAAAGGAATTGATTACAAGTGCTTTAGTACATGGCAATCATTTGCATTGATAAATGCCTGTTCCTGCTTTGAGAGATTCTGATGCCTATTTCATAATGAGTTTGGTTTCAAACAGCAACTCGTCAGTCACACAGCTCAGCAAGGATGACTCACCGCACAGCCAATCAGTGGGATTAGTCTACATCTGTTAATACTGCTGACTGCTGCTGTGCACAATGCAACTCCAAAGGCATCATGTCAGCTGACCCCTTTCAGTACTGCTTAGACAAGACATGAACAGATGTGTACAGAGAAAAATGTTTAAGTTGTCTCTAGAAGATGACATGTATGAGTAAAAAATATAGACGTTTTCAAAAAATGTAAATTCTTGCCATGTCACCATATGCACATCTAGAGAGCATTCGTAAAGCAGCCTCTTACTGGAGTTCTTCTTCAAACAAGGACTCTATTGGAAAATAATGCTATTGTTTAAACAGGTATTATTGCATTGCTGCATGATTATTCACCGACATGTCACAAAATACAGCAATAAAAAAATAAATAGCCGCACCATTTTATTTTTATAAAGTAGACCTTGACACCCGTCATTGAATTTGCCTAAGATGAGTTGATGTCATCAGTTTGCTGCAGGCGGGTGAAAACAATTCCTTATAGCTGAATTTAAAGTGTTACTAAACCCAGTAATATGAAAATAGTTAATCTGCCCCCCCCCCACAGCGCCCACGACTTATAAATCATCTTTTTACATTAAAGTACTGCCACTATATACATTTTTGGCTGATCTGTATACCACAGTCACATGATAAACTGCAGGGTCTGCCTGAGCCTGCCTATAGCCTGTATACACGCCCACATGTGTGATGCCAATATCATGTGAGCTGGCATGCTCTGAGAACAAGGAAATGTTCTCTCCAGCAATAGAGACCAAACTGAGCATGGCCAGGAGGAGTACCTTCACTGTGTATTATCTGGCCTTGCCAAGAGAGACCCTGCAGGAGGAGGAGGATCTGTGCATATAGGATCAAAGAGCTTTTTTACACAATATAGAGGATTAACCCTCTTAAGTTCCACCGTGAGTATAATAAACATGCTATTCTGCACAATACCTGGCACTTTCACCCCCTTCCTGCCCAGGCCAATTTTCAGATTTCAGTGCCGTTGCATTTTTTAATCACGCAGTCATGCAACACTGTACCCATATGATTTTTTTCTCCTGTTTTTTTAGACAAATAGAGATTCATTTTGGTGGCATTTGATCACCACTGTATGAACAAAAAATGACCGACAATTTTAAAAAAGAGGCATGTTTTTCTTAGTTTCTGTTATACAATTTTGCAAATAAGTATTTTTTCTCCATACATTTTGAAAGTTATACTGCTACATTTCTTAAAAATAGCCCAAATCAGTGTATATTATTTGGTCTTTGTAAAAGTTATAGCGTCTACAAGCTAACATTAAAAATTGATCACCCCTGATGTACTGAGGGCCTATCTCATTTCTGTATTTAGTAAGAGGCATGGCGAGTTTTTTGAAATTATAATTTTTTTCCCACAATTCTTTGGAAAAAGAAGAAATTAAAACAAATATGTTTTTTTTTTTCAAAAAAATGTAACATTAACAATTTATTTCTCACACATGGCATATGCATACTTTACTACAACCCAAAACACATTCTGTTATTCCTCCTGAGTATGGTGATGCCATATGTGTGAGGCTTTTTTACAGCCTAGCAGCATAGAGAGATCCAACATCCAAGTAGCACCTTCAGGGCCAGTTCACACCATAGAAACGCAGTCCAGATGCATTCGGGATGTGTTTCTGCATGCACGTTTTTGACGCACTTCCGATGCTTTTTGATGTATTCCAGTGCATTTTTTCCCCTCTTTTTTTCTTCACCTTAAATGGACACATGTGCATTCTGGCGCATTTTTAATGTGTTTTACCGCATTCCAGTACAGTTCAGTGCAGAAAATATGCAGCATGTTCTACTTTTTTTCTGGAACTGGAATGCACTGGAACTGACCGCACTGGTGTGAACTATACCATTGGAAACCATATAGCCTACTATCTATGCATTTCTGATGCAGAAAAAATGCACTGGACTGCATGTGGTGTGAACCAGCCCTCAGGTATTATCCATTTTAAGACCAGGCCTTCTAACACTTTTTGTTTACAAGTAAAAATCAGTATTTTTGCTATAAAATAAAATGGTGGGTTTTGCAAATTTTTATATCACACGGTATTTGCACAGCAGTTTTCAAACGCAATTTTACACACTAATGAAAAGATACAGTTTAATGAATTGTAATGCCCACAAACACAATATAATACCCAATGTTTTGGTAAAATATAAAAAATGGTGTTGCACCGAGTAAATAGTTAACAAACATGTCACGCTTTAAAATGTTGCACACTTGTGAAATGGCGCCAAACTTCGGTATTTAAAAATCTCTGCAGGCTATGCTTTATAAGCCTTTACAGTTTGCCAGTTTAGAGTTACAGAGCAAGTCTAGTGCTAGAATTATTTCTCTCACTTTGACGTTCGCAGCGAAACCTCAATTGTGTGGTGTTTACGTATGCGTATGGGACCAATGTGTGCATTCGCCTTTACACGCGAGCATGGGGGGATGGGAGTGCTTTACATTTTTTATTTACTTATAGGTGGGGCATTGGCACACTGTGACAGATTTTTTGTGCACTTGTACACTGTTACAGATGTTTTAGTGCACTTGTACACTGTGACAGATGTTGATCGTCAATCAGCAGACACCGACAGGTGTTGATGATCCACTAGGTTCACCGACACTATTGCAGATGTTTTTGTGTGTGCACTGGTACACTGTGATAGATGTTGATGGAACACTAGTACACTGTGACAGATGTTTTGTGCACTGGTACAGATGTTGATGGGACATTTGGACAGGGACAGTGGTGCTTGGTGTGCTGTGTGGGAATGGCTGCTGTCTGTGTAATTTCTGTGTAACTGAGCACTAAAATAATCAGTTACATAGAGAACTGTCATGGCTGCAGCATCCCCCGCTCCTCCCCTCTCTGCACTGAGCTCTCACTGAGCTCTGCGGGGAGAGCCAATACAGAGACAGGTGTCTCTGTTTACACTGTGTGAAGGCTGTGATTGGACACAGCCATTACATGATCGGGAGGGCCAATCACAGTGCCCTTGACCTGCTGATTGCACCTTAGTGTAGAAATGTTCCCTGCAGTTCTTCTTCTGGTGCTGCGGGGGGTTAACTTCCTAAGCTCTAACTAACAGTAGCAGTACATTGAAGAAGTCCTGACATCTGGCCACTCCTTTCTGTCCTCTTCTCCATTCAAAAACATCTGTTGGTATTGTTTTCACAACACATTCTGTGAATAGGAGAGACTTGGATGAATGACAGGATACATTAGAGGTAAGTAATATTACTGAACCTATAACCAAGAAAAAATAAATAAACTTTAGCTTTAATCTCCTTACCACCAGGTATTAAATTGCAACATTGTAACCTCTTAAAAAGTAATGTGAGAGACTCCATGTGACTATACTAGGTCATAGATATCATAAGTAGATTTGAGCGAACCTCTGGAAATTCGGGTTCTGCTGGTCCGTCCGAACTTCGGGACAAAGTCCGGGTTCGGGTCCGGACAGAACGCGAACGTTCGCACGGACCCCGAACCCCATTGAAATCAATGGGGACCTGAACTTTTAGGCACAAAAATGGCTGTAACAATGTCCTGGCAAGTGCTAGAGGGCTGCAAAAGGAAGTAAAATGGGGGTAAGAGTAGGGCAAGTGCCCTACAAAAAAATGGGGATAGGGAAAATAAATTAAAATCAAATAAAAAAATGGTAAGGGGGGTGGATGTGGAGTAGGAGCCTAGAGGTTGACTAGGCCGTGACCGTGGCAGTGTAGGTGGAAGTGGCGGTGGTAGAGGAGTAGGAGGAGGTAGCCAACATGGTATTTTTTTTTTGTTTGTTTATAATTGGGGTAACCCCCAAAATATTGAGGCCTATTCAAAAAAAGAAGTATATGAATGGCTGTGTGAGTCCGGTCTAAATGTTTATTCTGCACAAGGTACAGACAAGTCTTGTGGGATCCATGCCTGATTCATTTTAATAAAGGTTAGCTTGTCCACGTTGGATGTGGACAAACGGCTCCGCTTGTCTGTGATAACG
>BLSH010480508.1:276054-289924 GCA_018402905.1 Glandirana rugosa
CTATGAGGATATCACTCTAGAGGGAGGTATTAGGGGTCGAGACAATCATAGGGGTCGAGACAATCATAGGTAATTAGGGAACACAAACAAGGTTCGTCTAAACCCAGACTTTGAAAAACCCGGTTACTCGAAGTTTACTCCCTAAGGGGTGGGCGTCGACTACATGTGTTTCCCCGTCCCTACGAACACTAATCACAACTCGCTTGGGCCTGACATTGTAAACCCAGGCATGGCTTGAAAGCCCACAGGCCCTGGGCCTGGGCTTGTGCCCATGATGCACTGGCCAATCACAGCCATGCCATTAGTAGGCATGGCTGTGATGGCTTCTAAGGGCAAACCAGTGAAATGCTTTTTGATTGGCTGCCCTGCAGCTATTCAACATGCGTGATCAACTACCAGAACCCAGAACCCGAACGTTTTTGAAATGTCCGTGTTCGGGTCCGGGTCCCGGACACCCGAAAGTTCGGTACGGACCCAAATGTTACAGTCCGGGTTCGCTCAACACTAATCACAAGCATCCCTGCCCCTTTGTGTACATCAGCTGCGGGTGGGGAATCCCTCATTTGAAGCTCATTGGCCCAAAAAGTTTCAGACCCAAATCTGCTTGGAACAAACACAAGGGATTAATGGATACTAACAGAGCTGGGGATACTAACAGAGCTGGGGATTATGGAGGGAGATCTCACTATAGGAGTATCCAAAACATGGGTAGACAAACTTTTTTTTGCCAGTTTCAGACCAGCTAAACTATACACATTTTTCACAGAAACCCTAAACAATATCACATTTTTATGTTATGTGACATTTTGAGTTCCTATACATCCGCCTATTACATTGCATTTGACTACTTAAGAACGAGAGGAGAACTAGTAGAACCACGTGGGCATCAAACACTTGAGGCTAATGTAACAAAAAATAGGTCAGCTTTTTTTTGTCATATGTTAGAGAGTACAGTCATTGGACTGATTTACCAAAAAAATAGAACAATAGCAATCATAAACCATTAGATTGTAAAGATAGCTAACTGTTCACTGATTTACAGTGTTCATGGTGTAGTCTCAGTTTGCCATGCAAATAATCTGGGCTTTGTGCCTTCTGTTTCTATGCAGCATGGAATGTACATACCAACATTATTCTGAAATGCTGGTTGAAATAATTAAAACAATAATATTAAAATAACAGATCACTAATCAACGAAGCATTCTGCACACAGAGATCCACATATACATAGTACAAAACCCCTCTGACGCTTAATTAGAAACAGCATATGAGGAGCACAACCTAAAATATTAAGCACCACATTGTACAAATGGAGCAGCATGGGAAACAAAAAAAGGACTTTAAGGTGTTCAATGTAAACCTAAGAACAAAAAGAGATAATGTGACCTCAATATAAAATTTACAAAACTTTATTGATCCATAGGTAAACCTCTTCCCACCACCGCCTACCAGCCCTTTAGGAGCCTCTAAATGCCAGTAGGCAAAGGTGGGCATTGGGGTCATGTGACCGCTGTGATTCACTGTCAAGTATGCATCGGGAGCTTTCCTGTCCCCTCCTGTGACTGTGCTGGGAGCAAACTGGGCGCATATACATATAAAATATAAAAAATACCATTCCCATCCCTGAAAAAAACACAAATTCCTGCTAATCCCTATTGTGACTATACATTTAATGTCTATTTTTATGCAATCAAATCAATATTCTTCTGATAATAACACGATTCGCTTGCAGATATATAATCCCTCCACCAACAAGTATATCACCTCGTGAGAGTAGATCGAAGTCCCCTTATGGGGATGCACTCACCAGAACTCGGTGAGATACCCGCATTGAGCTCCAAACGCTATGTGGATAAAATCTAAGGTGACCCCACAATCCACTTCTGAGACAATCCGATCCTTTCCTCTGATGGCACTCCTCGTTTAATCGTCTGAGGGCGTGTCGGATGTGACGAAACGCGTCAGGGCCTGGCCGAGCGACGCAACAGCGGAAGTGAACAGCCGACCTACGAACGGACACCCTCAGTAACGGAACGGGCGGGTACCGAACTGTTGAGGACGTCATGTTGTGAGAGGCGGCAATGAAACAATGCGTTTTTATACCTTCCACCATGTGAGTGTTATTTTAAGAATTTAATGTTGAGTTTCAAATAAAACGGTTTTACGCTATGAAGGTGTCTCCACCCCCTTCTTGTCTTTACACATCCCTTTGATTAAACGAGGAGTGCCATCAGAGGAAAGGATCGGATTGTCTCAGAAGTGGATTGTGGGGTCACCTTAGATTTTATCCACATAGCGTTTGGAGCTCAATGTGGGTATCTCACCGAGTTCTGGTGAGTGCATCCCCATAAGGGGACTTCGATCTACTCTCACGAGGTGATATACTTGTTGGTGGAGGGATTATATATCTGCAAGCGAATCGTGTTATTATCAGAAGAATATTGATTTGATTGCATAAAAATAGACTCGGAGCGCTGCTGCAGGAGTTTCGTTTTTCTCCTTTGTTTATGGATTAATTTGAATGTCTGTATTTAGACTTTTCCAGCAGCTGCCCATTATTTCATTTTGAAGTGTATTTTAAAGGAGACAGTGTCATTCAGGCGCTGAGCAGAGACTTTCGTTTTGGGACATTTTTTTCTTGGTTATATTTACTCTGTCATTTTGATATACATTTAATGTATTTATATATCCATAATTATTCATCACAAATTGATACAGAGACAGGGCGATATTTGCAGGAAAACTGTTGTAGGTACCAATGCGTTTCGCATTATTTGATGCTTCCTCAGGAGACCCTAATGTAGCAGGGAATGGAGCACAATTAGCATAATACTTCTATGAATCCATACACAACAAACAGTGACAATGCATAGGGGTTACATACTTACTTTCAACAGAGTAACTCAGTGTGCATGTGGCATCACATTCAGGGGGAAATACATTTCTGTTCTTTATGCCTGTCTCGAATTCAGGCTTAACTCCTCTATGAATGAGATTATAGATGCAAACATTGCTTTATGCCGGCCTGCTTTGACTTGTTTTGACTAATAAAACCCTTACTTCCATATTGACAGTTTACGTAAGATAACACACATTTTTAGTTAATATTTAGGGCAGTAGAAATGTAGCTTCTATTTTTTGTTTTGCGAGAGCGAAATATTTTGTTGACTAATCTCTGTAATAATCATATTTTAAGCTTTGGCTATGTTTTTCATTTAGTGCTTGTAGACAGATTTTATCCTATCAGTATTATCCTGGGATTGCTTTGTTGGAGGGAAAGATTACTTTTAGCCAGTGCTGCAGCTCTTTCCACTATGAAGAAGATTATAGTGGATTTTTCTTAAAGAATATAAAATCATATAATTTGCAGTTTATTGTTTTTACTAGCAATTTATAAGCTACAGGAACAGATTATTGACAATATTTGTTAGACCTACGCAATTTTGTAATGCACATTTTATTATCTAAGTTTGGTGATTGAATTCAATCTTTTTTTATTACATTGCAGAATGTTTATCATAATAAAATTTACAATTTTACAACTATTAGGACTCATGCTTGTTCTTATCATCTGCTGTTTATAAAGTACATTTTCTGACACTAAGAAACATGTAAGGAAGTCTTCAAGACATTTTAAATCCCACCTATAAGTAAACCTGTCATGAAGTCAGACAAGTATGGATGGGAGTGCCTTGTCATATGAAAATATGAACATTTACAAAAGTCAGTAATAACATAGAAAATTATAGGACTGCATCAAAAATTGCTTTGTGGAACCTAACTGCAGGTTTACTTTAATAATTTAGACACCTAAGACAGATATAAAAGTGACATTTAGTTGTATGCTTTTTGCATTGGATTGATTAGGACTGAGATTCAAGCTGTGTCCAATGATCATCAGTGATAAAGAGCTACCTTTGGAACTTATTTTCATGTCAAACTCTTTTCAGTTTCAATAGCACCTTTTCCATTTCAAAAGGTTTAAAGACTTAAAAGAGTTTTTATGTTACAAGGTAAAAACTATAGACATGAGTTTACAAAGATAACATATGTGCATAGCAAAGGCAACAGTAACACCATAACATGACATAATATATGAACAGAAAGTGCAGTGCTTTCACCAAGGGAACCTCCTGGATCATAGGGTGGAGTCCACTATGGGGTTCTCTCTGGCTATGATGTCCTCCGGACAACACTCAAACAGCAAATTCAATAGAAAGGTCCAACAGCTCCATATCCATATGAAAACGTTTATTGGTACATGTTAAAAGAGTACAAGGGACTGACGCGTTTTGGCAAACCACCTTAGTCACAGCACCATAACATCACATAGTATACAGGCCATAGCACAAGAGCTTAGCAAACCTAAAGTAGTATAGTGCTTATCAGGTATTTATGTAGGGATGAGATTGTGAAAGACTAGGAAAAAACGTAGTGTAAGGTATAGGCAGTAGGAGAAAAAAAGGGATAACTCTTTGAAAAAAGAAAAACATGAGAATAAATAAGAGGGGATAAGAGGAGCAGAAGAACAGGAAGGGGAGGCGGCTGGTAAATCCAAGTGGCAATCCGCAAAGAATCCATAAGCTGTTCAACCCATTATGCTAGGGTCAGTATCATATGACCCAGGGTAAGTAAATCAACTGCAAGTCAAACACTCCTAAATTTTCATGAGCTTGTTAAAGAGAGTCCATTAGAATGCTAGAAAGTGCCTCATTGACCAGGAACCCTTGCATACATTGCAAAAACTCTCCAAAAAGATATTTTTTATATCTTCTAGGAATGAGCACTTTTAAAGCATATTTTCAAAAAAGGTGTCAAGCTCTTTTTTTATGAGAGGTTATTTTTCATTTCTCTTTCGTTCATTGACAGACGCAGCCTCATAATCTTGATATGTGGGGTATGCACCTTTTGCCAGGAGTAGACTAGGCAGAACACAGTTCAGACAAAAAGCAAGCTAGCCCCTCCCAGGGGGCAGTCCTCACTCTGCATAACCCCCTCTGCCCTGCTAGCACTTCAGTTTTTTCTGCCTAGTGCAAGGAGTAGCACCTAGGCTCCCTGCTGGGATCTGCGGTTCCCCAATTTTTTTGTTTTTCTGATGAAGAATGCAATCAAGTAGCCGGCAGGGTGACATGCTGGAGATCTTTAGGTCCAGGTAGTCTCCCCAGCACAGCCGACGGATGCGAGCCGTCCCTTAGCTGCCTGCGGGGTCGGCCACATTGGGCCCCGTTCCGTGTGGGGTGGCCGGCGGGTTAAACGTCCCGCCAGCGCGCTGAGGGACCGGGCTACGGCTCGCGTCGAGGCGTCGCATGGCCGATAGCTCCCTCCTCACCTGTAGGGGCAGCAGGTCTGTCTCTGGTGGCTACCCACTGCACCCGTCTGGAAGGGTGAGTACGCTTCCCCCTCGGGGGTGCGGAGGGGGGCTGGCGGGTGTCCCCCCATTCGGGCATGGGTGGTTCGGGTCGTCCCTCTTTCCCCCTCCACATTGCATCCCGCCGCTTCCGCCTCAGTGCTGCTATCTGGGTCCCCTGGCCATGCAATCGCCGCCAGGGGGGTCTCTGAGTCAGTGATCCCCACCATGCTTAAGGCACACAAGTCCACATCTCGCAAGATCAATCACCGCACCTGGAAGGCTTATATTGCCTGGTGCGAGGCTGGGGGGTGGAATCCCCATTGTTTTTCAGTGGCTTGTGTGCTGGCCTTTCTTCAACAAGGCCTGGATCAAAAACTGGCATTGAGTACCCTCAAGGGTCTTTTCCAGCGTCCGTTAGCGATGCACTCTTTGATTCGTACGTTCATACAGGGGGTACGTCATGTGGCCCCTCAGGTGCGGTCGCCCCTGGCGTCGTGGGACTTGAAACTAGTACTTTCAGTACTGCAGAAGCCGCCCTATGAAAAGATCAGAGACATTTCTTTGCTGTTGCTCTCGCAGAAGGTGGCCTTTCTGGTGGCCATCACAGCCGCCAGGCGGGTGTCTGAGTTGGTGGCTTTGTCTTGCAGGTCTCCCTATTTGGTCCTGCATAAGGACAAGGCGGTGCTGCACCCTTTTCCTTCATTTCTTCCGAAGGTGGACCTCTGTGCACACCTTTGCTAAGTTTTACAAAGTTGATGTGTCAGCATCTGCGGATGCTGCTTTTGGCCGCAAAGTTTTGCAGGCAGCGGTGTTGGCGCATCTGGCGCCTCTCGGAGAGTTTTCCGTTGGGTACAGTTGATCATGTGTTGTCCACCCCTCTTTATTTGACACTGCTTTGGGATGTCCCCACATGTCAAGATTATGAGGCTGTGTCAATGAACGAAAGAGAAAATAGGATTTTTTGACTTACCGTAAAATCCTTTTCTCTGAGTTCATTGACAGACGCAGCACCCACCCCTCTGTATTCTGAGTTTGTACTGCTTGTTACAAACTGAAGTGCTAGCAGGGCGGAGGGGGTTATGCAGAGTGAGGACTGCCCCCTGGGAGGGGCTAGCTTGCTTTTTGTCTGAACTGTGTTCTGCCTAGTCTACTCCTGGTAAAAGGTGCATACCCCACATGTCAAGATTATGAGGCTGCGTCTGTCAATGAACTCAGAGAAAAGGATTTTACGGTAAGTCAAAAAATCCTATTTTTCTCATCTTCTAAACGTTTAAACATCTTAAAACTTATACCTATAGTATTTTATACATTTATTTAACCAGATATTGTTTCTTAATGTTCTGCTCAGATTATAAAGATACGCTATAATTTATTCTTATGTACATATTTAATAGCATTATGTATAATTATATAACACTATGTATGCAGCCATGTAAATGGGTATTGACTATTATGAGTGCCTGTCAGTAGTGATGCAACAAAGTGGAAAGTTGGTCCCGCATGCTCTGTTGGAGCAGGGGGTGGTTGTAGCTGTGACACCTGTATTCTCTGTTCCTGCACCACTGCATATGCATTGTTTTAAATTACCTTCAGCTAAGTTTAAATTCCTTACACATTTCTCAGATTTTGTGAATGGGACTTTCCTGAGATTGATGTGAGCTCTGCTATTCATAATCATTTGTAACAGGCAACTACCAAGATGTGAAAAAGTGGGAAAGGCCAGTGAAATGAAGGGAAAAATTCAGGTAAAATACAACTGAGACATTTAGAAATATACGGCATACTGGATTGGTGTTGTTACTGGGTTGCTTCTTCTGATCCACGCTCCAGCACAGTGGGCCAAAAAAGTACAGGCAGTCCCCTAGTTATGAACATCCGACTTATGAACGACTCCTACTTACAAATGGAGGGAGACAACAGGAAGTGAGAGGAAATCTCCCCCTAGGAAGGGAAATTCACTCCTGTAAGAGTTGTTATTGGAAAAAGGTGTCTCCACTGATGCTTTATCACTAAGGTTTGTTTCCACAACAACCCAAATTTTTCAAAATCCAATTATCATTGGGACAGGAAGTGAGGTGACATCTTCTGAACAGAAACATAGGCAGCAAAACAAACATTACAGGGGTGTTAACCCTTCCCTATGCTATCTAAAAAGCTTAAAAATATTTGTTTTGGCTGAAGCTACACTTAAAAAATGTACCTGTTCTGACTTACAAACAAATTCGACTTATGAACAAACCTACAGTCCGTATCTTGTTTGTAACCCGGGGCAATAGTGTTAGCATAGACAGCTCAGGCAGTGGCATGCAGATCTTCAAGTGGAACGGAAGGCAGCAAATGCTCACTTTTCCTCCAGCAGTCCCATCCCTCAACAGTGTCTGCATCTTCTTCTGTGTGCCAGTTTTCGGCTATCTTCTTTGGCCAACATGGGATGACGTCACTCCTGTGCATGCACAGAAGGCTGCTGTTCTAGCACACAGGGATCAGGCTGGTCACTGTAAATTTAACTGTGCATGCACAGCTCAGTTTACATGCGCGGTATCACTGAGAGCAGGCAGGTAGGTGGATTTTATTGCAGAATAGACACTGCGAGTCTCTTCTGCAATAAAAAACCTTCCTTGTTTCCAGTAAAAACACAGCAGAACTTTAGTCACTCTCTCAGAGCAGTGGTGTGTTTTTCTACTGTGCTGCCTGGAAAGTTTTGCTACCGGGGGACCATTTTTTGTTCCTTCTGTTTTGTCACTGGGGGAACAACAGAAACAAAGGCACTTGTAACACTGTGCCTCTGTGTCCATTCCCTCAGTGGAAAATGGAAGTGGGAATTGATCATTATATAATTAAGAATGCATTATATTGTTTTATACATCTATATATTGATTCCCTCTAAGGTATGCTTGTATGTACTGTATGTTTAAAGTACTAGTTATGTTTGCTTGAACTAACATATTATTATATACTTTTGTTTCCATCTGCTAAGCTTTATGAAACTTCTGTCACTTTTTTGCTTTTAATTATATGTTCTCTTCTGTTGCATAACTGCAAAAGCCAAAATCAATTGGAACTAATTGGATTATAAATGAGCCATAGCATTCTAAAATGTATTGCTGGCACATGGGAGGCATTTCTAACATCATCTTCTTATCTTCAACATCGGATAGAGCTTAATTAAACTCACAATGAACAAAATTACCAACCATATTATACAAGTGCACTGAACAATCAAGTTTAATTCTCAAAGGTGGTTTCCAAACATTTTCTTGAGAAAATATTTAGTGATAATCCCAAATCTCAAAATGAAACTGGACTTAATGGATCTAGAATGGATTTTATAATTATGTTGCATGCAGATTTGTAGTTTGAGGTTTTTGGGTTCAATTACAAAACTGCTGATGAAACCCACCTCTTTGTAAATGTGAATTTACTAAGATGTATAATGAAATATCATATTGTATCAAAGTGCAGATTGTATTGATGCACTGAGTTAGCAAATGCTGTTTTAAAAATGAAATGGTTTGCCCAAAGAATAGTGCATGACTACAGTGCAAGAATAAACATTTTAAATGTTTAAATTTTAAAATTGCTTTCATTTTAAGCTTCTTAATGTTTACCTTTTCTGTCTTCTTGTAAATGTTTGTTGGAGGATCCTGGCATCATCACTTTGCTAACCGATAGTAACTAAAAAATTGGTGTTAGTTCACACTTATCATGTCTCTTGGCCATTGGGGTAGACCCCATGTTCCTTGTGGGTCAGAAATATTAAAAATTCATTGAATAACAAGTAAAAATAAAAACCTTCTTTCCAGAGAAAACCACAAAACCTCTCCTATTCACTTGAATTAAATCTAACAACATTTACTTATGTTAGTATGCAGAAATTGAGAAGTACTGAATGTAATAGCAACTTCTGGTATTCAGATCTAGTGCATTTGATTTCCAAATACTTTTCAGTTCAATACTCTTGTTGACACTGTATCTACCACTAAATAAAACTTTCATAGTCCCCTTTGGAAAAAAAGCACAGCTTTATAGAATCTCATCTTCCTTGTAAAATTCTTCAAAAATGCTGGCTACTAAGTCAAATGATAGTACTTTGTTATAGAGAGGAGAGACGTGGTTCCAGATAATACATAAGAGGTTATTTGCTTTATTGTCAAAGCTTAATTGAACAAGCTAAAGTTAGAAGCTGATTGGCTATAATGCACAGCTGCACCAGATTTTGAGTGCACCAATTTTAGTAGATTTATATCATAGAACTTACTACTCCTTACATACCCCAACTACATAACCCCACCCCACCCCTGACATCATGGCCTAAATATAGGCAAATCTGACTCATTGCCTATGGGACTGTTCTCCCATAGCAAAGTTCTGAGTGCAAGATATAGATTACATTTGCATAACTGCTGATAAGAAAATCCATTCTAACTTATCATTACTCATGTCTCACTTTTGGATTCTGGAATGGATTCTTAGTCAATATTAAAATGGTCAAGCATTTGCCCCTTAGCATCAAGAAGTCTTATATTTTGTGAATGGATCTATAATCCTAACCTTAAAGCTGAATTCTGGGTATAAGAATTTTTACATAGTTCCATTGGTGCTGCTTGGTCCAATGTAAGCATGTATGTATCACGCCTGTGGAATCCACCTGAAAGCTAGAAATCACTGTAGTAGATAGTGGGATTTGTGCCGAGCTGCACTTATGCTTACTGAACTAGCATCTTTATCTCCCACTATGCACTGGTCACCTCCATATTTAAAAGGCCTCCCTAGACCCCACCAGCCAATACTGATGACACTCACATCTATCTCTCTACTCTACAGCTCACCATTTTATCCTTCAATATCAATCATTTACCAATTGGCATATGAGTTTGGATGTCACAAGGCTTCCTAGAACTCAGTCTTTCTAAAACTGAGCCTATATTAATCCCCTCCCCTGCACTTTCTCCCTTGCCTCTTCTGTCAAAATAAATGCAATTATCAGTCTCTACCCTCATGTTAGGGTGCTTGGTGTAATCCTGGACTCTGACCTGCTCTTTCAACCTCACATTCAATCATTGTCCAAATCTTGCCCACTTTACCTCCTCCATTCATTCCCTTGTTATCTCCTATCTTGACTATTGCAACTCCCACCTCATAGTACATATCCCCTTCCAGTCTGACATAAGTACTGCTGACAGACCCATCCACCTTACAGACCACTCAGTGTCTGCCTCCCCTCTTCCAGTCTCTCCACTGTCTTCCACTTGACCAGTGAATACAATTCAGAATACTAACAACAGCATATTAAGCCATCCACAACACTTCCCTAAACTACATCAACAACCTTTCCTCAAAATGTCACCCAAACCGTCCTTTCCGCTCTTTCCAAGACTTCCTGCTGTCTAGCTACCTCAACTCTTCCTAACATGCTCACCTCACTATCTCAATCTATCTTTTACTTTGTTCACATTTAGACAATGCCTGAAAACTCATCTCTTCATGGAGGCCTTTTAGAATGTAAGCTCCCACAATCAGGGCCCTCTTAACCTCTTTTCTTGATTTGTATTATAACTACACTGTTTCCCTTTATATTGTATGTGTTGTGCAAACTGTTGTTTCTATTTATATTCTGAATAATAATAATTAATATTATTTTAATAGTAAGAGAAAATGTACAGCCTATACTCTTTTAATAAATCAACCCCATAGAGAGATGTTAGGTGCTGAACATCGCACACATATGCAACACAATTCTTTAGACATTGGAAAAGCTTTATTAAGAAGAAGTTTAACCGAAAGGAAATAAGCTCTAATATGCAAATATTTCAATTCATTGCCTGGTATTTTACAGAAAGTCTAGCAGAAACCCTAGAGTTATTGAAAGGCTTTAAGAAGTCAAAATATCATTATTTCATTTAGGGCCAGTTCACACCACATGCAGTCCAGTGCATTTTTTTCTGCATCAAAAAACATGCAAAGTAGGTTATATTGCCTTAGTTCACACCAGTGCAGTCAGTTCCAGTGCATTCCAGCTCCAGAAAAAAAAGTAGAACATGCTGCATTTTTTCTGCACTGATCTGTACTGGAACGTGGTAAAACGCATCAAAAATGCACTGGAACACACCTAAATGCGCTGGAACTCACATGTCCTTAAGTAAAGAAAAAAGGGGAAAAAACTACACTGGACTGCATCAAAAACGCACCAAAAAAAAGCGCACTGGAACGCACCAAAAACGTGTCACAAACGCGCATGCAGAAAAGCATCCGGAACGCATCCAGACTGCGTTTCTGTGGTGTGAACTGGCCCTTACTCTTACTTTTTAGATAAGCTAGTCAACATAGTTTTCAATTCAGAAAGACATGTGAAGAAAAATATCTAATATTGTTTTCTAATGATTTTGGGACTTGGGTGTTAAGACCACTGTTGTGCTATCGATATGTTAAAAAATATATATATCTACCCAAGCTATGTAAAAAATACAAGCACTTTCCTTAAAGGGCTATGGCAAACTGCACTATCAGGCACTATACCTTTTACAGTCTGTTAAAGAGGAAGTAAACCCCTATGGGGTTTACTTCCTCTATATTCCGCTGTAAAGTAGAAGCATAATGGGCTACTATGCATTGTATAGTAGCCCATTATGTGTCACTTACCTGCAAACGAAGCCTGCGATGTCCAGCGATGTCCCCTGTGCAGGCAGCGTTCATCTTCTGCCCCTCTTCCTTCCGGGGGCCGCGACTCCGGGTCTGTGACTGGCCGGAGTTGCGTGACGTCATTCCCGCACATGTGTGCGGGAACTGCCAGTCACAGCACGATCTCAGTGAAGAAATGCCACGGAGGCTTCTTCACTGCGCATGTGCTAAAATGACGTCGGCACATCTAGTACACTGTATATCTCCTAAATTGTGCAGGTTTGGGAGATATGCAGGGAACCTACAGGTAAGCCTTATTATAGGATTACCTGCAGGTTAAAGTGGTTGCCACAGGTTGGCAACACTTTAAAGTATATGTAAAGCCTAACTGAATGACATTAGCACATTTTAGTTCCATCTCCAGACTCAGTCAGCCTCCCTTCAGTGCTCCCTCCTACCCATGCTGTATATATTGCTTTTACACACAGGTCACATAACACACATGATCATCTTATTCTGTTCTATTCCCAGTTATGGGTGGGCCTGGAAGATGCAGGGAGCGGTGCTGATGGGAAAAAACAAAGATCTTCTATGACTGGTTAATATGATGAAGTCAGTGTTGTTCTCTGCAAAAACTGTAAATGAAGGGTACCATGGTGACATTTCCTTCTGAGGAGAGTGTTCACTTATAGTATCTCCTAAGTCTTTCATGTTGGGCGATGCTGAACATCATTCAACCTGGAATTCTGAGGACATCTTATGGTGAAAATGAAGTAGCTTTCTAGATGAAGGTGAGTACTCTAGCCTGTGCTTTTTTTAAAAGCCAACCCTGAGCACCAGAAAAAAATACCCTGGCAGTTGGGCCTCCTCACACTGCAAGGGTTGAATCCTCAAGGCCGTGTGATCCCCTGCTGCCTTTTCTCTAAGGTGCTCCAGACAGTGGGCATCATCACAAACAACACAGGACCAATAAGACCTGAATTGTGCATGAGTAAGGAAAGGGCCCATTCACAACTTGGATCACCAGAGAGTAGTTCAGTGGGCTTTATTGCATGGAAATTTTTTGTAATCCCCAGAGTTAAGCTTCATTTTCATAATAACCTTATTATACCTTGTAATAATGTACATAGTGTTTAGGAGTATCCATGGTACCCCATCTCAGCACCCTTCCCTTTCTGATTATGTTAGATCTCACAGTAATATATATATATATATATATACACCATATATACTAGAGTATAAGCCGACCCGAATATAAGCCGAGGCACCTAATTTTACCACAAAAAACTGGGAAAAGTTATTGACCCGAGTATAAGCCTAGGGTGGCAAATGCAGCAGCCAGAACACAGGAATTGTAGCCAGAACACAGGGACAGGGAGCCAGAACACAGGAATTGTAGCCAGAACTCAGGGATTGTAGCCAGGACACAGAGACTGTAGCCAGAACACAGGTATTGTAGCCAGGACACAGGGATTTTATCCAGGACACAGACTGTAGCCAGAACACAGGTATTGTAGCCAGGACACAGGGATTTTATCCAGGACACAGTCTGTAGCCAGAACACATAAGGGATGAGTAAGGTAGATTCACATTAAACAGAGCTGTGCTGCTTCTAAGAGCCGTTCTGTGCTGTGTAACTGTGACTAAACACATTGGAATGCAAAGAATGCAGAGAGAGAGCTGCAGCTCTTCACGGAGATCAGGAGGTGGGCGGGACTGAACAGCTAACATCAGCTTGTTGCGCCCACCTCCCGGACCTCCCGACATCAAGCTGAGAATCTGACACCTCTCTCAGCATTCTTTACATTCCAATGTGTTTAATCACACTTACAAAGCACAGAACGGCTCTTAGAAGCAGCACGGCTCTATTTAATGTGAATCTACTCATCACCCACAGACACT
>BLSH010480508.1:289934-306061 GCA_018402905.1 Glandirana rugosa
GCGGGTGGTCCATGCACTGTTTACAAAAAAATATATATATACCAGTCACCCCACTTGCCTAACGTAACGTGACAGTGTATTGGGGCTCTGTTTAATGTGAATCTACTCATCACCCACAGACACTGACTCGAGTATAAGCCGAGGGGGGTCTTTTTCAGCACAAAAAATGTGCTGAAAAACTCGGCTTATACTCGTATATACGGTATATATATAAAATATATTTTTATTGTAAGAACCATGGGAGAGTCCATGCTATATAAATGAATAAATACATTTTAAATATATCTTAAATTAATATATTTAGATATAGAAAAAAAATATATAGATTCACCACAGACTGGGAGAGCGGCACTCGGTTATGTGACAGTGCAATGCAATCCGTTCACCCCACTGACCATATATATATAAAAAAACATTTGTCACGTACCTGGTGGGCGAGTCTGACTTATGCAGTAGGCAACCTCCCTTACTACCCTGACTCGGGAACCCCTGGTAGAGCAGACAGGTGGCTCGGGAATGCAGGATGGCACGAGGGTCGGACTGGGTCACTGGTGTTGGTAAGGAGTCCGTTGGAGTGCGCGTGCAGCTGAAGTGTGGTCGTACAGGCTGGGTCGGCAACTGGCTGGTGGTGCGGTGCAAGGTTTCAGGCAAGAGAGTGGTCAAGTTCAAGCAGAGTTTATAAAGGGGCTGGCAGCAAGGTACAGAGGGATCAGGCAATTGGATGGTCGAAGGCAAGCTGGGGGTCAATGCAGGCGGAGATCAGACAAGGTCGGGACAAGCTGGGTCACAGGAAACAGATAACAGGATACAGGTCTCTCAGGAAACAGGTCACACGCTGTAGATCAGACAGCACTTGCTGCAGGGTGCACACAGCATAAATAGGTCCGTTTGGCTCCGTTTCTGCAAAATAGCGCTAACAAGTCCTTTACACAGGTCTTCTTCTAACAAAATTTTTTATTTATATATTTTTCAATGTCTAAATATATAAATATCTATTTAAAATGTACGCATTCATTTATATAGCATGGACTGCCAAGGTTCTCATTAAAAAGTTTTCACCATATTTATACAACAGGCTAATCTATTAGGAGTATCCCCCCCCCCCCCATATCAGCACCCTTCACTTTTTGATTATGTTACCAGGAGATGTGCTGAAAGATGCCAGCCCCATCTACAGGACCCACTAATGCAAAATTACAGACTGTCAGGGTTCGCTCACCAACCACATTAAACATGTGGTATACAAGTATAGAGGTAGAATATTGACAACTTACCCTAGCCAGCATATAAAGACTAGCTGCTCTACAGAGGCTTGGCCACCAAAATTACTTCCCAAGCTTGTCTTATTCAGACACTGCAGGAAGAAGCAGCATTGTTTAACCTCAGTTCAGAGCTCTTTCACATTAATGCATATGCAGTAACAAACATGTATGCCTTATTAAAATAAAAAAAGGATATTCTAAGCTGCAGTGCATATATGTGAATTAACCACATTGTACTAAATGGAATTTCTGTATGAAATCTATTTTCATGCAATAGAAGTGAAAAAAGAGAGGTGTAATGGACACTTAAGCAGCCATAGAGCCGCCAGTTACTCTGAAGCAAGCCTGTCTAAACCCTATCAAAAGCAGGACAGTGAGTTTCATGGATCTACCTAATAAAATCATTGCAAGATCACTAGGGTTCTATAAAAACATTTTTACTGCAGAGTTCTGATGCTCCGATGGCCTTCCCTTTATGTGTAATACTCCATGGACAAGCTTGCAGAGTGCCTTTGCATGCTTATTGGTGCTGACAATGCTAAGAAGATGAAAGCTATGAGGGAAGGCTGAAGAGATAGTCTTCCTCAGGACATAGCAGGATCTTATCTTCCACCCTTTCCTGTCTGAACAAGAGTCTGTAGCATCAGCTACTTAAAGGCAAATGGAGTAAAATGCAGATAAACGAGTCATGTTTTACACTAAGAAACGTAAAATGATGTCAAATAACAGTGTTGTAAAGCTGTTTTAATAAAAATAGCCTCCTATAAATTAGCAGTACATTGTATATATATCCTAACTCATGGAAAATCATTGGGTTGTCGGGTTGTACTGTAGTTTAATTAATTCTGCAATTATATACAGCATAGTTTTTAAAAAATTCAAATGTTAAAAAAACATAAATATACTGTATATTCTTTGTTGCCAGCCAGTAGCTCCAGCCTTAATATTGTTCCATCACAAACAATAAACTATTACATATATATATATATATATATATATATATATATTATTTGTTTATATATTCTTCTGTATCTAAAATATATTACGTTACTGCCCCCAAGGTTCTCATTCAAAGGTTCTTATCATAGTTACACAACAGGCTAATCTGGGGGGAAAGCCAATTAATTTACCAATATGTGGGGGAAGTAAAAATATAGAACTGATCCAGATGATGATAGTGTCACTACACTATATAAAACAAATATCAATTGGCGCAACCAAATTAGAAATGTAAAAATAAAGTGCAAAAAACATTAATAAATAGCAATAGCCACTGTCATTGAAGAGTGTTCTCACATAAATACAATATAAAAAAAAAAAAACTAAAAAGCAGTGCTGAGTTATGAATATCAATCAATAATCAATATAAGTGCATATAAAGGAAATTAAAATATTTTATTTTTTAAAATGGTAAAGACACTACTCACAAGGATGACGCGTGTTCGTTAGGGCCCCTACTGAAGAAGTCAACACCCTGACAAACATGCATCTAGGGGTGGAACTTGAGGTATGGACGTTGCATCACGGCCATCTTGAAACTCATAGAGTCTGTCTGTGTTATCAGCCAGCACGACTCAGAGTGCCATCTTTGTGAGTAGCGTCTTTACCTTTTAAAAAATTAAATATTTTAAACGGAGAGCACTAGGGTCTGCCTTCCTTCTTTTTATATACCCATCTTATCTGACGAGACGTTCATGGTCCATGTCCCATTGGAGTGGGTGTTTAGAGGGAAGGAGGTGATTACCAACAGCGCGCCAGCTTTCTCTATTATGCCCAGAGGGGAACACTGCTGATTAGACTCAGATGTGAGGTGAGCAGCCTGTGAGGTTGGTGGAGGAGAGCACAAGCACATTTAGATTTTTTTCACTATGGATGTTTTGTTCACTACAAACCATAACTGGATTTGATTTATTAACTTTATATCTATATTTTGTCACATGGATTATTTAACTTTTACATAATAATTCATTAAGTATACTCTTTATTTTCTTTATATGTATTTGGTGTCACTAGACTGTTTATTTAGTTATTGAAAACTAAGGATAAGTCTCAATTATCTGAGATTTGCTTTTCCCCCAACTATTTGAACTTCAGCAGCTAAAAACAGCATTGTAATTGGATGGTAGGTTGATGGGTAGTGAAGTGGTGGGATGCTGGAACACAGTGAGAAATTCTCAGTGCAACAAATTAGGCTTATTAGAATAATAAACAGATGATAAAAGCCTGTGAAAACAGACAGAAAAAAAAGTAAAAAGAATCTACAATATATATGTAAAGTGCTGCATAAATTGACGGCACTATATAAGTAACTCCAATAAACAATAATGAAAAAAAAAGGAAAAGAAAACTAATGTTGTCATCGCATCTAATGATTGGTTAGGTGCAATATGCAATATTTCTTAGTTTGGGGTTTAATACCACTTTAATCCATGTTTCTGTTTACAGGTTTCAAGACATTTTGTTTGTGATCACCAACGGCACATTTTGTATCTAATTTAATGAATCTGTTTACCGTGTAATTGATTTATACTGAGCCTGGAGTGCTACTTTAAATGAAAATATATTTTATTACTGTCAAGGAAAATAGTAGCATCATGTTTCAACTTGTGCCGTAATGTCTTCTTATTTTAGATCCCTGCATGGCTATAGAATGTATAAAATTGTCTAAGAACGATGTACTGTACTAGCAGAAGTGTGCCTATTCAACTGCATAAGATGAGTCAAAGGTTTGCCTCTTCCTTTGCAGCAGTACCTTGCCTTTCATGTCAGGGAAACTTCCCTCCTTTATCCTTTTCACATACAGCACCACACTGTGAAGGAAACAGTGATCTTGGGATATGAATTAAACAGACTTCATAAATCTCCCTGCTAGTGATTATGAACATTTTAACAGTTAGGTCTGCAATGCAGTTGGTTTCCAATCACCTTGCATAAAGGGAGATAACCTGCTCAATTATATATAGAACTGCAGATACTTATCTTGTTATAAATAAGTAACACTAGCTGCCAACTACTGACCTTTCTAAAACAGAGGAAAAAAACATCTGAAAACAGCAACTAAGGCAGTGGTTCTCAACTCCTGTCCTCGGGACCCACCAACAGGCCAGATTTTAAGTATTACCTTGGGGAGATGCAGACTAGAATACTGCAATCACTGAGCAGCAAATGATATCACCTGTGATGCATTTCAGTTATCCTGCAAACCTGACCTGTTAATGGGTCCCGAGGACAGGAGTTGAGAACCACTGAACTAAGGAATTTAGAATGGATTGACAAGCACTTAGGCTGCCAGAAGTGCTTTGTCTGTCCAACCCATCGACAGAGGCATATTGGACAGGCATATGCCATTTTTTTTTTTTGTCAATGATCTCTCCATCTATAACCACGTTTTATAGCTCTGGTGTAGGAAGAAGAACAGGAAGATGGTAAAACTAATTAGCTTATATAGGGGAAAATAAAAGCGATTGGCCAAATAATTTAATAATTATGGTGGTTAATTCCTCCCTATGATAATCTGAGCAGTCAGAGAGTGATTGCAGAATTGGTGAGTAGACACAGACATACAGTACATTTGTTTCCTAACCTGACTGTAACCAGCTGGGCATTCTCTGCTATCTCTATAAATTTGTTGGTGAACGTTGTGGCGTTTAGGTTCTTAAAGAGAAGCTTCAATCATTTTTGTGTTTATTAAAAGGCAGCAGCTACAAAAACTGTAGCTGCTGACTTTTAATAAACAGACCCTCACTTGTCCCAGGATCCAGCAATGTGCTCATCTGAGCCATCCCTTCCCTCCATCTTATGTCCTAGACGCTGGCATTTCAACTGTGGGCACCCGGCTATGACAGCTTGTGGCTCCACAGCCAGGTGTCTACTGTGCGTTGTGAATGGTCATGCAGTCTTCTGGGACCTGTGACGTGTCCCAGGGAACTGTGGAGAGGGAGAGGACAATTTCCACTCAGATTGCCTATCAAAACTGGGTACCGCCCCCTACCCCAAAAAAAAGTGCCATTTGGGGAAGAGGAGGGGGGGGGAACCTTAAAGAAGAACTTCCCCATTTGGGTGGAGCTCCGCTTTAATAAAATCACAGCTATGTTTTTTTTTATAATGCTGAACTCTAGGCAGATATAAAAGACAAAAATGAATGCAGCTCTGTAAACAATAATACATCAAATGTACTTTTAAATGCAAGTAGTACCAGAATTGGAACTGATATCAGCAGGAAAGGAGTGTAAGAGGGAGAGGTGTTGCAAAGAGCCAATCAGTTCTCACAAGCATGCTAAAAGAAGGAGAAAGCAGAGTGACAGAGATATGAACTCATCACTGTGCTGTTTCTCATTTCATTTCATTGGCCTGTCATAGGGTGGGGCACGTCCATGTGGACCTGAGCTCAGAGGTAGTGGCTTATGATAAAAAAACCAACACAAGAGGGCGCCTCCATCTAGGTGTCATTTTTTTTTTAAAAAAAGCATAAAAGACAATAAAAATGCACTCTCTAGATAAAAGTAGATCAAGGCTTGTCATAAACCCATATAAACCTCCATAGGATCAAGGTGAGCTCTGCAGGCATGTGGCTGGTTGAAGGGGGTTCTTGATGGAAGTGCATCTGTCAGGCTTCAGGCTTGAACATAAGCATCAGCAGCTTCCAGAAGTATAAAGATGGCTGCAGCTCTAAAAAACACCTCTCTCGGCTGGGTGATGACAGGAAGTGGAGGGGATGTGGCTACAAACATAATGATACCACTATTCTTTAATTAGCTATTTATTTTTGTTATGGTATAGTTGGCTGAAGTTCTGCTTTAGCATACTTTTTGGGATAGATGCCAGCAGTTTTAACCCCCTAATTTCATCCTCTATCTGTATCTCTATCTCATTGTTAATGAGATCTCTGCACCTAAGTTCCATAACTCCTGACCTGGCCATTGCTAGAGATTTTAACGCTTGCTACTAAATTTTCAGTTTATTTTGCATTAGGAGATTGCAGTAGGAGTAGTAAAACTTGCTTGCGTATCTTTATAATGTATGTAATGGAAAGCAATAAACAGAAGTCACGGGGTCCTACAGAGCAGTTGAATTCATTAAAATACGCCCAAATCTATGTTTTAGGCACACGTTGACTATCAGGGTTTAATTAAAGTTGATTGCTGGAGAACATAATAACTTTATGTCTTTTTTTTTTTTACTATGGTTCCATAAGCCATGTTTCACCAAAATAAGCAAGTAAATAAATTCATTCTTGACATTTCCTTCACCGGTAGATGCCAGGTCCATCTGCTGCAGATGTGATGTACATGAGTCATCAGTTGTGATGTCACTAAGCCCATGCACCAGCGTGTGCCCTTCATCTATTGCATGATCCAGATTTCTAGCTGTTAATTCTTACGACGTACCACATCATTGCAACAGGGTAGTGTCTGACATCGGGAAGAGGGTCATGCACACCTGACGAGCTTGGATGGCTACAGCTGTCCAAGTATAGACTTATAAGCTGTGGCGTCTAACTAGCCACAATTAAGAATGTACTAAATGCATTAAAAAAAATGACTGCAAATAATATACTTGGACAGAAGAGTGGGCTTGCCACTGCTAGTGCAACTGTGCAGCAATGAATTATTTGTTTTCCTGGTGTCGAGAAGGAGGAGCTCTCTAAGGACAAATGCAAGTGTGACTGACAGCATGATAAAAGATTAGAGGTGCAGGGCAAGCAGAGCTGCTGTGGAATGTGTTATATATAAGCTTCCACTTCCCACCTTATCTTTTCCTTGCCGGCAAGCTCTTTTTCAAATTCATTGCAGGCTATCAAGATTCAGTCACGAGAATTCAGCAATGACATAGTAAGCCGTCAATCTTTTACTCCTGTGGAGAATATTTAAGTGAAGCTAAAAATTGCATAAGATTTGGGGCCTGAGCACAAAAGAAATTTTAGCTGGACTTGTATTTCATCCTGAGCTTGTATGCTTTTCATTTACTTCCCACGTAGCATTTCTTGTCCAGTTTATTAGCATTACCAGTGACACTCTCAGTCATTCTGAAATTTCCATTTAGAGCTACTGCTTTAAAACATTTCCTAAATATTACCTGGTTGTCATGCTAATCCTCTAGTTTCAAGGTAAACTGTAGTGGCTTTGGCTCAATTTAGATCTTTTTTTAAAATTCTTTTTATAAAAGTACAGTGATTTTTAAACTGTTGTTTTTTTTTTAGAGTTGTATGTATATGTTGTATTACGGTCATGGGATAGATTGTATTTTTGAGGTTGTATTCGATATGTGCAAAGAGGGATCATACAAATACTTACTATAGCATTTATTAAAAGTAATGACAGTTACAGATAAAGAAAATATAACAAGAATATTTAACTAAAGATGCTGTTTCTTCACGGAGTCCCCCCCATAAAGGCATGGCCAGGTAATGAAACCAAACGCTTGTGTGATGGGAAACTTGGCACCTCGCTTGGGTACTTCCGCCAAACAGTGCCTTCTGCCCTCTTTTACCCCAAGCATCATGCACAGACAAGATGTTGAGGTACAACCAAAGGAATGACTGTTTATTGAACAGAAGTAAAAGTTTTTATACACTTCAAAAGTAGGCCAGTCACCACATGAACAATAAAACCAAATATTTACCTAAAACCTCACATAAGGGTTAGATAACGAGTTAAAGTTGACACAAGGCTAATCCTTTCATAAGAACCTCCGAGAGTTAGCCAAATTAGCCAACAGACATAAATAATAGGTGACTCAATTAACTAAATTAACAATGAGAATTCACACCTAGGAGGCACACTTTGGGAGAGACACACATAAAATAAACAGTGATCCCACCCCACCTCAGGCTGGCCGGCACCATTCTACAACAGTCAGAGACCAAATCATACAATATTCCAGCAGTCTCGATCAGTGGAAATAATTTATCTTTATAGATTTCTTGAGGGATATTGTTGATAAATATTCCTGTCCCATTTGAAGGAGCCTCTCCCACCCAGTCTGCAGGAGGGTCACCATATTCCCTCTGACCAATAACCTGTACAAGATTTATATTACATCTTTCCATCCACTCCAGAAGGGAAGCTTTATTGTCCTTATTCAGAGAATGAATCCAAGCCTCACTCTCAGCATTCCATCCCCTCCACTAGCCCCTGTCCTGGGTTGGGTCTTTCACAGCTTGCATGAAGCAGCTGTGGAGCCGAGACAAGTATTACAAGCTGTGTGTGTGCTATATAGAGAAATAGCAAACCCATCCCCTTTGTAGCAAAATGAGAAAGTGGGCTTGGTCACATCCTAGTCAGTTAACAATAACACTCCTTTGGTATAAGGAAAAACCATGCTTATGTCCTTATAACCAAGAGGTTAGGTTGGATGCTAATAATTTATTAGTGAGCCACAATATTTATAAGGAAATATGTAATATGCAATTTCCTCATCATATTATAATCTTATCATATCTTATCATATTATAATCTTTGTTTCGACAAATAATCCTTTCATTTTTTTGTAACAACAACATATTATGCTTACCTGCTCTGTGCAATGGTTTTGCACAGAGCAGCCCCACCTCCTCTTCTAGGGGCCCTCACCAGTGCCCCTGGCTCTTTACCCCTGCAGAGTGCCCCCATAGCAAGCCGCTTGCTATGGGGGCACTCCTGCATGCTCGCTCCCAAGCCTGGTCTGTGTGCCCACCCACTACTCTCTTGCATATCTCTGGATTGAGATCGGGCTCAGGTAAGTATCTTTGGGGGGGGAGCTGCTAAGCTAAAAAAAAAAAATGTACCTTTAGAACCACTTTAATACATGACAAAAGATTCCCAGAGCAATGTGGCTTATGTAAAGAGACATAACAATAGTAGTTGTAGCATTGCCCTTTGTCTGACAGAAGCTTTGGAGAAAGAAAAGAGGGAGGGATCATTACTCTGACTCATTTATTTGTGTGGCCATATTTTATCTGAAGCCGGGCTTTGTAAGCAACATCATTTTTCATTAGGCAATAGACCACACCTGCTGACTGGATATAAGAACATATATTTATAAAAAAGGCAAAAGGCTTTATTTTTTTAAGAGGAAGTGGTAAAATCTTACTTTAGAAAGAATACCATGTACAAGTAAAATAAAAAGATGGAATCTTTGCTTGCACATTTTTCCTCATTTACTAAGATCTGGGGAATATGCCTTTCAAAGCGCATCTTACTTTATACTAAAGCCACATTTTTTTTTTGTGTTTCAAAATAACAAACATGTTATACTTACCTGCTCTGTGTAATGGTTTTGCACAGAACAGCCCAGATACTCCTCTGCTCGGGTCCCTTGCTGATACCCCTGGCCCCTCCCTCCTGCCGAGTGCCCCCACAGCAAACAGCTTGTTATGGGGCACCTGAGCTGAGCTGCAGCTCTGTGTTTCCATTCAGACATGGAGTCACAGCCCGGCCCTGCCTCCTCTCTCTCCTCATTGGTTCACTGACTTTGATTGACAGCAGCGGGAGCCAGTGGTGCAGGAGAGAGAGTCCCGGGCAGCTGAGTCTTTCCTGCAACATCCCTGGATCGAGATGGGGCTCAGGTAAGTATTAAGGGGGCGCTGAGAGGGGCTGTTGCACACGGAAGGTTTTTTTTATCTTAATGCATAGAATGCATTAGGATAAAAAAACCTTCTGCCTTTACAACCACTTTAAGCTGGGTACACACTAACAGTTTTTTTTTTTGACAGCTCCAGTTGGAGCCACTGTACTAACTAACTAACTAACCATGCAAGGTTAGTTCAGCAATCTCCTCCACTGAGCTGTTGTGTTCTGACAGGGGGATGGTCCATCCGCCAGAACATTTCGATCAGCACTCTCTGCCATTGGCTGAGAGCGCTGATCGGGAGTGGGTCGGCTGCTGATTTTCCACCATGCACGTATGACAGAAGCCGGCTGAACGGCCAGCTTCTGTCAGACAGACCGACATACACACAGGCCGAATGTCAGTCTTTTTTTTTTTAACCAGCCATTGTCTCCTGATATTCGGGGCTTTACAAAGTGAACAGTTTATTTGTTTTTAGTAAATGAACTCTTTTGTTTCACTTAAGCCTCATACGACCGAACGGACCAAATCGTATGTTGGCTATTGTATCTAGCATACTGACATGCACTACACGATCGTACGAGCAAGCTGAATGTAGTGATGTGTTATGAACGTATAAAGAGAAAGTTCAGGTGCATGTAATTTGTGTCTGGCCGTTCCTGACTTCTGAGCATGCGTGTTTTGCACAATACAACTTTGTTGGACCTACTTCTCTGTACACACGATACAACGGTCGTAAGACCGCTTGTTGGTACTACCAAGTTTTCTAGTTTGCTCATACAACTCCCGTTGTACGACCATTGTACGTCGGCTGTTCTAATCACGTGTACTAACGGTCGATTTAGCATACAACAGTCGTTCGTACGACCTGTTGTATACGATCGTCGAACCGTGTGTACGAGGCTTTAGATGTAGGCTGAGATGTCTTTCAGTTTTACTGTATCACCAAGCCATGATTTTGCAATAGCTTTCCTAAAGCTCTTAGTTACCAAACTGAGCAAAAATAACAGGAAAACGGGCAGCTTAAAAATATCAAATATTGAGAAGATAGAGAAGATTTGTGGTTTTAGTCATGACCATTTAGTTTTTTTATTAGAGATTCTTTCTGCTGAGAGGAAATGTTTCACGAATAACGAGTGGCTGGTTGAGAGAGTGTTTACATGTTGCTGTAGGGAAAATCTCTGAGGACCATAAGTGCACTGAGATACTGATATTACCATGGCAAGATTTTTTCTTTTACTGAACATCAGTTTGGTGTTTAACACCCTGGGTGTGATATGTTCTTCACAAAAGCATGCTACTGCTGTATTTATTCAAACTGCCTTAAATTGTTTATTTTCAGCTTCTCTTAGTATAGCAAGTCTAAGTGTTAGGTTTTTACTTTCCTTACGTCTTTAACCATGTCCCTATTTGCAATATTATAGAGAAAATAGTCTTGCTATCTTGCAATAGGGTGGGAAATGCTGATTTTTAGAAACTGATAAAATAAAATACGATATTACATTTTTTCTTTTTTTACTTGGGCTTACTTAGTAACTTAAAGGAAAACGTTAATGTTTTTTTTTTTTTTCGTTCTTGTATTTTTAGGATTATACTTTTGAAATGTGATGTTTTATATTTCATTTCATTTTTTTATGTTTACTATTATGTTTTTATTTGATAAAAACCTATTTAACCATTTAACATCCAGAGCCATTTTCACATTTCAGCTATGTATCCATTAATATAGCAATTACTTGGTTAATACTTATGATACAGAAGGAAGGCGTTTGGTTTGGTTACAAAATGTGTCTTGTACTGTATTTAATAGTTTTTTGAATTTTCTATATATTTTAAAGCAAAAAGCAGTAAAAACTAAAAAAATATATATATATTTTTCTTTTTGATCAGCAGTCATTTTTTAACCATTTGGCACTGGTGTCTCCCAACCCTTAAGGTCCCTTTCACACTGAGGCGTTAGAAAAACGTGTTCAAAACATCAAGCGTTATTACCATGTTTTTTCCGCGTTTTTACATTGTTAGCGCTATAATTAGCACTAACGCACAGGCATTTTTAAAGCGCTTTTGAAGCTCTAGCATTAACTGAATAGCACAACCCCCTACATCACATCCTGTTTACTTCCTGGTATTTTGACGTTTCCACAACCTCTGGGCGTTTTGCTGGCGCTTTTAACGTGCTTTTAAAGCGCTTTACATTCATTTCAATGTATATTGGCGTTTTTAATGTGCTATTTTTAGCACTCAGAATAAGCACAAAAAATCATGCTTGCAGGACATTTTTAAACGCAACGCCAGCGCGACGCCCCAGTTTGAATAGGTACATTGGAATTAATGGGCAGCGTTTTGGAAGAGCTATTTTTAGCGCAAAAACGCTAGGAAAGCGCCTCAGTGTGAAATGGGTCTTAAGGCTCCTTTCACACTGAGGCGCTTTACAGATGCTATTTAGCTAAAAATAGCATCTGTAAAGCACCTCAAAAATCCCCGCCAATCCACCCCAATGTGAAAGCCCTGAGTGCTTTCACACTGGGGCGGTGCGCTTGCGGGACGTTACAAAAAGTCCTGCAAGCAGCATCTTTGGGGCGGTGAGGGGAGTGGTGTATATACCGCTCCTCTACCGCCCCTGCTATTGAAATGAATGGCCAGCGCTTCCAAAGTGGCTGCACACCACCTCGGTAGCACGGAGTGCCGGCACTTTTAACCCCGTTTTAACCTCTTGTGGGGGGTTAAAAGCGCCGTGCTGCTGCCTACATAGCGGAGCCATATCGCTGGTAAAACTCCGCTAAAACTAGCAGGGTTTTACCGCGACCGCGGCTAAGCTTTCAGTGTGAAAGTAGCCTAAGTGTTTTCAGGTGCAGGGAGGCAGGGCGGGGTCTATGCTCGTGTGACCGGTCAGATAATCGGAAAGCTCCTGAACGCAAGCAGAAGTAACAACTGGTGTTGCTGTGGATATTAGGAGGTAATCTTATTCATCCCATTTATCACAACACCATTTTTGATACAAAGCATGGCTTAGTCATTTACAAACTGATTGAAATTATATTTTTTGTGAATGTTCATGATACATTAAATAAACAAAAACACAAAATAACAGATATTAAAGCGTACTTTTATTATGTGATTTGACCCTTTTATCATTAAACCAAAATTATGTTTTTGGAAAAAAAATTGTAATTTACAAATCAAATACATTATTCTTTAAAGCTAATGCTACAAAAATGAATGAAATGAACCAGAACGCATTTTCATATAAATAGTTTAAAAAGGATTGGTAAAAGCAATATTTACAGAGTGTAGGCAAAGGGAGGAATTCATTATCCTATCTTCAAATTTGTATTAGAAATTGCTGAATTAAAACTGATCCATTGCTAGTACCTTCTAAAGGACGGAGTCAGCCTTATCCTCATTTGTGTCTCATGCGCTCCCCCTGCCACTGCAGCTTACAGTAGCGATATATTTCAGTAGCAGAGGCAGTGATGTCAATCCAGAAATCATCAGGAAGGGCTAGACGAGGCAGACTACTAATTGACAGTCTATAGGCTTGTGAATCAGTGCTGATAACCACACCCAGCAGAAATGGTTTGCCTTCAGTCTCTCTCTCACTGATTGGAAGCAGCAGCCGGAAACATGAAAGTTTTCTTTGCTATTAAAGCAACATGTTTTGGTTACATTCAACAATATTTCCTTTTCAATCTTTGCCAACAAATCTGACAAATCATTCTCTACAATTTGGATAGGCTTCTTGTTTAAAATGTCCACATTTTAAAGTGGTTCTAAAGGTTCATTCTATGCATTAAGATAAAAAACCTTCTGTGTGCAGCAGTCCCCCTCAGCCCCTCTAATACTTACCTGAGCCCCATCTCGATCCACTCCCTTCTTATTGACTGAGACACAGCAGCAGATGCCATTGGCTCCCGCTGTTGTCAATCAAAGTCAGTGAGCCAATGGCTCCATGTCTGAATGGACACACAGAGCAGCAGTTCGGCTACTTGCTATGGGGGCACTCGGCAGGAGGGAGGATCACTAGGAGCGCTGGCGAAGGACCCGAGAGGAGGAGGATCTGGGCTGCTCTGTGCAAAATTACTGCACATAGTAGGTAGGTATAACCTACTAACCTACCAAAAAAACCAAGACCTTAATATCACTTTAAGGTTGTTATTATAATGGGATGTAAGGGAAAATCTTTCAGAGAGGACCCGCTTTCCAGTGGCCTAAAAGGTGAGAGAATGCCTCTTATTTTCTGGTGTGTCTTAGACAGAATTTGAAAAAAGTTCTCCACAACAGAAGAATCAAACCCAACCCAGATAGCAAAAAAACAACCTAGCAGCAAAGTTATCCAAGGATAAAGTTTATTTTTTTAGAGGTCTGTCACACATTTCAACACAAGATTCACTTAAAAAATGTGAGAATTTGGGATGAAAACTTTATTGTTAAGTGTTTAAGAGGTATGTTAAAAAAAATTATTGCTGGAGAATTACAATGTAGACATCTCCATCTTAAAAAACCAAGTAGGGACAGCGGAAAAGGAAAACATCAATCTTATATGTAATTTTTTGGCAGTAAAGTTTATCTGTATTAAGGACAAATATCTATCATATTTTTATTAATAAATAACTTGCATTGACATTCATTCTGTAAGTTCTGTGTGGGAAACGTTACAAAGCTCTTAAATATTACTGGAATTTAATTCTATAGCTAGAGTCCATGCTGCATTATTCTTTGACATCTGCTGCTTACTAAGTTTATTTTTTCATCGTAAACACACTGAGCTTTCCTCCTTTATTTTCTCCCAAGTATCTCTGTCTTAGTTTTACTTGTTGTTCGGTTTTGTAGCCCATGTATTTCAGACCATTGTTGCTTAGAGACTTGTTTTTCATACTGAAACAGGCTATAAACACTTTACAAAAAATACTCTCTGAGAACCTGGAGTTGTTTTGTGGAAACAAATGAAGACATGTTCTTTTGATTATGTTCTGTCTTGTGTTCCTAATCCTAGTGGACTATATATACCTGTACACAATAACACAAACATGAGTCTGCTCAGGTCAATGGAAAATGCGCTGTGCCATTTATTGTGACTTTACTATTAGAGTTTTTTTTAGAGATAGCAAGTAGACTCAATGATAGCAAGAATTATCCATATATTAGAACCAGCTTCTGATATTGATTTGCAGATAGAAAGCATCTTGGAGTATGTGCAGGCCTGGGATTATGGAAAGACCACTCAAGATTAGCCTAAGGTTGCAGCATTTAGCAGAATGGAAGACTGACCTTGTTACATTGCGATATCACATTACTCCTTGGGGTTGCTTTACTAGAGGCAAATAAGTTGTGTACTTTTCAAGGGAATTTTTTAGCTTAGTGAATGAGTTGAAGTTCTGCTAACATGCATCATCCAATCATGTGCAATGAAAAATACTTTTTAAAAAGTTTTCATTGCACATAATTGGATATTCTATGCAAAGTGAATTTTCAGCATATTCACCAGCTAAGGGAGAATTCCCTTGCAAAGTAAAAAAATCCCTTTAGGCCCCTTATACACGGACAGACCAATCGGGTCCACCTGTTAGTTTTTCAGGCAAACCCAATTGGACCATCCATTGCTCTTTATGGAGCGGCAGATGTCAACGGACATGTGTCCATTTACACCCGCCGACATCCAATCCGATCCTGATCACTAAAAACACCTGTTCCCTATCCATCTGGTGGATTGGATCGGATAACAGTCAGATGGAAACAGACAAGCGGTCCGTTTCCATCTGACCACCAACAGAGAAAAGCGGAGTGTCGTGTCCACTCTGCATAAGTGGAGCAGACACAGACCTGTCGTCCACCTGCTCTGTGGGGATCAGCGGAAACAGACTCCCCACTGAGCAGGTGGATGCGCCTGCCAGAGTCCACCTGTCTGAAAGGGACCTTAGTAAATCAACCCTGATTAGACCCTTTTCACACTGGCGGAGTACAGAGATCTCTCTGCTGAACCCCGCTGAGCAGGCAAATGACACGTCCGTTCCAAAAAATGTGTTAAAAGGGTAAGTGGCGCTGTCTTTTTTAGGTTATAAATGTGCATAATCATATTATATAAAAAGTGGTATCTCTATAAAGTACAAAGTGTTCATACTTACACCCTGTTCCAAATTATTATGCAAATTCTATTTCAGTGTCACAAAGATTAAATATTTTATTTTTCAGTTTAACTCATGGATGGCATTGTGTCTCAGGGCTCTTTTGATCACTGAAAACAATCTCGGACACCTGTGATAATTAGATTGCCAGGTGAGCCCAATTAAAGGAAAAACCACTAAAGGAGGGTGTTCCACA
>BLSH010480508.1:306902-339717 GCA_018402905.1 Glandirana rugosa
TATATATATATATATATATGTGGGACAAGGTTTAATAATACGGCAGCTCTGGGAGGCTATTCTGACATCTTGCAAACAAATTCAAGCAGAAACTGTCCAAAAACTCACAAGTTCAATGGATGCAAGACTTGTGAAGTTGCTATCAAATAAGGGGTCCTTTGTTAAAATGTAACGTGACCTGTTAAAATGTTTAAAAAGTTAAAATGTTGTTCAAAGTTTGATTGAAATAGCTTTTGATTTCAGTAAATATGCTGCAAACACAACAAATGACAATTTTCAGTTCTTTACAACCTGTAAAGTGTTTTGAAACTTACTGTGCGTAATAATTTGGAACAGTGCATTGTAAGTTTTTTATTTTGAAAAAAAATACTGTTATCATTAGGAGGTTTGTTCGAATAAACTTTGAATTGTACTCTTAATAGTTGATAACATGAGAATTATGCTGACTGTTGTATACATCAATTATTTAGGTAAATGAGAAAAATATCATTGGCATAATAATTTGGAACAGGGTGTATATATATATATATATATATACATATATATATGTACACTATATCAAGTGTGTGCTAATATAATCTCTAAAAAAAGTGTAAAGTGCTCAAATGTGCACCAGTCATAAAGTGATTAACAGTTCAATAAATCCAACTTAATAGCCCATGTAGTATCAAAAGTGTAGAAAAAATTCTAAAAAATACAGATAAGACTTATATTCTGATATTCCAAAGTGCCATGTGTCAGTTTTTCAAAGTGACCCGTGCATTAAACAGCATATACTTGTGCAAATAAAGTGGATCCACGCATGCTTCCCTCGTGTTTCCACACTCACCAGATACGGCACCCCTGCAGGGGTAAATTGCATATAAGCACGTCTGCCTTGTATCATGGTCTCCAGTGGGCAAGATTCCTCCACAGTATATTAGATTGCCTAGGTGAATACAGCATCGGTCTATGAACACCGATGTATGAACACTTTGCGCTTTATAGAGATACCACATTTTATATAATATGATTATGCACATTTTAACCTAAAAAGGCAGCGCCACATACCCTTTTAACACATTTTTTTGAATATTACTACTCCACCTAGTAGTACTCACTTTTGTTGCCAGCGGTTTAGACATTAATGACTGTGTGTTGAGTTATTTTGAGGGGACAGCAAATTTACACTGTTATACAAGCTGTACACTCACTACTTTACATTGTAGGAAAGTGTCATTTCTTCAGTGTTGTCACATGAAAAAATAGAATAAAATGTTTACGAAAATGTGAGGGGTGTACTCACTTTTGTGAGATAATGTATATAAATATATATATATTTGTGTATAGTTTTGGCATGCCCTCCTGCTTATATTGTTGCACATGGATTCTAATCTTGATAACACAAACATATGCTTCTGTAATTTGTAATGTGCAAGAAAGCTACATATTTAGATTAATCATAAATTACACTTACATAACTTAAGTAATGTATTGATGACGCTGGGATCTGGTGTTTTTGCTGATGTATGCAACACTGGAGTTGATGCATGTCACAATGAGAAGCGACAAACTAGCTGCACTTGACTACATCAATAGGTCACAATTAAGCTTTATAGAGCTAAGGTCATGACAAAATGAAATAGCCATGAGCAGAGATCTCTCTTTTTCATGCTTTGCTAGGTCTGTTAATACCCCATAGCAAAGGTTTATGATTGTCCCTGCAGATGCTTTTGCCTTCCATACAATTTATTTCAGCTTCATCATCAGCACCATCTGTCAATGTAAAATGGCAGTTACTGTGGCACTTGTATATAACTGGATGATCTTTCCCATTGTGAAGCTAGACAGAGTCAGTTGTATTTATTACTGTGTGCAAACTGCAGTAACCCATAGCAACCAACCATGATTTTTTGTTAGACTAAAGTATGATCACCAACTGGCTGCTATTTATAACTGTAGCTTGCACACCTTCAGCGATCTTATTGAAATTATATTTTACAGTGCTTTCAACAGTTTTTATGCACACAGTATTTGAATTATGTTGTTGACTTTACAGAATAAAATATAACAATTTGTTTTATGTTTTAAAATTGATGGCTTTCATAGGTTAAATGAATAAAGGAAACCTTTTCATCAATCATAGCTACTAGCGCATATGTATTTGGAAGTGTCATTCATTTAAAAGGAATAGCATGACAAATGAGTATCATACAGCAAATTGGACAACTTTCTTTAATGTACATCAAAGCTACAAAGCTACTATGTGATATTACATATTATTGGATAAAAACTCTAATTGGAAATTGGATTTTAAAACATATTAATGAGTAAGCTAAATGTATATTTCACAGATAAAGGAAAGGAACAAAATGCAGGGAGGGAATGTATTGCCTTAACCGAGAAGGGAACACCTCAAAAGCTCTTCCAGAAAACATAAATGGTATTGCAAATATAAAAAGTATCATGTATAGTACTCAGTTGAGTTGTTGCAAGTGCACTAATGCAGTTATAATCACCTTAAGCACAAATACAGGGGAAACACAGGCTTATAAATAACACCTACCATACACACAAATGATTTACACACATTTTAAAAACATTTGAATGCCAACATATGTTACCATTGGCAAACAGATTTTGATGAATTTTACATGTTTGATAGCCAGTACATCTATCATATGATTAAGCTGGTAAAGGACTATTCTTTATGACATATAAGGTCTGTGTCAGGGCTGGGCTCAGCTCTCCCTTCTCAGAGCAAGCTGCTCAGCTGAGGGCTAATTGCCAGTCTCAGCTTCCAGTCTGTCTCACCTGATGACCATATCCTGCCTTGTTAAGCCAGCTCTGCTGATATATAAACTGCCTGGATCAGATCACAGATGCCTTCGCCTTGGTAAACATCTCTGGAGAAATCTCTGATGTGTTTTCCTGTGAAAGACTTTGCCTGTTTGACGTTCCCTTCTGGTTCCTAGATTCAAGACCCTGCTCGGCTGACTCTCCTCCTGGCTCCTGACCCTGCATGCTGTTTTTTTGACCTCGCTGATCTCTGGACTCCTGTTTCACTGGCTTGCTCTGACTATCCGCTCTGATTACTGAACTCTGTCTATGTTTCGATCACATTTACTCTGTTTATGTAATTTTACCTTTTTATTAAAAAGTGTGATTTTACTGCACTTCTGTCTTGGTCTGATTCATGGTCTCTGACAGTCTGGCAGTCCACTAAAACAATATTGGATATTTCAGGTTATACAAAATATACACCTTTATGGTCAAACAGAGCATTTTCTGAAATTTCCCGTTTGGAAGGATTTTTGAGATGGCAACGTGCAGGGATTAATACCCTGCTGCAACTGCACTCCGATGGAGTGCTGAAAACTTTTCAGCAACTCTGTATGGGATATGGTTTGGATAAAGGGTGTTTTTTTCTACAAAGACATGCTTTGAAAAAACAAGGTATGGCCCCGACTGTTCTTTTCCATAAAATCCCTATCTTGGATAGTATAGTCCAAGCAAATAACACAAAGAGACTGATTTCAAAAGTCTATATGAAATTACTATCGCTTCTCAAATTTCCGAATCCATGCAGACAAAAATGGGAGATGGATACTGATGTAGGGGGTAAAATCTTCCGGAGCTCAAGTGGTTAAGGTAAAAAAACACTTACCTGAGCTCTTAAGTGTGTATACTCCTGCTCTTCCACTATAAAATAAATTACCGATGCTTATATTGACAGCTGCTCCCACTTATATGCTAATCCATGTGACACGTGACTTCATCAATGGGGATCTTTGATGAAGTCACGTGTCACATGACGTAACGCGTAGGGCGACAGGAGAGGTGCATCACTGCTTACACATCAACAAGCTCGGCGCTCGTGGAGAGATGAACAGATTTTGGTTTTAAGACGTGAGTGTATTTTATTCTTTGCCTTTTAAAATAAACTTTTTAAACGGTATTTTCCCCACGAGGAGGCTGTTTCTGTCTTTTATATATACCCATGAGATGGTTATACTGGAGGCTGCAGACAGCGTGAGACGGAGCCCATCCACATAGAGAACAGAGGAGGAGTAGGAGTGGAAGATATACAGAGGACCCCTAGTGGTGGGTTCCAATTCCCACAATATAAAGAAACTTTTATGTGCTACATTTCTAGCACACCTCAGGTGAGAGGCTAGAACATGTAGAAGTGTCACATGTGAATTAAGTCACTGGATATTATTCTACACTTTAAGGCACAAGATGATCACTTTTGTTGGAGGAAATGAAGAACAGTTGGAAGAGATACACGTGGACACTTTGCTTGAATATTGGTTGCAAGTGTACACACTGGCATTCTAGAAGCACCTATATACTTTATATACTTTTTATATTTTTTATTCATTCTAGATTTTCGTTATTTTATTTTATTTTTAACTTTTCATATGTGGATGTCTGATTTTGATAGAAATTTCACGGATTGGATTTAATTTTTTGGGCATCATCCAGCACCTGTGGGTACACTGCTGAGACTGACAATAGTTACATATTGCACTGGCTTTTGGTATTTTTTGTGCATTATTTATGTTTTATTGGTCCAGCCTTGAGACTTACAATGTTTACACTGTTATGAGATATTAACTTATATTTTCTTTCTTTCTTACACATTTATGAGATATAAAATTGTTTTTGGTAAATATTAAGAGAGACACCGAGGTATCACATATTCACAAAAGGCCCATTCACGGATGATATATATGATATATATATTTTTTTATATATATTTCTTTATGCACAGTGGATTTATATTAATACACATGCCTGTAGGTATTAATTAACCATACTAAGAATTTTTAATATATGTCAGCGCTCCACTATTCATTTATATATACTTACCTGAGCTAATTCTCGGTCCAGTGCTGTGCCCGGGAGCAGTGGCACTCTCTGCTTTCTCTCTTCTCCCAGATTGAGGCAGATTGCTCACAGATTGAGGCAGATTGATAGCAGCGGCAGCCATTGGCTCCTGATGCTGTCAATCAGATTCTGTGATGAGGGAGCGTAGACTAGGGCCAAGCCGTACTGTCTGTGTCAATGGATGTAGACAGCATGGCTCAGGATCTAACCTGCAGGTTTGCACCGTAAGAAGTGGCTTCCTATGGTGACACACTGAGAAAAGGAGTAGCTAGGAGCACTGGCGGGGGACCCAAGACTAGGAGGATCCAGGCTGCTCTGGGCAAAACCATTGCATCAAGTAGGCAAGTGTAACCTGTTGTTATTTAAAACAGAAATAGCATTTACAATCACTTTAAACAGAAGAACCTGCCCACACCAAGCCGAGTAACAAAACAGCCAGAAGGCTGGATATCCCTTTGAAGTTATGATAGGCATAAAAACTCTGTGAGGGCAAACCTTTATGTTTTCTACTTCAATGACAAATAAACATGGGCAAAAAAAATCCTAAAATGCAACATTGCCCATTTACTTGGCATTGGTCCCTAATACTGACCATATTAGAAAGGTGGGAAGACTATGTTGCTGTAGATGACATTAGGACCGTATGAAGGCTGATCATATGGGTGGTCTAATAGGACAGAGCACTGAGATAGGTGCAGTCACGTTTTAGCTACGGATGTAAACATTTTGAATAGTAACTGCAGAATAACAGTGTATGTACAGTATATCTTAATCATACAATGCTACAACCACGCATTCTCGGTAAACAAGTGCTCCCAGTTGTGGGCCAGCTTGATGGGTCACGCAGAAGTGCATTGCACTATAATCATCACTGTCAGTTAGCTAGATGAGCAAAATACTTGAGGGAATCTGATAACTCGGATGTAAATGGATTGGAAACATTTTGCAGCTTCATTGTGAAAGAAAACATCTAATGATACTCTGTTCCCATTTGTCTTAGTTCAGCAAGCATTCGAATTCAGTTCACTTGCAGTTTGGACCATTGGCACATGTCACAATATTGAGCGAGTTAAGTAGTGTCTGGGAAGTGACCTGTAACTAGATCAAATGCCAAGGCAAATCATCAAACCTTGCATTGAATTTTATAGGAGGTATGCAGTGAACTCCTGAACCTACACATATTGTAGGCTGCTTTATTTGTATTCTCACAATGAGCACTAATCCAGAACAACTTTGCTTGAAAAAAAAGAACAAAATCTGTGGCGTAGCTATTATACAACAGAAAAAGTGAGGTCATTTCTACCTTCTAAAATATTTTAAATGATTTAAAGGGTAATTTCTCCTTTTCTGAATATGAATATATCATATACAATAGAATTGGTACACAAGCCATTTTGCAATTTAATATGCAGTTCATGTTTTCTAAAACTGTATACAGTTTGAATATTATAGTATGGCAATCAGTGGTGGCCAGTGGACTTTTTTTTTTTTGGGGGGGGCGGCAAACATTATGCCACTGACATCCCCCCCCCCAGTCGGTCGGTAGGTCCGTTGGTCCATCGGTTGGTTGCACTTACCCCATGCTCGGTGGTGGCCTCCCGTCCCCTGCTCTCCACGCTGGTGCCGGCTTCTGTTTCCTCCCTCCTTTTCGGCGGGAAATCAGGTGTCTTCTCTTTTCGGCCAATCAGAAAACGGGTCTCACACCAGCTTCTGATTGGGCAGATTGAGGATCAGTGTTACAACAGTGAATATTCATTCGCTGTTGTAACACCTGGGTGGGTTCATGGTGCGATGCCCTGCGCCACAAGCCTGTGGCTCTCATCAGGTGCTTCAAAAAACCACCCTATGCTGCTGTAATTCAGGCGCCTGGTGTCCTGAAAGGGGCCGGACGCCTGAATAGGTGGTGGCTATGGATAGACTCATGCTATGCATGAATCTATCCATTATGCATATAGGGGGTGGTGAGGATAGAAGGGGTGGCGCCCAGCCGCCCCTAATAGACGGGCCTCCACTGATGGCAATCTGAAGGTGTCCTACATACCATTGGAGTACTGAATGCCCTCAGAAGTCTCCATTCCTGCATGTTTGATTGCCTCAATGTTTTTCCCAGAAGTCAGCACTCAGAGTCAAATATCAGGTATCCCCTGTATTTGTAGTCTAATTTAACCACTTGCTGACCACCCTATGGGCAGCTCTGCGCTGTATCAGGTATATATACATGATCCTGCACTTCCGCCCGCACATGCTGATTATTCACAGCAGAAGCCGATCTGCGGGTGCTGGGCACTCGATGTCCATCGGCACCTACCGATCGTCAGGTGGAGACTCAGAACAGAGCTCTGCCTATGTAAACAAGGCATATCTCCGTTCTGACGGGGAAAGGGGTGGATTTTGTGTTTCTGCAAAGCAGGGACTGAAATTCATCTCTTCCCCTAGTAAAAGCAGCACAAACAGTATACATAAACACTGGCTCAGTTAACTTTTTGATTGCCCTAGATGTTTAACCCCTTCTCAGCCATGTCATTAGTACAGTGACAGTGCATTTTTATAGCACTGATCACTATATTAGTGTCACCAGTTCCCACAAAGTGTCAAAAGTGTCAATTAGTGTCCGATTGTCTGCCGAAATATCGCAATCCCGGTATAAGTCGCCACCATTACTAGTATAAAAAAAAAATCCATGAATATATACCATAGCTTGTAGATGCTATAATGTTTGCGTAAACCAATCAGTATAAGGTTTTTTTTTTTTTTTTACCATAAACGTAGCAGAATACACATTGGCCTAATTTTATGAAGAAATTAGATTTTTTACATTTTTTTAATTGGATATGTTTTATAGCAGAAAGTAAAAAATATTGTCAGTCGTTTTTTGTTTATGGGGCAAAAAATAAAAAACGCAGAGGTGATCAAATACCACCAAAAGAAAGCTCAATTTGTGGGGAAAAAAAATTACAAATTTTATATGGGTACAGAGTTGCAGGAGAATGCAATTGCCAGTTAAAATAACGCAGTGCCGTATCACAAAAAGAATACATTTTTGCATAAATTGCAAAGTAAATACCTTTTTTTGTTTTTCTATGCGGTCTATGGCTGCAAAGCTCCTTCTCCTCTGTATAATGTGGAGGTCCAGACAATGGGGCTGCATTACAAAGAGCAGTGACGCCCACAGCCCTAGGCATTGCCAGTGGGGGAGAAAGTTCCACCCCACCAACTGCACATTACACAGAGGATAAGGAGCTTTGCAGTCACATGACTGCATAGAAAATGTTAAAAAATGTGTTTATTTGGTTCATGCTTAAATGTATCTGTGATGGACTCCGGGCGCCCTATTGGGTATTTCTGCCTAGAAGCTGCTTCCCAAGTTCTGAAACATGAGACCCGCAAGTCTGGCTATATTTATCCCAAGAACCAGGCAACACCAATTTTAGAGTAAACCAGAAATAACAACTGCTTTGATAGAGAAACACACTGAATTTATACAGAAAACCATCAGATAAGTGCTACTCCCATTGTCACAGACAATGGTCACCTTAGACAGTAGAACTAATCCTATCATCATGAACAATGACCACCTCAGACAGTCTAGCTCCTCCATAGGAATACCTTATGCATAAGAGGCCAAAAGCCAATTAGTGACCAGCTCTGTCTTAAGAACACAGTAAGGCCCCTTTCACACTGGAGCGTTATTACAGCGGTAAAGCGCTAAAATTACCGCTGTAATAACGCTCTAAATATCATTTTCATGCATCTCTATGGATGCTTTCTCACTGAGGCGTTGCGCTAGCGCAGCGCTTCAGAAAATCATGCAAGCATGATTTTTCAGGAATGTGGGGAGCGGTGTATTCACCGCTCCTCCACCGCTCCTGCCATTAAATTCAATGGGCAGCGCTCCCGTAGCGGCTGTACACCGCTCCGGGAGCGCCGAGCGCCGGCACTTTTAACCCCTGTTTAACCCGTTGTGGGGGGGTTAAAAGTGCCCCGCACCCGCCTGCATAGCGGCGCCGTAGCGCCTCTATAACAGCGCTAAATCCCCGCTGAGACTAGCGGGGATTTACCGCTGCCGCCCGCCAGCCCCAGTGTGAAAGGGGCCTTAAAGACAGAGTTCTCCGGGCAATGGTTCTCCTACAGACCCAAGTCCGTGACAATATCCAAGAAAATGGGGAGCAATGGGGAGGCAGCATTTAAAAGGCGTGTTATTGAATAGCCTAAACTTCTGCTTTAAAGTGATTGTAAACTATCACGTTGTAAAACAACTCATTCAGTTTAAAATAGAAATGAAAGGCAAAATATTATTGTATAGATATAAAAAAAACATTATAAATAACTTTGTTTCACTTTTTATAAGGGATCACATTCCCTCTGTTCTCAGCTGCATAAGAGCTGGAGTGAGGAGAAGCAGCAGCTTACCAGTGAATGGCTGTACAGCGGGGGCATGTCAGGGCAAGTCTGATCATTGGAGGAGAGCATACCGAGTACCCAGCACAGCTAGAGAACCGACCACGTTGTGCTCTCCTGCTTAGTGCGGTCAGTTTTTAATAGGAAAGCAAGGGGACTAGCAGGAACACCAAGGATTTCACATAAAGGAAGCAATACAAAGAGAACAGGATCATTTCTCATACAAATACATGGTACAACAGGCACATATCAGGAATATGAAGTGTTGGGGTAACAAACGCTTTAACTAAGATACTCCCTAAGCTTTATATGCCCACCTAAAGGGATGCACATGCTCTCATTATAATACTAAAGTTACAGCAGGTGGTTATTATGAAGCCAGATCCTCCCACTGACAATGTCACGGTGACTTACCTTCCCTGCTCCAGGCAGTGACTCCTCCATCTCCCACAGTCATGGACACTTATATGTAATGCCCAGGGTCTCCCAGCTGCACCACTTCCATGTGCACCTGGGGCCTGGTTGCCAGTCTTTAATGCATTTAGAGCCAAGTTACTTAAGTCTAGCCCTGTCCAGTCTGCTACAGTGAATTCCACTACTGTCCAATCTGCTTCAGTTCAGTCTGCTACAGTCTAGTACACTACAGTCATGTCTTTTACAGTCCAGTACACCACAGTCCAGCCTGCTATAGTGTAGTCCATTGCAGTCCAGTCCTCTACTGTCCAGTCCGCCCTTCTGATTTCCTGATACCAACTTCTCTTTCCGTGAGTTCCTGTTATATGGCCTGGGGGTAGCTTGAAGGGGACTCTAATGAGAAACCAGTTGCCCCTTACAACCCACCTTCAGGGGAACCAGTTATGATGGGGTAAAGGTTCTACTTCCATGTCCTGGATCAGCTCAAGGTAAGGACATTTCCCATGTTTGAGCCAGACATGAACCCCTCTCAGGTGCCTTTGCCTATCAGTAATCCCTTTTCATCAATGATTTTGGAGAATCATGTTATTTTTCAGATATAATAACTGTTCTTGCAAACTAAGGAGTTTGGAATTGAATGCATTTTAGACTGGATAGTTTTGGCTGTCGAGAGAATTCCAGGAACAGTTTTTTTAGCATTTATAATGTTACCAATTTAAAAAAAATTAACGGCTTTTGAATATAAATATGTGTGTGTGTGGTAGACCTGAAGTAGATATAACGTACTCCACTTGTGATCCTTGATCAGTGCACTCCACTAATGGCCCCTGCTCAATAAGCTCTGCTAATGGACACTGGCCAATGCACTCCACTAATGGTAATTGTACTCCACAAAATTATACTGTTGACTGGAAAATCATTGTATTTTGCCCAAAAATAATTTGTTAAAGAATATCACAAGTACGGTATTTATTACTAAAGCAATAATTGCTTAGCTCTCAAGAGGCTAGTGACAGTTGCAGCACTTGTGTTTTTTTGTCTAATAGATTTTATTAACAGTAGAACTTGAAGGACCAGTTTTTATTTTCAGCCACTTATAATGCTTCCATTAGTTAATTAGAACGTTGAATGTTTTTGGTAGATATAGAGGGTTTTTTTTCATAATAAACTAACATTATTGTTATTTTCTTTGTGACTATTAGCACACACTTGTAGCATCATGATATAGTGTACATATATATATACATACCCTGTTCCAAATTATTATGCCAATGATATTTTTCTCATTTACCTAAATAATTGATGTAAACAACAGTCAGCATAATTCTCATGTTATCAATCAACTATTAAGAGTACAATTCAAATTTTATTCGAACAGACCTCCTAATGATAACAGTATTTTTTTTTCAAAATAAAAAACTTACAATGCACTGTTCCAAATTATTATGCACAGTAAGTTTCAAAACACTTTATAGGTTGTAAAGAACTGAAAATTGTAATTTGTTGTGTTTGCAGCATATTTACTGAAATCAAAAGCTATTTCAATCAAACTTTGAACATTTTAACTTTTCAAACATTTTAACGGGTCACGTTACATTTTGACATAGGACCCCTTATTTGATAGCAGCTTCACAAGTCTTGCATCCATTGAACTTGTGAGTTTTTGGACAGTTTCTGCTTGAATATGTTTGCAAGATGTCAGAATAGCCTCCCAGAGCTGCTGTTTGGATGTAAACTGCCTCCCACCCTCATAGATCTTTTGCTTGAGGATGCTCCAAAGGTTCTCAATAGGATTGAGGTCAGGGGAGGATGGAGGCCACACCATGACTTTCTCTCCTTTTATCCCCATTGATGCAGAGGTATTCTTTGCAGCATTAGATGGTGCATTGTCATAAATAAAGTTGATTTTATTACGGAAAGCATAGTTCTTCTGTACCAGGGAAGGAAGTGGTCAGTCAGGAACTCCACATACTTTGCAGAGATCATCTTTACACCTTCAGGGACCCTAAAGGGGCCGACCAGCTCTCTTCCCATGATTCCGGCCCAAAACATGGCTCCACCACCGTCTTGCTGACATCGCAGCCTTGTTGGAACAGGGTGGCCGTCCACCAACCATCCACTACTCCATCCATCTGGACCATCCAGGGTTGCACGGCACTCTTCAGTGAACAGGACTGTTTGAAAATTAGTCTTCATGTATTTTTCTGCCCAATGCACCCGTTTCTGCTTGTGGGTATTGGTTAGTGGTGGCCGAATGGAAGGTTTATGCCCAGTTGCAAGACTCTGGAGGACTCTACACCTTGATCTCCGTGGGACTCCAGAGGCACCAGCAGCTTCAAATATCTGTTTGCTGCTATGTAATGGTGCAGCTGCTCTCTTGATCCGATGCATGGATCTGGCAGAAACTGTAGTCATAAAGCGATGGACATGGTCAGCAACAATACTCAGGTAGGCCGTAGTGTTTAAACAATGCTCAATTGGTACTAAGGGGCCCAAAGTGTGCCACGAAAATACACCATTGCACCACCACCACCAGCTTGAACTGTTGATACAAGGCAGGATGGATCCATGCTTTCATGTTGTTTACGCCAAATCCTGACCCTACCATCTAAATGTCGCCGCTGAAATTGAGGCTCACCAGACCAGGCAATGCTTTTCCATTCTTCTGTTGTTCAATTTTGGTGAGTCTGTGCGAATTGTAGCCTCAGTTTCCTATACTTAGTTGACAGGAGTGGCACCCGGTGTGGTCTTCTGCTGCTCTAGCCCATCTTCTTCAAGGATCAATGTGTTGTGCATTTAGAGATTGAGTTACTGTCGCCTTTCTATATATATATATATATATATATATATATATACTGTATATACTCCCAATTTTTATGGGATGACAAAAAAGGACACCTTTTAACCGAAAGTATCTAGGTAATGGGCACATCTTTGTGGATTTTTTCCACTACTTTTCCAGTTGACTAGCATTTCAAAATAGCAAATGCAGTCATGTATAGGTTGGTTGGATGAAATGGTAGTGCTACATAATGTGTTTGGTAGTTGAAGTGTACATTTTTATGGTAAGTTATAGGGTGTGTTGGCAGCTCATTCAAAATGAATATGCTTCTTCAAAGCAATGTGCAGCAATAAAACACGAAAAGTGTAAATCCAGCCTAAAATGTGTGTGTGTGTATGAGGGGTTTTCTTTTGTATTTTCTATTGTTTTATTTGTTCCTGTTTGTTAGTGACAGTAAACATCCAGTGACAGATCCTCTTCTATGAAGCATCAGGGGTCTAACAGAGCTGTAGTAAGAAACTGGGGACACCAGAGTTCTTGGTAACCTTCTCGCTTGGCACCAACAATGCACTGAATTCAGTTTTACTGTATGGGAGATTGTTAAACATTAAACTAATAGTTATCGATTTTCCCACTCTCCATATAGAACTCCCTTAGACATCTACTTTTCTGATTGAATAATTGGCTCACTGATTTTCTAAGGGGTCTGAATTGTGATACAACTAAACTTCAGGCATCCCCTTAACCACTTAAGGGCCGAGCATCTGTCTGAGATTCAGTGTTTACAAGTTAAAATTATTTTTTTCCACTAGAAAATTACTTAGAACCCCCAAACATTATATATATTATTTTCTAACACCCTAGAGAATAAAACGGCAGTCATTGCAATACTATATGCCACACCGTATTTGCGCAGCGGTCTTAAAAGCACAATTTTTTTGGGAAAAAAAAATATCACTTTTTTGAATTAAAAAATAAGACAACAGTAAAGTTACCCCAATTTTTTTCTATATTGTGAAAGATAATGTTATGCCGGGTAAATTGATACCCAAATGCCATGCTTCAAAATTGCGCCCGCTCGTGGAATGGCGACAAACTTTGGCACTTAAAAACCTCCACCAGTGAAGTTTAAAAATATCTAGCGGTTACCAGTTTTGAGTTACAGAGGAGGTCTAGTGCCAGAATTATTGCTCTCGCTCCAACAATCGCAGTGATACCTCACTGTGAACACCGTTTTCATATGCGGGCGCGACTTGCACATGTGCTCGCTTCTGCGCGCAAGCTCGGCGGGACAGGGCATTTTAATCTTTTTTTTTCAGATTTCTTTTACTTTTTATTTTTTAATTTTTACGCTGCCCTTTAAAAAAAATTGTGTCACTTTTATTCCTATTACAAGGAATGTAAAAAAGCATGACAGGACCTCTTAAATATGAGATCTGGGGTCAAAAAGACCTCAAATCTCATATTTACACTAAAATGCAATATAAAAAAAAGTTTGATGTCGCTTTCACCCTTGAATGCCATGGAGCCGAGCGAGTGCCATTTTGCCCTCACTTGGCATCTAGGCAATGAGGGGAGCGGACCCGATCATCTCCACTGCTACCGACGAATCCGTTAAGCAGTGTAAATGAATGGAAAGTGGCGGGAGGGGGGCCATCTCCTGCCCCCGAAAAAAGTGATCTCATGGCGAAGAGACGTCTTTTGTCTGAAAGCCGTCCGCCGGCTGAAAAAAATCATACCGGGGTTATGGTAGCTATCTGCTACCATAACAACAGTACTCCACGTCAAAGTACCGATGTACGACGGCGGGCAGTCGGTAAGTGGTATAACTAAAGTCAGTTTTTATAGCTGTCTCTGTCCCTGTTGGCGAGATTCACCCTCTCTATTAGTCCCTATTTACCAATATCGTTGAAAGTAAAAAGTAAATGAACATCCTAAATATTGGGTTGTCCCCAGAATAGTAATAGAGGGGAAATCTTACAATGGGAACACTAGTTCTGGTGTCTTCCTGTTTTGGCTGTGGGACAGGAAGTCCCCATGGGACCCAAGACCTGCTGCATGTGCTGCTTAGGCTTTATTGGAGGGGAGCTTGTCCCGCCTCCTACAATGGCTCCGATTGAAGAGAAAGTCTTCCTATGCCACACATCCATGACATGCAAATCACAAAATCTCTCAGTGGGACACAGATGGCAAAAATAAAGCTTATAAGCCTCCCTTACTCTTTTCAAAATGAAAAAAAAAATGTTTTGCTTATATTTCTACTTTAAAAACATTTAAAGCATTCCACTTTTGTGATCTATGTACATTGCAAGGATTATAACAACCTTTGTTGCAGATTCCTACCTTTTGCTTTTCTGAAGAAATCCCTATGTCTTTCTCTGTGCCTCTGTTCTGAGTGGGGCTAATGGGAGTGGTTTCATAATTATCTATCAGGTGTGCTGCTGCAGGGCACTAATGAGGAAATCTGCTGAGCTGCATCCCTTTAGATGTGTTCCTATTGGAAGCATTTCACCAAAAATGAAATGTTTGTTGCAGGGGATGCCTGAAAACTGACTTGTATCTTAGGCAGGCTTCTGGGAAAATCGTTGAGCCAATCACACAAGCAGAAAATTATGTTTCTGGGGAGTGGTCAGTACACGCTCTATGTACAGAGCACCTCCAGGTAGACATATTGCATTGCATTTATAGAAAATTGCAGAGCTACAGATTGAAAAGGAAAGTTAATTTTTAATAACATTCAACTACAATATGACTTGTAAACGCTATATTATTTTTTCTTTATTTGCTATTTTTTCCCCCACAAAAGTGGAGTTACCCTTTAATTTTTGGTGCGCTATTCTGTAATGTTTATCCACTTCTTGGGATCAGCGTTTTCAACTTTGCTCATTTGAAAGATTCAATGAGGCGGTTAAGGCTGGCCATCTCATTTAAGAAAGTCTAAGGCCCCTTTCACACTTGGGCGACCCGATTTTACCGCAATTTTTTGCCGCGATTTTGACGCAATTTGGGATCAGTACGACCTTGATCCGACTTTGTTGCAACTCAATGAAAACATATTACAAAGTCGTACAGAATTAGTACAGAAATCACATCTATATTATTCAGGTGCAATTTGTATGAGACTTTGAGGGTTTAACATTGAAGTCTATGGACCTCAAGTTGCATCAAAGTTGAACCAAAATAATGCAGGGACTACTTTGAAGTCGGCACGACTTGAAAGTCATACAGATATGAATGGTACTCATTGGAAATAATGAGGAACGACTTGTCATGGGACAATCACAGGACAACTCGAACAAGTGTGAAAGGGGTCTAAGGTTCGATTCACATCTGTGCGTGTTGCTTTTGCGCATTTCTGCAGTGCTTTTTGCTGTGCCTTCTGCAGGTTTTTATTGCGATTTTGCCGTGTTTTGCATTATTTATTTATTTATTATTTGGGGGGAAATTTGTTGCTGAGCAGATTTTTAAAACGCAAAATTATGGTAAAAACGTATTAAAAATGCATCAAAAATGCAGGACTTGCGGTTTTCTTGCATGCCCATTGAAGTCTATTACACACAAAATGCTGCATTTTTTGGGAAAAAAGTTCCCAACCCTTTCCAAGAAAGTACAGGCACAAGTGCTACGAGTGTATAAAGAGGAAGTTCAGGTGAATGTGATTTGTGAATTAGGAACGTAGGTTTACACGAACGGACACTTCCAGGCATTCCTGACTTCTGAGCATGCGTGTTTTGCACGAACAACTTGTTGGACCAACGTCTCTGTACACACGGTACAATGGTCATACGACCGCTTGTACAACAAAAAAATTCTAGTTTGCTCATCCAACTTCTGTTGTATGACCATCGCAGTTGGCTGTTCTAATCGCGTGTACTAACGGTTGGATGATTGTACAACAAGCGGTCGTACGACTGTTTTCATACGACCGTCGCACCGTGTGTATGGGCTTTAAAACACATTCGTTCAAACAAGAGGATCTGAAGATTTTTGCAGCTGTTGCAAAAAGATTTACATCTCCGTTGAAGCAAATTGGAGCATGCTTTTTATGTTTTGCCTTTCTGGGTGTGCTCTACATATCCAAAGGATACACAGTATTTTTTTTTATTTGATCTTAACAAACGTATGACTTTTTCAACTTAGTAAAGTAGTAAAAACAATGCCCTTTCTGTTCTAATGTTTATTGTGTGATTGAGGATAGGCTTCTACAGCATTAATGAATATAATGGGCATATTGCACAAATTAGATGTATTTCAGAGCAGTAATGACGCCATAGGGATGTCTTTTATTTCTATTCGTTTGCTTGCAGCTTCCCTGTTGTGATCAGCATTGTGTTTATGTGATTTCCTTTTCAGCCTCTCTGCCAAATCTCATTTGATATTATTTCCCCAAGAGAAAAAGGCTAATGTCTTAGCTGCATCTGTCATGCGGCTTCTGCAAAGCGGACTGCATGGCTTTTCAGTAGTGTTTATGGCTAAACTGATCATCTTTAACTAATTAACATGTTGTCGCTGCTTTTGCTGTTTGACTGCCTTTTATTAGCTCATTTTGTAGGGATCATTATTGACCAGGCTGTGCTGGATTGACAGATCGTCTCTAGGCAATAATAAATATTTCAGTGTATCAAACCTCAGTGGGGTAAATAGCATTAGTTTAATGACTGGCATAACTGGTTTAGTGGCTCTAAACTTGTGAAGGCAAATCTTGGAGCACAGTTTAGTTTGCCTGGATTATGACTGCGTAAACTATATATCACATAGACATATAAATAAAGTGGTATTAAACGCATAAACAACAATGTAATGTATGCAGCTTACCAGTATTTAAATGTTGTGGCTGCATTCGTTTCCATTTTTAGGCTTAAGCAATTCCCTTGTGGTGCGATTTTCTGCCCATTCATTTGAATGGATAGAAATTGCACTGGATCACATCAAAAGTAATGCATGCACTACTTTTTAAAATGCACTTCAGCTGAATCGCATGATACTGCGGTACCTGGCGATCCAGTGCAGGCAAACACACTGCATGTGTTTGGGATGTCAGTAGGAATAAAGCTGACCATTGTAGGCACCACTCTCAGTGTTAACCAGTTGCCGACTGCACGCTGTGGATTGACGGCGGCAACATGGCTCTCCTGCGCGAACCACTGTCACCTGACGGCGGCTACAGGAGCGAGTATTGTGGGCGGCATTTTTCTGCTGTTATAGTGGCGTTATGGCGCCGCTATACAGGCAGGAGCGGGGCACTTTTAACCCCCCACAAGGGGTTAAAAGTGCCGGCGTGCTGTGCTTCTGAATCGGTGTTCAGCCAGTTTGGAAGCACTGCCCATTGATTTCAATGGCAGGGGGGCGTGGAGAAGCGGTGTATACACCGCTCACCACACCACCCCAAAGATGCTGCTTGCACAACTTTTGCTAATGTTTTTCAGGTGCTTTACTGGCGCTGTTTTTAGCTCAAAAGCGCCTGAAAATTGTCTCAGTGTGACAGTGGCCTTCAGGCATTTTGAAAGCGGTGCCCATTCAATTTCAATGGGCAGGGCGGTTTAGGAGCGGTGTTTACACCGCTCCCGCACCGCTCCAAAGATGCTGCTTGCAGGACTTTTTTTCCCATGCTGCAAGCGGACCGCCCCAGTGTGAAAGCACTCAGGCTTTCACACTGGGGCTGCAGAAGAGTTTACAGGCGCTTTACAGGCACTATTTTTAGCGCAAAAATGCCTCTAAAGTGCCCCAGTGTGAAAGGGGTCTTACTAAGGCAGTGAAACCGATCAAATGACCCGTGCAAAATAATGGAAATCCTGAAAAAATGACCTGTTGGTGCTCCTTGAGGACTGGAGTTGAGAAACACTGAGTTAACAGATCAAGACCAAAGGAAGTTAACAGAAAAATAACAGTCTTACTGGCTGGATCATCAGGTGAAAAAGCCTAAAAACGAATCCATCCGCCACCTCTAAATTAGATAGAAAAAAATAGACGCCTGCAATGTAATAAATATTGTTTTTGGTGTTTAATACTACTTAAAGTGATTGTAAAGTCTTGTTTTATTTTATTTTTTTAAAACAAACATGTTATACTGACCTTCTCTGTGCCATGGATTTGCACAAGGCGGCCCGGATCCTCCTCTTCTGGGTTCCCTCTTCGCTGGCCCCTTCCTCCTGCCAAGTGCCCCCATAGCTGCAGCTCCATGTTCGGCCTTGCCCCCTCTCTCTCCTGATTGGCTAACTGACTTTGATTGACAGCAGTGGGAGCCAGTGGCGCCACTGCTTTATCTCAGCCAATCTGGAGGGAGAGCCCGGACAGCCGAGGGACTTGTGCACATCGCTGGATAGAGATGGGACTCAGGTAAGTATTAGGGGAGGCTGGGAAGGCTGCTTCACACAGAAGGCTTTTTATCTTAATGCATAGAATACATTAAGATAAAAAAACCTTCTGACTTTACAACCCCTTTAATGCTGTTCAAAAGCTGATCATGATTTCTTATTATGTTTGAAGCCACCCTCAGCAGTTAGGTTTTAGGCTTTGTGCACACTAGCTTAAAAAAAACGCTCCTAGCAGAAGCTTTTGAAGAAAAAAATCTGCTTCTAAAAGCAAATAGGGTTATCCTATGTGTACATTGCCACTATTTTAGTCTAGAGTTTTTCTCTCTTCAATCATTTTTATTAATTATAAAGATTACAATAGACACAAGTAAAATTTATATGTCCAGGCATTACAAGTACAAAGATACACTAACTGTAACGTATATGACTACTGATAGCATACGGAGTACAAATAGAATCACAGTCAAGTAATGAACAATGAGTCTTAATAGGACTTCCATTCCATTATTCTACATCAAAGCTTCACAGTTTGTTTTAGTCTACAGACTACCCCTTACCTGCATAGGCAGTTTTTTTGGTAAAGGTAAACTATGCCTTTAAAGGGATTATAAACCCTCTGGGTTTTTCACCTTAATGCATTCTATGCACTAAGGTGAAACTCCTCCATTAGTGTAGCAGCCCCCCAGAGCCCCCCTTTTACTTACCTGAACTCTGTCTTCCCTGCGCTGGGGACGAGCCCACCCACTCCAGCCTGTGTCTCGGGTCCTGATTGGATAGATTTATAGCAGCACAGCCATTGGCTCCCGCTGCTGTCAATCAAATCCAATAACGCGGGAGCCGGAGACGGAGCTGAGTCCTGCTGTCTGTGTCGATGGACGCAGCAGGACTTGGGAGCGTGCCCGCACGAGTGTCCCCAGGGAAGTGCTTTCCCATGGGGGCACTCGATGCGGGGAGGAGCCAGGAGCGCCACCACGGAGGGACCCCAAAAGAGCAGGGTCAGGGCCACTCTGTGAAAAACTCTTGCACAGAGGAGGTAAATATAACATGTTTGTTATTAAAAACACAAAGCTTTATAATCATTTTAAACTATTTGGGAATGGTCATAATAATGAATGTAATAAACATTAAAATAATAATGGATAAAACACATTTAAGATTTATACCAATGCTAAAATTAATTTGGGTATTAGGATCACAAGGTATTCAATTACTAGCACAATTACTAGCACAAAATTTGTGAGGAACCTGATGAGATTCCTCTTTCCATTGCAGTAGGTCCTGAGCTATATTCTTCAGTGAGGAATAAAGAGTTTTCCGTACAGTTATAAAGGGAGGTGCAAAATCCCTGCTGTTTAAGTACTGTGTCCAAACCTGGAGTCATAACTATTGACTTTTAAACTTAATTATGCCCCTTGGAGAGACACCAATAATCACAGTCCAATGCACAGAGAAATGTGAACATAGAATTGAATGGATCCAGCATCATTGACTTAGCTTTTTGTCATTTGAAAGCTCAATAGCGATCAGGGGACATAACATCCTTGCTTAACAAACTTAAAGTGGTTCTAAAGGCTTACGGATGTTTACCTTAATTCATTCTCTGCATTAAGGTAAAAATGTAGGATCCCCCAGTTCCCCCTTATACTTACCTGAGCCTGATCTTGATCCAGCACCGTGCCCAAGAGCAGTGGCTCTCTCTGCTCTCTCCCTCCTCACAGGGCAGATTGATAACAGTGGGAGCCATTGGCTCCTGCTGCCGTCAATCAAATTCTTTAATGAGCCGCACTGTTTGTGTCTATAGACTCACACAGTCTGGCTCATGATTGTGCCTACATGAATCCCCCGTAGGGAGCACAATGGGGGCACTCGCCAAATAGGAAGTGTGGACAGCACTGGTCAGAGACCCAGAAGAGGAGGATTGGGGCTGCTCTTTGCAAACCATTACACAGAGCAGGTAAGTATGACGTGTTTATTATTTAACTTGTATATAATTTACAGTATAGTCTAAAAAAATAAAAAGGTTTGCAATCACTTTAACAGTTTACCTTACAGTATATTAGTTCTTAGAATGGTTTGCCAGTGTAGACCCTCAGTATATAAAAAGCTATTTAGAATCTGGGTTACCCGTATTCTACTTAGGGTAAGCCAGACTTTCAGAATAATATACACCTCCCTAAGCAAAAGGTGATAGCCAAAAGGAGCTCCAGTCTGAACAAAAAAATAAAAGCCTGCAGCTAGAAACACTGTAGCTGCTGACTATTAATATAAGGACACTTACCTGTCCAGGGATCCAGCGATGTTGGCGCCCAGAGCCGATTCGTCAGTTGGCTCCGGGTGCAGGCGCCGGCATCTTCACTAAGGGGAACCAGCAGCGAAGCCTTCAGGCTTCACAGCCGATTTCCTACTGCGCATGCGCGAGTCGCTTTCTGAATGGTCCCCTCATCTCTTGGGACCTGTGTGTGTCCCAGAAGCCAGTGGGAGGAAGGGGCAGGGGCTGGAAATACTCGGAGATCGATGTGGCAATCTTACCCAGAAGTGGGAGCAGGTACCTGTCAAAACCAGGTACCCGCTCCCCCCAAAAAAGCACCAAATGTGGCAGTGGAGGGGGGGAGGGTGTGAATTTCCCCTTTTTTGGTGGAGCTCCACTTTAAGCGGTCACTTTTTAAAGTGTATAGAATAAATCAGGAGTTTAATACCCATCCAAAAAGAAAGTTAGCAGGACTTTAGGCATTAGGCCGAATTCACAAAGCTATCCACAAGGTTATTACGCTCTAATTTTGCCAATTTCTTTTATATTCAGATCTAAGTAGATTGAAAATAACTGTCACTTTTTAAAAAAAATAAGTATACTTGTCCAGATGTGTTGGCTCCGCACATTGAACCTATTATATTGCTTTTAACAGGTCCTCCTTGCAGGTGACTATGTTCAAATTCATGCAACTTTTTTAAAAAAAAGTAAAGATTAATCATCACTAAAAATTAAATTTACCAGCAACAGATATGCACACTAATTGCTTAAATTTCAATTGGTTTATGGATTATGGATCAGTCCTGTTGAATCTGCAGGCATACATGCATTGTCTTTTTGGCCATACCCTATATTTTCTATTCTGTGTCTGTTTTCATAGATAACACAACTGAGAATTTGCCTTCAAGAAAAGTTGAAACAACTGCTTCCTTTCACTAAGGCAACAGGTGTTACCATAGTAACACCTGATGTCCACAGAATAACAAACTAAGGACGGGTGTATATCAGAATGCATGAGGCAGCATCTACAAGCATCACTGGTAGTAAAGAACCATCTGAATGAGATTGAATTTTGCCAAATCGTTTTAACTTCTGACAATGCAATGCTATCTTGAATATAATTTCATTATAAGACATTTTCTGTTAAAGTGATATAATTTACAACTAACACAATAATACTGGAAACCTAGGCTTTCAAAAGATTTTAGTTTTTTTCTTTCTTTGGGCATAACAATTGGTGGTAGAATGATGCTTACCAAGCTATCCTGTCAGGTGTCATGCCTAACAAAGAAACCTAAGATTTAACAAAAGCTTGCGTTTTTAGTCTATTAAGTTAGCTAAGAAATGGAATCATGTTACCCGACTCCTTTTTCAATAGCTAACACAATACAACACTCTGTAGTTGAAATAAAATTCATATACTGTAAGTAGATATTGGTAAAAAAATATCTTTCTGCTGTGGCCACTTCTGCGATATGGACAGATTTTGATACTTAAGGCTTAGTAGGAGAATAAGAGTTTAAAGTGGAGTTTCACCCATTTTGACATGTTCCTCAGACCACAATGCCCACCAGCAGTACAGACCTAAATGGATATTCTATATCTTTTAAAATTGTTTCTAAATACTTTTTTTAATGTGTGTAGGCAGCACTTCTGGTCCTGGCCACCTAGGCGATTTCATCATTGGGCAATTCCCTTGGACTCCTGGGAAATTGGCGTCATTTATCTAGTTTTCGGGAAGTCTGGATTCTCTGTTGATTGACAGGTTGTCATAACAACAGGGCAGGAACTTCTGCCGCTGCCATTGCTATGCCAACCTGTAATCAACAAAGTGTGCCGTGCACAGGTGCAAGATCGGGAGGTGCATGCTGGGTAGCCAGCTGCACAAAATCCTGGAAATACACAGGAGCAGGCTTCAGATGCCCACATCTTCAATGGCCGCTGCCTGCCTGACGGGATCATGTAAGAAATTACCAATTTATAAGTAAAAAGTATGAGGACAGTTATGACCATATGTAAAATATATAGTACGAGTACTAAGAATCATGGGGTGCTTTTATTAAACAATTACTTAGGAGACTGAGACTCCACTTTAAGTCTTAATTGTGGCATAGGGGCATCATAGAAGAGAAAAGATCCATATCCACTGACAGGGAAAACCGGGACATAGGAGTAGATTTGCTAAAGGAGCAGAGGCTGTTCACATAGCCAAGCAAATAATCACTTTGGGAAGTGCATATTCACTTTGCAAAGTTTATGTTTGTAAATAATAAGAACCTGTTACTCACTTTGAGGCTGGGTTCACACATATGCGGCTGGGGTTTCAGTGCGGCAGTCCGGTGCGGTTCTGTTCACAGGTTCAGGTGTGATTGTGTTGCAATTTTTTTACCTGAAATCGCACCTGAACCAGACCCAAAAATGCACAGGACTCTTTTTAAAACTATACCGCGGCTGCCCTGCACATGTGTGAACATTGAAAGTTTGTCACATTCGCTTGTTATGCAAATTAGATGCGGTTAAAAATGTATCCAATTCGCATATATTTGAACCGAGCCTCAATGAGATTTCAAATACAGGATTTTTGCTGGCAAATAATTGGAATTGGAAGAGAACACATTTTCATTTTATTCACTAGCATTTACTTTGCTCAGTAAACATATATTTTGCTAGGTGAACAGCCTCTGCTCTTTTAGGCCTCATTTACACGGGCAGTTGGGGGGGGGGGCTATTAGAAAAGTTGGTTGAGACATGGTTTTGCTGCCCTCGGTCACGGTGTGGTACAGCAAACTGTATACAATAGATGGCGTTCAGCAGGCAGTACTGCTGCCAAATGCAACCCAATGTAGTAGTGAATGGGCCACAATCACAAGCTTAACATTTGACTTATGGTTGTGGTTTTATATGTTCCCATTCAAAATTCACATTTGGAAGCAAAAAGAAAAAAGGCAATCAGAGGACAGCAGCTTTGCCCACTGAATGCCTGGCAGTCTACACTCTGCTGCCCTCTGAGAAGCAATCCTACACTTTTTAGAGAGCGCTGCTTGTGTAAATGAGCCTTTGGATCATGTTAACAGAGCTTCACCTCCTTTGCTAAGCTAAGGGAAAATTCTCTTGCAAAGCGAACAGCATTATTTTCTTCCCTGAGGATAACTGTGGAGTGGAAATGCATTGGGTGGAGTTTAGGCATGTGGCGTCATCACGCATGCCAGTGGAAGTTGCGGCAGTGCCATCTTTGTTCTGTCTTTAATGTGAGTGTAACATCTTAATACATTTTACATGTTTTTAACCTACTGCACTATGAGAGTTTGCCCTCTATCTCTTCTTTGCCTCATGTGTCTCATGTGACATCTGTATGGAGCCATAGTGGACAGAGTTGCAGTTGGCGGCATGTGGCTGTGTTGCAGTTAAAGTATAACTAAAGGCACAACTTTTTTTTTTAGTTTTGGATAGAGTGGAGAGGGATTAGAATGCTTGTCAGTTTTTATTGCTGTTTTTGCCCTTGTTAAGGAGATTCACCCACTCTATTTTTGTCCTGTTTACTATTATCATTGAAAATGAAAGTAATGGAAAATCTCAAATTTTGGGTTGTCACCAGAAAAGTAGTAGAGGGAAAATCTTCCAATGGGGACACTAGCTCTGATGCCCTGGGGGCCCCAAGAAATTCCCTTCATTTGAAGAGATTTCCTCTCACTTCCTGTTTGGCTATGGGACAGGAAGTGAAGGAAAATATCCGTAATGGGACACTGATGAAGATGAAAAAAGAAAGTTTTGCCTTTAGTTCTACTTTAAGCACAGTTGATCTAGTTTCTTTGAGCTCTTATTATCTGGTAAAGATTGTGTGAGTGCTGGTGGTATTCGTGTGAAGAGAAAAATGTCTCACAGTTTGTGGTTACTAGCGTCTGAACTATTTTTTGCACAGATGTTTTTTTCTTCACTTTTTGTGAATTTTTGGTGGATTTTACTATGTGTTTTGTAATTAATTGTACACTGTTTACACCACTGCACTGATTTTTCTTGAATCAATAATTGTGTTTTAATACTGTCATTAATAGCACTTTGCGATGATAGTGCACCTATCTTTAGATAAAGTGAACAGCATTTGCCTTTAGTACACCTGCTAGTCATTGGGGTAAAGATGGCAGTCCTGAACCTACAACTTCCAAGCAAGTCTTTTCCAGATAGGTTTCCTTTAAAACATGTTTAGAATACTTGCACTTATCTAATGCATCCTTTGTTTATGCTGATGAAAAGAAACGAAGAAACAATCACTCTTTTATAAAATAGTAATTTTATACACAACATTAATTTATATATTCTTTTTTAATATTCCGGGCAGGTTCTATTTCTATTGATTGTATTGCTTTATGTTGCGTTGACTGCTGCACACTGCTGCTTTTTATTTTGATTCAATCAATGTAAGCACCATTTAACTGAATTAAGTGGCTTGAATTATTCAGGTAAGAGTTTGGAGAATTAAGCTCTCAATATATGTAAAATTATTGCAGTTACAGTTTTTAAGTTACAACAGTAATACAGAAGTAGGTTTTAGAAGGCCAGCTGAAGTAAAAAAAAAAGCTTGGTCTAGCAAATATGCTGTGATCAATACAATAATGCATCTTAGGATCTGTATAGTAATTTCTTTGACATTGTTTTCAAAGTACTTTTTAAAAGATGCATTTAGACATGCCAGAGCCCAGTGAAGAGAAGGGCCTGGTTAACAAACCTGCATTGACCAGATTGACCATGAGCCTCTGTGGTGTTATGATGCCACAAAACACACCAGTAATCATAGGATTTTAAAGTGGCAGTGACAAAAGTAACATTTGGAGTGCCAATTTAAAATATTTAAACCTTGTTATTAAAATCTCATATAAGCGTCAGCACGATAATGTCATTTCAAAGGTTATTTTCAATATTTTTATATCTGCAGCCTTCATGTAAATACCTAATGATCCTGCCATAAAGTCCTTATTCAAGCACTTCCTGTTATAGAGTAACAGTGATTTGTCCCTGTCTTCTGGTTGTGCTTCTACATCAGCCTTTTTCAACCAGGGTGACCAGGCACCCTGGGTTGCCTTCGGGTGTCTTCAGGGGGCCTTTGCAAAATGCCTAAAAATTGCCCAAAAATTGTATACAAGCAGGTGGACCAAGTCTGTCTGTTATAGTTACACCAAACCTTAGGTTTTCTTTTGTGAACTATTGTGAACTATTGTGAACTATCGATTGATAAAGAGGATGTAGGGCGCCTACACAGCATCCTTGTTTGCCCCTCCCCTGCACCTCTCCTTCAGCACTGGGGTCACATTAGCTGAATGAGGGAGAGAAATATTGGAATACTAGTCAGTACCAGTGTACAAAAGTGTATTTGCTTTGGAAGAATAAATCACCCTTAATGTTGGGTGTCCTATGTGTGTGGATGTTCCTGTGTTATGAAAAAATAGTAGCTTTGTTTTTAAATTTTCTAACGGGGTGCCTCAAGATTGTGCAGGATTTTAAAGGGTGCCTTGACTGAAAAAAGGTTGAAAAACACTGTTCTACATTGTCACATAGGCTTCTGATGGTGACTACAAGGAGCTACAGGATTTCAACACACTATGCACAGGCATGGTTCATTGTTATCACCTTTTGGGAAAAAAACCCTAAAGCCTCGCACACACATGCTGATTATTGTACGACCGCACGTCCAACTTTTGTCCAAATCGGCTGTCGGCGGTTTTGTCTGGTGTACTAACGGTAGTCAAGTAATCGTCCAACAAAGCTGAACGCAGTGATGTGCTATGAACGTATAAAGAGCAAGTTCAGGTGAATGTAATTTGTGAATTAGGAGTGCATATTTACACGACCAAAGACTTCCTGGATTCTGAGCATGCGTGTTTGCACTTCCAACTTTTGTTGGCCAACTTCTGTATACACGAGCCAACGCCTTGTTGGCCAACAAAAGTTTTCTAGTCTCGTCAAGCAACTTCTGTTGGAGGACAATTGGAAATCAGCTGTCGTATCATGCATTCTAACGGTCGGATTATTGGCCAACAGACTGTTGGATGACCGTTGTTGGCCAACAATCGGACCATGTGCACGGACCTTAACCACTTGCCGATCGGCATCTGATGGCTACAGAGTGGCTCTGTAAGGCAAAATGCCGTCATACGGCGGCGGCTGCCAGATCGCGCACAGCGAGCGCGCGCGCCGCCAGAGGCGCGCCCGCGCTCACTGTGTCCGGGGAGGGCCAGGGAGCGGGTGCGGTGGAGTCGATCTCCACCGGCCACCCGCGATGCCCTCCCCGGAGTGAAAGAATGGAGGTCCATGTAAGTAAACACGGACCTCCGTTCTGTGAGAGGGGGAAGGGCTGTGATCAAAGCCTTCCTCTACACGGAAGGTGTGATCACTTCCCTTCTCCTGTTAGGGCAGTCCCCCCACAGTTAGAACACGTCCAGGGAACACAGTTAACCCTTAGAGCGCCCCCTGCAGGTTAACCCCTTCACTGCCAATGGCATTTACACAGTAATCAGTGCATTTTTATAGCACTGATCGCTGTATAAATGCCAATGGTCCCAAAAAAGTGTCAAAATGGTCCGACATGTCCGCTGAAATATCGCAGTACCGCTAAAAATCGCAGATTGCCGCCATTACTAGTAAAAAATTAAAAACAAAAATGAATTATCATCATCCGTAAACGCGGCCACTTTTGCGCAAACCAATCAATAAACGCAGATTGCGATTTTTTTTATCACAAATATGAGGAAGAATATAAATCCGCCAAAACCGATGAAAAAAAATGTTTTTTTATATTTTTTTTTTGATTTGTATTTTAGCAAAAAGTAAGAAATTTGTGTTTTTTTGCAAAATTGTCGCTCTTCTTTTGTTTATAGCGGCGATCAGAAATGACGCAGTGGTGATCAAATACCACCAAAACAAAGCTCTATTTGTGGGAAAAAAAGGATGCAAATTTCGTTTGGGTACAACGTCGCACGACCGCGCAATTGTCAATTAAAGCGATGCAGCGCCGAATCGCAAAAAGGGCTCCGGTCCTAAAGTGTGAAATCCTTCCGGGGCTGAAGTGGTTAAGAAATGCCATACAGCCATTACTAGAGTACTTGTACAGTATGTGTAGCATATAGGTGCAAACAGACTGCAGGGGTAACAGACTCCTGAGATGTAACAAAACATCAAAAAAATTTGAAAAATAAGTATTTTATTAAAAAAAAAAAAAAATCTAATGTTTATGACACATGGGGGTTGATTTACTAAAGCAAAGGTGCTAAATCTGGTTCAGCTCTTTATAGAAACCAATCAGCTTCAGTTAAGTTTTGACAATTTTTTTTGTCAAAGCTTAACTGAACAAGCTGAAGTTAGAAGTAGCACTAGAGCCCGACAGTATTGTTAGCTGTATGTAACATGTACTTTCAGCAAACTGGTCAACCTGTCTCTACATCTCCAGAGCATTGAGCTCTATAAATTCACCAAAAATGCTGCTAATTAAAGGGCCATGGGTGCTGCTAGCTCAGACTCTGGTCATTCCAGTCTCCCAGCAAGACTGGGTGAAGCTGACAATTCTTCATGCATACAAATAAGGACCTTTTTACATGTTGAAGTTGTCTTTAAAAATGAACAATATATACATTGAAAGAATTTTCGAAACCTTTATTGCCATGTCTTAAATTTCTATATTTTGAACTAGAACATTGTTTGCCTTTCTAAGCTTTCTCAGCCACACCTCTAAAAGGCATGATCTGCCACCTAAGTAATATCAGTGGTGTAATGAGAAAATGATTATCTGCATCCCTCTAGTCATAAGAGACTCATAGGATTTTTTTTTAGAAAATTAAATATCAATTGCAGGGAATGCCCATAATTTGACTCCCAACCCTCCTGCTGACTTTTAAAAAAAAAGTTGTGAGCAAATCACACAAGCAGAAAATGAGATGTCCACAGTCTCTATAAAAGCATTGTACAGAATGCCATAAAGCAAAGAAGCAGAATTCTAATTCTTGGGTAGTTCATGTATTTTATAACATGTATGTGTGGGGAAAAAAAGGAGAAACCTTTCACGTTAGGATGTGCATATATAGTATGCAATCAGATGAGACAATGGGCTTGATTTACTAAAAGAAAATAGTCTTTTCACTTTGCAAAGGAAATTTTACATTGCAAACAAATTTTCCCTTAGCCTAACGAAAGATTTGATGCTTTACTGACTTCCATCCAATTATGTGCAAGAAAACATTTTTTTCCGCATATGAGTGCTTTTTCTTTGCAAAGTTAACTTTCAACACTGTCACTAAGCCATAGGAAAATTACCTTGCAAGGTGAACACCCTATCTGCCTTTGGTAAATCAACCTCATTATTGCAGCCCAGTAATTACATGATAATTTGTATGAAGTTGTTCTATCTCTGTGATATTTAAATGTGTCACAATACAATACTGTGTTTTTAAATGTATAGCCCAGTATGATCTGAATTTTTATGCATTTGTGTGCTAAATCACCACCAGAAAAATTACTTTCTAACTATGTGTCACTGTGTTGTCAATTACATAGTAGCAACGTCAACTATTCCATATTCCATTTTTGATACCATTTAAACAGTCTTCTTTCCCGACTCATCTGCCTTGTGCCTGAAATAATGCAGGCATTATTTCTTTTTTTTTATTATTAAATTGTGCTGGGAAACAGCATGTGGGAAAGAAATGATTAAAAAAGCACAAGAGATAGGTCATCATTACAGTGGCATTAACCTTGAAGCCTGGAAAAGCAGCTATTATTGATTAAATGTTATTTTTTCCAATGGTGTAGCTTCAGGACCTGTATTATCAGTTGGCTGGATCTGTTATAATTATTGGGTTATAGGATGTTCCCCTTCTAGGGGGGTTAATCTTTTCTGTGTACCATGTTACAGCTTTGCCAGTAAGGGATAATCTTACTATATATATTTCTAAACAGAGCCACTATTATCTGTATTTTTAATTGTGGCTAGCAAAAGGCATTGTAAAGTAAGTGCTATTTAATTGCCTTCTTGTTGCTCCATCAACAGATTTAGAGGTCCTTAACATTTTATCGTTTTACTCCAGTATGTCTAGGAGATACTGTATATAGACATTTTCAGCACATTATTATTACATTTCTCAGCATAATACTGCAACAGCAAACACTAATATTATTCTGTTCTTTTATGTGGTCCTTGTCTAATTACTACAGATGAGATTCAGGGCTTGGGTTTGCGAATACCTAACAAACAGACCATATTTGACCAGTTTGCCCCCTCAAATCCTTGGCCGCTGAATGTAAACTAAGCAGCCAGGGCTCATGGTTGCGGTCTTTGACCAAATAAGCTCATGACCATATTTGGACAATGACATAACCCAGAATCCCAGGGTCAGTTGTTTACATTACAACAATGCCAGTGATTATGTCATTTGGCCTTGGGGCAACATTATCCTGTGGCGACAGGCAGACATTGTAGGGCGGTGGGTCATTAGAATTGATAATGGATCTACATCACTTGATGACATGGTTGATGTTGGATTTGCATTGGTAGACATTGTTTACTTTTTTGGCAATAAAGGACTTTTTTTCAAAGAGTGGGTGTCTTTATTCACTTTTAACTGGGAATAGGTAAAGGGTACTAATGCTTCCCTGTACTCATTCCCCCAGGAGAACTATATGGGGGCCTCCTTATTATAAAAGTGATTTCTAGATTCCCATAAGTGTCCTCCCCCCTCCTCCCCAAATCCTCATGGGACATTAGATGCAGGGAAGAGGCCCTTGCCCCTTAAAATTGGTTGGGACTAGGTGCTTTGCAAGTGTGGGGTAGTCTGGGCCACCACCTCTTACACGTTATCTGCCAACATTGGAAGATATATGACCTGGTGTGGTTCCTTCTCACTGTCCTCCATTTCCTGGCCACCCAGGCTACATGCCTTGATAAGGGCATGTTTGAAAGGGGAATCCAATGCTATTTTCAACGCTTTCTTTATAGTATATCGTTGTTTAAGAAAGACTAAAAAAAATGGCATGTATTTAGAATTCCAGCCCAGCCATTATCCAGGCATGCAGCCTGGGTAGCCAGGAAAAGGGGATAGTGAGTATGAGGCACCTCTTTCTGCACTATATCAGGCCACATTACAGACCACAAGCCCCCACTCCTTGCAAGGACCCCTGTTGAGAGATAAGGGCCCCTTCACCACATTTGATGCCCAAAGTGGGTATGGTGGTTTGTGGGGGTGGATATCTGAGTCCCCAAATGTCCACCCCCCAAGAAAATATGTACGGGCTTTACTCATTCTCACAAAGTGTTAAAAGCAAATAAAGACACCCACACTATAAAAAAAGTCCTGCAATGTAGATCAATCGCCAATCATGACAATCCACCCCCCCCTCCCCCACACCTGACATTATTTTCCCACCACTACCTCACTTCAATGACAGAATCCCAGGCTCTGCTGTGAAATAAATAACAACCCAATCATTGCAAACCAAATATGATGATGACTTTATATCATAGGGCATTATTTACTTTTTTTTTGTAATTCTAACAATGTTTTGATGGTGTTGGTGTGTTTATTTACATTCTCACTTTTCTTTATGAATGAGTAATAAGGGGTACCAATGTACCTCTTTGCTCATTCCCCTAGGAGGGGATGTTTGAGGTTCCCCCCTAACATTTCAACCAGTCCCTTATCTAGGCATGCAGCCTGGGTGATCAGACCACATGTCTGTCAACATTGGGGTGCACATTGCAAGAGGGGGCAGAAAATCATCTTTTTCCAGTGGGACATGGGCCTCTTCCCCACATCCTGTCTCTCAAAATAGATATGAGAGTATATAGGAATCTGGAAGACATCCTTTAGATTAGAGGGTCCCTAGTTATCTGTCCCCTCCCAGGGAAATATTTAGAGGGATGCATTAGAATCTCTTATTACTGATTCCAAAAAATAAATAGAATAAATAAATGTAAATAACCATGCTAACACTATGAAAAATGATTTAATAAAATGACATAAAAAAAACTGCAAAGCACATTATTTAAATGAATTGTGTATTTTCCATGTTGCCCTTTAATCCATATTAAAAGACTCTCTTTTACAAGCACCGTATACCTTCTTCAAACTGTATGAGGTACGATAGTCCTAGAGTGGACTTTGCTCATGTCATTTGGTTATGCCCAGTGATTACTAAATATTGGCGACATGTTACTGATATTCTATCTATGATATTATCCATACCAGTGCCTTTAACCCCAGAGGTGTGTCTACGAATTCTTGTTGAGGAGCTCTGGTCGAGATATATGAGAATTTTATTGAGAGAAACACCCTTTTTGGCCCGTAAATATACACTGTGTGCAGAATTATTAGGCAAATGAGTATTTTGACCACATCATCCTCTTTATGCATGTTGTCTTACTCCAAGCTGTATAGGCTCGAAAGCCTACTACCAATTAAGCATATTAGGTGATGTGCATCTCAGTAATGAGAAGGGGTGTGGTTTAATGACATCAACACCCTATATCAGGTGTGCATAATTATTAGGCAACTTCCTTTCCTTTGGCAAAATGGGTCAAAAGAAGGACTTGACAGGCTCCGAAAAGTCAAAAATAGTGAGATATCTTGCAGAGGGATGCAGCACTCTTAAAATTGCCAAGCTTCTGAAGCGTGATCATCGAACAATCAAGCGTTTCATTCAAAATAGCCAACAGGGTCGCAAGAAGCGTGTGGAAAAACCAAGGCGCAAAATAACTGCCCGTGAACTGAGAAAAGTCAAGCGTACAGCTGCCAAGATGCCACTTGCCAC
>BLSH010480508.1:346040-377268 GCA_018402905.1 Glandirana rugosa
CTACAAATGTAAGGAACATTATCCTTATTTTCACTAGTTTTTTTTTTTCTAATTTCTGTGTCACATTTTTATTTTTTTATTTTCATTTTACTTATTATTATTGTTTTTTTTTTAATTTCAGGGGGGCAGGGGCGCTCGAGCGTGCGTCTTCGCTTGCGTATGCATTCGGGGCGGGTGTATACATTGGCCACAAGTTTGGTGTGTACACTCCATAGCGGCGCATGCAATCTCGCTCTCGTTATTAAGAGCGTGATCTGGAGGAGACATTGAGATTTGTACATTGGACATTTTTTAAAATTTCGCAGCGGATACCTCTAAAAATTCATATGCGTTCGCTTCTGCGTGCGAGCTCGCGGGGACGGGGGGACTTTAATTTTTTTTTTGTTATTATTATTCATTTTACTTTTATTTTTTTATTTTTACACTGTGTCTTTAATCTTTTTTTTTTTGATCACTTTTATTCCTATTACAAGGAATGTAAACATCCCTTGTAATAGGAATGGTGTGTGACAGGTCCTTTCCTGCAGGCTGGAAAGACTGAGATCAGAAAAAAAAAATTCCGATCCCAGCCTTTCCAGCCGTGATCACGGCTTTGTTTACTAAAGCCGGGCCGGGCGTGACGTCATAACATCGCGCCCGGTCCTCCGAGGGTCATAGAGATGACTGGTGACCAGATGGTCATCAGTCATCTCCCTGACGACACTCCAGCGGCGACGGATCTCTTCTCCCTGCCGCCCTGATCGTACGGGCGGCACGGGAGAAGCACCGAATGGCGGCGGGAGGGGGGGGGACGTCCCCTCCCGCTGCCTACAAGAACGATCAAGCGGCTGAACTGCCGCTATGATCATTCAGCTGAAAAAAATGATATCTGAATGGTGCCTCTAGCTGCTGGCACCATTCAGATATCCCCCCTCAAAGTCTAGGACATCCATGGACGTCCTACCGGCGGGAAGGGGTTAATCACCGCTGGGTTTTTTTTTTTTTGTGCTATAAATATGAAAATTATGTGAAAAAATGCCTTTCTCTTTGTTTCTTTTATAAAATTTTGCAAATTAGTAATTTTTTTCATAAATTTTGGTCAAAATTTATTCTGCTACATATCTTTGGTAAAAATAACCCAAATTGTTGTATTTTATTTGGTCCTTGTGTAAGTTATATAATCTACAAGCTATGGTGCCAATCATTGAAAATTGAAAATTTATCACACCTAATCACACCTGATATACTGACGGCCTATCTCATTTCTTGAGACCCTAACAAGCCATGAAAGTACAAATACCCCCCAAATTACCCCTTTTTGGGAAGTAGACATTCCAAAGTATTCAGTAAGTTGCATGATGAGTTCTTTGAAGTTGTAATTTTTTCCCACAATTCTTTGCAAAATGAAGATTATTATTATTATTATTTTTACAAAATTGTCATGTTAATAAGTTATTTCTCACACATGGCATATGCATACTTGCAACTACACCTCAAAACACATTCTGCTACTCCTCCTGAGTATGGCACTATCACATGTCTTACACTTTTTCAAGGCCTGGCCACATACAGAGGCCCAACATGCAGGGAGCACCGTCAGGTATTCTAGGGACATAAATTACACATAATGTCATGACGCAATCCCGGCTTAAAGGGCCGATGTCATATGACGTCCGCACAGAATGAGAGCCGAACTGCTACACCGTCATTTGACGGTGGGCGGGCGGCAGGTGGTTAAAAAAAGCTCAGTACAGATTATTTTTTTACTGAGCTAAAATACAGCCCATTCATTGTAATGTGCCTATGCACACAGGCGCGTAAACAAGCGCCGTGTATTCTTCAGTAAAAGAAAAGAAAAATCTGCATTTTTGGTCAGTAAATTACTCCTATATGCGTGCAAATATGCACGATTGGGAAACAAATGTGCCCTAATGGCCATTGTTTACAATCTGCTGAACAAGAATGTGAGAATAAGTTTGCGCAAAAATGCGCGAAAATAGGTGCAAATACATAAAAACAAAGTCTGAAAAAGTAGATGCTCAAACAGGAGTATCATGCGCAAGAGGCCTTAAAGTGGTTGTATACCCCTTTTTGTAATTTTTACCTACAGGTAAGCCTACAATAAGGCTTACCTGTTGGTAAAATGAATATCTCCTAAACCTGTACAGTTTAGGAGATATTCACCATGCAAGGAGGCGCTGACGTCACGGCGCATGCGATGTGATGTCCCGGTGATGGCCTGGTGCTTAGCGACATGCCTTGCCGGAAAGTCCGCCAGAAAAAAGAGCTCCTGCACGCATGCGTGGGAGTGACGTCTCACGGCTCCGGCCACTCGCAGCGCCAGAGCTGTGAACCCAGAAGGATCCCTGAAGGGAAAATATCAGCTCCCTCTGCGGGGACCGAGCTGCCCAGTCAGATCTTCATTCTTAGGTAGGTATTTCATAATGAGCTAGTATGCCTTTGCCTTACAGGGTTTTTTTTCCAGTGTGGGTATACAACCGCTTTAGCCACTTACGGACCGCCCGCCATCATTATACAGCTGACCTTTGCCATTGAATACCGTTGCTATGGTAGCAGATAGCTACCATATCCCCAGTATTTTTAAAAACGGCGGGCAGATAAAAGTGGTCTCTGTGGTGGATTCGCCGTGAGATCACTTTTATCGGGGGTGGGAGAGGTGCCCCCCTTCTGCCACCCTAGGTCAACATCTGCTGCTTACTGGACCCACCAGAAGCAGCGGAGACGATCCGCTCCGTTCCCCTCCTGCACTGGATGCCAACTGAGGGTAAGATGGCCCCCAGCCGGCTCCATAGCATTGCAGGGCGGAAGCGATGTCAAACGTCACTTCCGCCCATAGCTCTTAACTACTTACCAACCAGGCCCCTTTTTGACATTTGTTGGTTACAAGCTAAAAACTTTTTTTTGCTAGAAAATTACCACCAAAAACCACCAAACATTATATATATTTTTTTGCAAACACCCTAGAGAATAAAATGGCGATTGTTGCAATACTTTTTGTTACACGGTATTTGCGCAGCGGTCTTTCAAGCGCGATTTTTTTGGAAAACATTCACTTTTTTGAGTTAAAAAATAAGGCAACAGTAAAGTTAGCCCAATTTTTTTGTATTTTGTGAAAGAGAATGTTGCGCCGAGTAAGTAAATACCATACATGACACATAAAAATTTCCATAGGCGACGTTTCAAATTTTTTTTAGCGGTTACCAGGTTAGAGGTTCAGAGGAGGTCTTTTGCTAGAATTATTGCTCACACTCTGGCGACCGCGGTGATACCTCACATGTGTGTTTTGAACACCGTTTTCATATGCGGGCGCGACTTACGTATGCATTTTCTTTGCTGCGCGAGCTCGCAGGGACTGTGGCGCTTTAAATTTGTTTTTTTTTTTAATTTTATTTATTTTTAACACTGTTCCTTTAAAAAAAAAATTCTGATCACTTTTATTGCTATCACAAACATTCCTTGTGATAGTAATATATGGTGACAGGTACACTTTTTGGAGGGCTCCCTCCATTGCACTTCACAGTATTCAGATCACCAAAAACGGCGATTCTGAATACTGTCATTTTTAAAAAAAATTGGCGCCATTAGCCGCCGAGTAAACCGGAAGTGACGTGATGTCGCTTCTGGAATTTGCCGAAGGAGACCCGATCGGAGCCGATTCCGGCTTCTGTCAGGTCTCCTTCTAGCCAGCGGAAGCGCCGGATCGTCGCTCCGGTCTCCCGATGGGACGGGAGGCCGGAGAAGAGCGGCGGAGGGATATCCCCTCCCGCCCCCTGGGATAACGACCGGGCGGCTCCCGAGCCGGATCTGTCGTTATCCCTGGATAGCCGTCCGTCCGCTCTAAAAAACAATACCGGGATATAGCCTGCAGTGGCTCTGGGGCTGAACCGGTTAAAGGAGACATTTTTTTTTTATTTGTATTGAATTTAAGTGTAAATATGAGATCTGAGGTCTTTTTTACCCCAGATCTCATATTTAAGAGGTCCTGGCATGCTTTATTCTATTATAAGGAATGTTTACATTCCTTGAAATAGGAATAGAAGTGATCAAAACATTTTTTTTTAAAGAACAGTGTAAAAATAAGAAATTTAAAGTAAAATAATCAAGAAAAAAGATGGAGATTTTTAAGTGCCAAAGTTTGTCGCCATTCCATGAGAGGGAGCAATTTTGAAGCATGACATGTTGGGTATCAATTTAATCAGTGTACCATTATCTTTCACAATATGGAATTAAATTGGGCTAACTTTGTCTTATTTTTTAACTCAAAAAAGTTATTTTCAAAAAAAAAAAAAAAAGGCACTTGTAATACCGCTGCTCATATACGGTACGACAAAAAGTATTGCAAGGACTGCCATTTTATTCACTAGGGTGTTAGAAAAAATATATATAATGTTTGGGGGTTTTAAAGTAATTTTTTAGCAAAAAAAAAAATGGTTTTAACTTGTAAACGCTGGCTCTCAAATAAGACTCGGTCTGGAAGTGGTCCGTTTACCAGCTGCAGTGTACACATGGCCTTAAAATTTCAAGAATGGTTTGATGCATTTGGTGGGAAACATTTTAGGACCTTTTTTCTTTTAACACCAGGCTTTCTGTGAGAGGCAGCAAGAAGCCTGCAGTGCTTCTTCCAGCATGCGGTTTGTCGCATTATTGTAAAATGCTACTGTAAATCAATAGAAATGATTATATAAAGTGGACCTTTCAGTAACTTTACTGGTCTGCGTGAATAAATTCCTGACATGTCACAATTTACAGTAACAGTATCATATCTGGAAAAAGCTCCACAATTTCTAATTAAAAAACAGTTCTTGAGCTGCAGACATGTGACTTTGCCTAGGTCAAGAAGATGCTATCAGGCTGCTGCAAACAAGAGGAACTTTTTGGACTTTGTTGAACTTCGTGCTGCAGGTAACAAGCAACTATGGATGGGCGAACGGTTTGGCCCGAACTTCCGTTGTTCGCCCAATCCCCAAATTTAGAACTTCAGCACCACCGAATGCCCCATAATGTATAGTGCACAGACGGCGAGCACAGCTCCTCCTCCGAGGGAGGGCTGCCACCGTCTATGCTCGCTTTGTTTTGATGGCTTATTTATCGTGAACGGCGGGGTTACCTGGTGACGTACGGGTACATGACATCAGATGGGCGGGTCACTCAATTATGTCACTGGGTAGCCCAGCCCTTCACTATAAATAAACTGTCAAAACAAACCGAGCTCAGTCGACGGGAGCCCTCCCATGGATGAGGAGCTGTTGCAGCTTTTTTTTTCGGGTCCTTTGTGCGCGATGATGGATTACACTGGGGGACACTTATTTTTATTTTTTAATAAAGGACTTGTCCCTAATTGTCTCCTGTGTTTTTTTCTTTTTTGGCACTTTTTGGTGAATTAGTAGGGGTACGATGTACCCAATACTAATTCAAAGGGGGCTTCCAGATTCTGATAAGCCCCCTGCCCACAGACCCCCACAACCACAGCCCAGGGTTGTGCGGAAGAGGCTCTTGCCCCCATCAACATGGGGACAAGGTGCTTTGGGGTGGGAAAATCAGAGCCTTCCCTGCCCCAAAGCACCCAAACTCCCCATGTTGAGGGCATGTAGCCTGGTAAGATTCAGGAGGGGGGGGCGCCCGTCCATCCCCCCCTTTCCTGGCCGGACAGGTTGCATGCTCGGATAAGAAACACTCGATTTGAAACGCTGAAGTGTGAATGCAGCCTTAGTGTAGCTGGGCCCAAAGACTGTTAACCTCCACAGTGCTGGAAGTTCAGCAGTAGGAAGAGGACAGGGCAGCCCTGCAGTGAAGATTTCTACAGAATCCATCAGCCTCACATCATAGCACTGCCCACCTAAGTAATGTGTATTGGTAACACTTGGATGTATTTATTACACCCCACAGTGCTGGAAGTTCAGCAGTGGGAAGAGGACAGGACATCTCTGCAGTGAAGATTTCTGCAGAACCCAGCAGCCTCAAATCATGGGAAATACTTGATTACAAGTTAGCAATGTAACTCAAATTGTAGAGAAAAAAATGTTTGTTTGTTTTTTTAACTAAACTTCATCTTTAACTTTAAAAAATATATATCTAATGCTAGGTCCTCTTTAATGGTGTGATATTAGATGTGTTTCTATTATTTTATCCATTGTTAATAGTTAATAAGAGAGAGATATGAGCGACATTATAAATATGTCATCTACATACAATTTTTAATATTGTATTTTCTCTTTTCTTATTATCTTCTGATTTTGTATGCAGTTTTAAAAGCAGGAACATATAAAGCATCATTTAGAAAACTTCAGCAAGAACTATTGGCCACATAATACAACTGTAATGTACTTTAAAAAAGGCAGTTAAGGAATCTCAGGTACGCCAACGGTCATGAACATATGATGGAACTAAAACAATTTTGGAACTCTCTGACCACTTCTCACCAGATCTTTGCTGAGTACATCTCTACAACTAAAAAACGTTCATCTTTCAATGCAGTCTAGTTCTGCTTTAACTTCTATTTAATTCGAATGATAGCTGACCTTCTGTAGCTTATATATAAGTAACACAGCAATGCCCCTAAGATTATCAATGTGCTTAGGAGACAGTGTCAAAAAAACTGTGTGGTTTTTAAGGGTAGGATGTAACACTGAGATAATGAGATATACAGTATGTAATATATATATATATATATATATATATATATATATATATATATATATATATATATATATATTAATAAAAATGTGTATATATATATATATATATTTTTTTTTTTATATACTGTATAATCCTAAACTTTTTACATGCTGGTGCCATATGTAACAATGCAAGGCTCAGTTGTCTGTTTCAGAGGTGAGGTGCTTCAAACATATTGCAGTGTTGAAGAGTCATGCATTATGCAGTGCAAAGGCAGAGTACATGTGTAGATTTTATAGTTTGCCGGAGGCGGTTAAAAAGATAAATGTGTCCCTGCCTAAAAGATTTTGATTGCTGCATCTTAAAGGAGGTAACAGCAAAATCTGCTGGCCTCCTTCCATCTAAGTTAATCCATATCATGTTATCGCATTAATTAAATCATCCACAATGTAACAGTTTAAATAAAATATAGTGTAGCTGTTATAATGCATAACTGAAATAGCAATAGGTTACAAAATAACAAAAAGGTTTAGGGATTTATTATTATTTTTTTTTTATTAGGGTATTAAGGCATTAAGGTATAGCTGTGATTTTTTCACTATTTGGTTTATTTGGGACTTGAAGTCAATGCACTGAACCATGGCTGCGCTGTACATATTATTTATTATATATATTACACCATTATGTTTGTCCAAGCTTTTTTGCTAGTGTGCAACGGCAAAATGTACTTGTAATTATTGTGTATACACATTTCATAGAACTATAGACAGCTTTAGCCAGATTCCTCATAGCAACTAGCAAAACGAAATCATTTCACGTCAAAAATTTCAAACATTTATATTGGCCTCACATATTAAAATTTTGAAGGCGTGCTGCTCTGTTTTCAAATTTTACATTCTTAGAAAGGCTTGTTAACTCTAAGATGCCAGCATTTTTAATGGCACAATAGTATGTCAATAAACCAGTCAAAAGTAACGATAACATGAAGCCAAAAGAATAGCCATGCTTTTAAAAAAGGCGGTGTGTACTGGAGAAACTGGAGTGATCAAAGGCATTTTTGTCACTGTGGTGATTTTTCTTGATAGAGGAGGGAGCTACCTTCATATGACTCTCCCCTGCAGTTGCATACTTTTAAACACTTGCCTACTGGGTATTTTTACCCCCTTCCTAACCAGGTCAATTTAAATTTTTCAGCGCTGTCACACTTTGAGTCACAATTGCGCAGTCATGCAACACTCTACCAATATGACATTTTTATCATTTTTTTCACACAAATAGAGCTTTCTTTTGGTGGTATTTAATCACCACTGGATTTTTTTATTGTTTGCTAAATAAGCAAAAGAAGACTGAACATTTTGAAAAAAAAAACAAACCATTTCTCATATTTTGATTTTAATTTTGCAAACAGGTAATTTTTCTACTTCACTGATGTGCGATAATGAGGCTGCATTGATAGGCACTGATAGGCTGCACTGATGGGCATTGATTGGCACTGATGAGGTGGCACTGATAGGTGGCACTGATGAGGGGGCACTGATGAGGATACACTGATAGGCAGCACCGCTGAACACTGATAGGTGGCACTGAAGAGCACTGATAGGCAGCACTGATGGACACTGATAGATGGCACTGAAGAGCACTGATAGGCAGCACTGATGGACACTGATAGGTGGCACTGAAGAGCACTGATGGGCACTGACAGGTGGCACTGATGGGCAGTGATATGCAGCACTGATGGGCACTGATAGGTTTAACACAAGCTGGTTATCGACTCTTTTTCTCTCATGCTGACAGCAAAGCCTTCACCGGCTTGTATTTACTTCATTGATCAGCTGTCTTTGGACATAGCTGACCACATGGTAAAGGGCCACTGTGAGTCCGAAGAAAGGATCACAGAGCGCGCCACCCGCGTGCTGCAGAGGGCACGTAGGCAGCGTGATCATGGGAGGATGTCCATGTATGCCATGTCTGCAAATTAAGCCTGTGCTGTAGCTGTCTTTGGACTATAGCATGGGTGGGAAGGGGTTAAAGCGTAACTCCACTTTTGTGGGGAAAAAAGCAAATAAAAAAAATACCATCTGCAATTGCTATACAAGCCATAATAAGATTGAATGCTATTAAAAATAACCTTTCCTTTTCAATCTGCAGCGCTGAATTTTTTGTAAAATTCAATGTGGCAACTTGGAAGTTTTCTGTACACAGATGATGTACAGAATGCCCCCCAGAAATGTGTGATTGGCTAACTGATTTTTAACAGAAGTCTACACTAAGAAAGTCAGATTTTTGGCATCCTCTGCAACAAAAATCTTATTTTTGGTGATTTACTCCCGAAGGATTAATTATTTTTAAAGGGAACATGATACTGCAGCATTCCTCATTAGAACACTACGAGTGCATTAGCTGATTAATAATGTCACTCCCATTCAGTTTCACTCTATACATCGACATAGACAAACAGCTTTTTCTTTAGAGCAGAAACAGGTAAGAATCTGCAACAAACTTTGGTAAAATTCCTTGCAGTGTACATTGAAAACCCAGAGGGGACTGTTTTTTCTCCAAAAAAGTGTAATTACTCTTTAAGAAGCCAGAGCATGATGCCTTATGGAGAGACACTGAGGAGTGGCAGTGGAGAAACGACTGGTTTGGTTTTGGAATCTAAACATAAGGCCCTTGCTAAAACAGGAATTGTATGTGTAGTTGGATCCAGACAGATTACCTTTGGTTTTTATATGTTTATTGCTTTGGACAAGTTTGATTTTTTTTTTAGATGCTGGAAGTGCAAAAAAAACTGACTGGCTGAGGTAAGTTTTAAATCTGAAGTGGGGGAAGCCGCACTGCAAGGGAGGATTTTTAATTTTCCTGGAGTCAGGGTTTGAGACTTCTTGCAGAAGTAGAAGATGGTCATCAAAATACATGCATATAGAGAGAGGACGTCTCACATATCCTGAGTTGAAACAGCAAGAATATACATCTTTTAGGATTCACTTTGCATGTCTCAATCCCCACTGTGAGGCAAAGTTGACATGAATTAATGTATGGTTTCTAACTAGGAAATCTATATTTGAAAATGAAACTAAAAATGCAGACAAAAAGTTCACGCCAGATAGATTTTTTTTCTCCAATGTCTTGCAGACAAAAGATGCTCCACAGGGAAATTCTGCATTGTTAAATCACCGACATTAGCTTGAAGCCCAAGTGTATCACTGTCCATTTTACTCTGAGGTATTGATATCCTGAGCATCTCCACAATTCAGTGAGCACCCAGCAGTAGCTAAGCAATTACAACTTATTGTCAGCTGAGCTCTGTTATTACAGGAGAGCTTTCTATGCGGATTGCACGTAATAATGTTTTGCTTGGCAAAACACAGTATTCATTCTATGCTGCTATTTATTATGTCAGATATGCTCATTTTGTCTTTTCTTCTGCTATTGTACTGGTGGCTTATCTGGAATGGTCTGAATATACAATATGGTCAGGTGATATCACCGTTTTAATGCCTGTTCCAGGCTAAATTATGAGCACATCATTTATTTGTAATCATGCTTTGAAAAATGAAAATTAATTTTGCCATAAAATAACAAAGAAATATTGAAGGACACCTCAACTTTTATTCTTGAGTTGCATAATCCTCTTCCTAGAATTTTCACAATCCATATAGTATATGGATTCTGATCATTTGCAGCTATCCTTTTCTTACATGGTGTCACACATACCATGTTGGCCTTGTTAGGATTAAGCATTTCTGATGTAAACTTCTCATGAGATAAATATGGAAGCTTCTCTGTTGCTGACCTCTTTCAGAAAATACTAGTTGAATAGCCTTTAAGCTGTCCCACTTGCAAAGGAAGGTAGGAAAAATCCATTGTGGCTCCCGGCTGGAAGATGGTGCCTGTGAGTACATCCCTGGACACAGTTGTCTCCACCTTTGGAAGAATTATATATGGTGCCTCCATTCTCCTGTCAGGTGTCAGCATGGATTTTTTTCTGCCTTCCTTTACTCATACAGCCCCACTGCTGGCCACAGGGAGCTGTTCATTGCTGTATAACAAGGTGATTCCATTCCATCTGTCTTGTAAGTGCAATTGATTTTTCTATCAAAGGTTTACCCTGCTACGCTGTATGGGTCCAAGGTAAAAAAATCTCCAATGCTGCCTATTGGAAGTGAAGGTGGCATGTTATAAAAAAAAGAAACAGTATCCATCTTTTAAAAGAAAAGACAATACTTCTTCAAGGTATTAATTATTAAGCCCAGTTCCAGGAAACATAAAAATTCTTTCCTGCAGTGCAAGGGTTCCCTGCTCCCTGCTCATTTAGGTCTATGGGGCATAGAAATGAAGATTTACTTACCCTATTCTCTGCTCCTCCATACTGCTAGACTGGTCCTCACAGCATCTTCTCCCTCATGCTCCATAGGTCTAAGTTTGTGATGTTATGCAGGGCTCTTAGCCCAGGGGAGCGCCATCTGCCGGGGAAGAGGAGGATCGGTTAAGTAAAAGTGCTTTTACTCTCCCCTAGACCGAAACAGGCTGTTAACCTTTGCAGTGCAGGTGCATGTTTTGAGTTCCCCAGAAATGAACCTGGAGTGGAGCTCAACTCATATTTTACTGTATTACTGGCCAATGGATTAATCAATATTGCCATTCCAATCATAAAAAAACATACCTCAGCTAGTTGCAATGATCACTCTCTTATTCTCTAGTATACCATTACTGTACCGCTTTTTGGGTCAGCTCCCTGCTCACTGGCAGGTGATAATGGTGTTTCATCACACAGTTAGGTGGCTGGAGTTAGAAGGGGGCATAGGAAGCAGCACTGATGAACCATGACAATGCAATGCTTAATTTAAAACTATGGGTGTCACTTGCTAGGCTGTGCAATGTGCCATGTGAGTAAATTACAGAACATTAAATTTATTGGCAGTTAAATAAAAAAAATAATACTGCATGTATTAACTTCATACTTAGCGGTTTGCCTGGAATAATTCCTTTATATTATCTGCTACTTTTTGGTCTGTTGACTACACCATTGAAAATCTATTGTTATATCTGTTTAATTTTTACTATTTTTACTATGTTATGGAAAGGAGAGAGGGAGGATGTCTTTAGTCCTGTTCTGTGGTAACAACCCTGCACTTCAATAGATGCAGTACAATGTGTGAGCATTGTTGCCCTAGGAAAGGAAGTGCGTTACTGGCAGGATCACCATGTGAAATAAAGATGCAAAAAAAACCTTTTACAGCCACCACATCTAAGGATTGTTAAAGTGGTTCTTCAGTCAGATGTGCAAAAATTAATAGTCAGCAGCTGCAAGAACTGGATTGGCTAGCTGACCCAAGCAGGGTGGAAGAGTGGAACTTCCCCTTTTGGGTGAAGTTCTACTTTAAGCTGCAATATATCAATGTAGTATTAAACATGGGAAGAGAAAAACATTTTTTGCATTTGTAGGACTTTACTGGTACCAAGAGAAGTAATTGGCCATATCAATGTATAAAAACAGTATTTATTACAAAATTGATAAAATACAACAATAAAATCAAAAGCATATGTTTCTATAGGACATAATTTGCCATATCATGTAGCAAAAGACACATCTTTGCCTAATTGTTCCAAGAGGTCAACGTGTTTCGTATTTATTTGCTTCCTCGGGACCTATATATCTTGGCAGCAGAGATGTATCTTATCAACGTATGAGCATAGGACATGATGGTAGACAAATTCACGGTACTGATTGGGTACTGTATATAGCATGGAGCAAAGAAATGGTCAATAAAGACCTCTTATAGATGGTAATGCACAAGAAGGGTGTCAACACATATAGAAAGAGATAACTACACATCCACACAGATGTTATCAAAGAGCGTAGGGAACCAGCCTGTGCTTACACCATACGAATTCCTCAGACAGGGCAACCTTTTGCAAATACACTTTCTTGAAAGATAAAGACAATTCTTCACTCTGGCATAGCCATCCTTTACTCCAAGTACTCATGCTTCATTATTAAACCCAAAAGCAAACGTTTATTATACTGCAGCTTACCAATTCATAGATGTGATGGCTGAGTTAGCTTTCTTTTTTGGGCTTTCTTCCCTTTATTTTCATCTGGTGATCCAACCAGTAGTAGTTGCCTGTGCCTCATCAGTGCCACATCAGTGCTCATCTGTGCCACTACAGCGCCCAGTGCCACTACAGTGCTCATATGTGCCATCAGGGCACCTACAGTAATCAGTGCCACTACAACGCTCATCAGTGCTACTACAGTGCACATCAGTGCCACTACAGCGCTCATCTGCGCCACTACAGCGCTCATCCTACAGGACCACTACAGTGCTCATCTGTGCCCATCTGTGCCACCAGTGCCACGTCAGTGCTCATCTGTGCCACTACAGCACCCCGTGCCACTACAGTGCTCATTAGTGCCAATACAGTGCTCATCATCACTGCCACTACAGCACTCATCAGTGCTACTACAGTGCTCATCAGTGCCACGTCAGGGCACCTACAGTAATTAGTGCCACTACAGCGCTCATCAGTGCTACTACAGTGCTCATCAGTGTCACATCAGTGCCACTACAGCACTCATCCGTGCCACTACAGCGCTCATCCGTGCCTCTACAGCGCTCATCCGTTCCACTACAGCGCACATCCATTCCACTACATTGCTCTTAAGTGCCACTACAGCGCTCATTGGTGCCACTACATTGCTCATCAGCACCCATTAGTGCAGCCATAACTGCCTGAGTGTACCTACTACACCAGTTTGTCAACACAAGTTACCAATATGGCAAAAAAAAAAAATTCCGCTGAGGAGGCCTATCGTCTTCTAAGTTTGACCGACGAGAGCAACGTGGAGCTCTCTGAGTCTGATTCTGGTTCAGAATTTGAACCCTTTGTAAGCAGTGGGTCTGAAACAGAATCAGAGGAAGAGGAAAGTGTGCCCATGAAGCGAAGGCGTTCTGGCATGGAGCAGCAAGGTACCACAGGTAGCCCAGTGGCATCAACCAGCAGCTCAGTGCCATCCACCAGAAATGCAGTGGCATCAACCAGCAGCTCACTTCCATCCAACAGTGGCGCAGTGCCAGCCACAAGAAATTACATACCAGTACAACAAAGGCCAAGCACTAGCGGGGTGTCATCTCAGCCCCAAAGGATTAGAACCCATGCCAACCTTCCCTATGCCCTTGAAAACCCTCTGTGGCTTCCTCCAAATTCAGGAGCAGCAAACCTCCCACCTTTCACCGCCCAGCCAGGTGTCCAAGTGAACACAGAGAACTTTGCCTTTATTGATTTTTTAAATTTAATTTTTACCCAAGACCTATTATCTTCCATCGTGGCCCAGTGCAACCTCTATGCACAACAGTATATAATAAGCAACCCCCGTTCAAGCTACGCCCGTCCCTACGAGTGGCGAGAATTGACAGTAGAAGAATTTAAACCATTTTTAGGCCTAACTTTAAACATGGGAATAACAAAAAAAAATTAATTGTATTCTTATTGGTCTACCCACCCAATCCACCACATGCCCATCCATTCATCGATTATGCCAAGATCAAGATACCTGATGATTATGCGGTTCCTCCACTACAATGATAACTCCCAGTGCCCTCCCCGAAATGACCCATCATTTGATAAATTATTTAAAATTCGGCCACTCCTAAATTTTTTCTCTGAGAAATTCTCCCAATTATTTACCCCCGACCAAAACATCTCAGTGGATGAATCGCTTGTTCACTTCACAGGCAGGCTTGGCTTCAGGCAGTTTATCCCCAGCAAAAGGTCCTGATATGGGGTTAAACTATACAAGCTGTGTGACCGAGAAACGGGGTACATCTACAGCTTCCTAGTGTACGAAGGGAAGGACACTAAACTGCATCCCCCTGAATGCCCAGAGTACATGGGAGCCAGCGGAAAAGTTGTATGGGAGCTTATATATCCACTTCTTGGAAAGGGTTACCACCTTTATGTGGATAATTTTTATACAAGCTTTCCCCTCTTTCGCAATCTTCACCTAAGGAGCACTCCAGCATGTGGAACAGTGAGAGCCAATAGGAAGGGCTTCCCGCAAAGGCTTGTTACTGAAAGATTACGAAAAGGGGAGACGGCGTCTTTGCGAAATCATGAGATATTGGCTGTCAGGTGGAGGGATAATCGAAATGTCCACATGCTCACATCTATCCATAACGACACCTACGTGGGAATCCAACAAAGAAATGGCCCAATCCAGCAACCAGAATGTATCCATGACTACAATTTGTACATGGGGGGAATCGATTTTAATGATCAAATGATTAAACCCTATCTTCCCACCAGAAAAAGCCGCTATTGGTATAAAAAAGTCTCCATTTATTTTTTCAGTTTGGCCATGTACAACAGTTATGTTATTTACCGTAAATCTACCCAAAGCCCCGTATCTTATCTTCGTTACCAAGAAGAAATCATCACCACCCTTTTGTATCCTGAAGGCCCACCAGAAAGCATTTGCTCGGATGCAGTGAGTAGACTCAGTGAACGTCATTTTCCTGAGAGACTACCCCCCCCATGAAACAGGCCGAAAATGGCAGAAGAAATGCCGGGTGTGCTCCAGAAGAGGAGCTAGAAAAGACACCGTATATTATTGTCCACAATGTCCTTCCCAACCAGGCCTCTGTATAGGCGAATGTTTCTGCAGTTACCATACTTGTGTACATTATTAGTGAAGTATGGTAATTCTCATTTCCTGTCAATTTTCTCCACACCCCTTATGCCACTGCAATGTACATACCGCTGCCTTCTCCGGAACTGACCCTGGCCTGTTATACGACAACGCTTCTGCCTAACACTAAATATACCTCTGCCTACTCCGGAACTGACCCTGGCCTGTTATACGACAACGCTTCTGCTTAACGCTAAATATACCTCTGCCTGCTCTGGAACTGACCCTGACCTGTTATACGACAACGCTTCTGCCTAACGCTAAATATACCTCTGCCTACTCCAGAACTGACCCTGGCCTGTTATACGACAACGCTTCTGCCTAACACTAAATATACCTCTGCCTGCTCTGGAACTGACCCTGGCCTGTTATAAGACAACGCTTCTGCCTAACGCTAAATATACCTCTGCCTACTCCAGAACTGACCCTGGCCTGTTATACGACAACGCTTCTGCTTAATGCTAAACATACCTCTGCCTGCTTTGGAACTGACCCTGGACTGTTTATTGACCACATTTTTTTGCCTGCCTCTTGGACTGATCTTTTACCCTGATACTGGAGTAGTGGGATTCATAAACACAGGGGTCTCACATATGTGAGGGGCTCCAGAATGATTTTTCTGGATGAAGAAAACTAATTTGGTTTTCTCATTCCCAGATTAGGATCTAGAGACTCGGAGGCTTCAAAGCGATTTGGGTGGGAGAAGCCTCTACCCCTATCCCCATTCTTTCCTGGCCTGCTACCTGTACTATGGACCGTGTTCCTGTCTACTACCAGGACCAATATTTTGGCACTGCTGGCAATATCTCTACCTGCACTGACTCTGGACTGTATATGAACAGTATTCCTGCCTGCACTGACTATGGACAATATTCCTGCCTGCTGCCTGGACAATTCGCTGACCACGTCCCTGCCTGCCTGGATCAGGGCTCTCCTCCTGTGGACAACTGCACTACTAAAACCACAGGTAATCTTTTGTTTACCCTTTGCTCAGCAGAAGGTATTTTGGGGTGTAATTCTTGGTATGTATATGCTATGTGTTAGAAATATGAAGGGCCTTCAAAAATGTGATTGGTTATCAGGAAATTAAATGCGTAATTTATGTTCCTAGAACACCTGATGGTGCTCCTTTGATGTTGGACATCTGTATGTGGCCAGGCTGTGTAAAAGTCTCACACATGTGGTATCACCATACTCAGGAGGAGTAGCAGAATGTATTTTGGGGTGTCATTTTTGCTAAGTACATACTATGTGTTAGAAATATCTTATAAATGGACAACTTTGTGTAAAAAAATGTGTTTTCATTTTCTTTCCACATTTTATAAGTACTTGTGGAAAAAAATGACATGTTCAAAAGACTCATTAGGCCTCATAGATTATATGTTGGAGTGTTTAGTTTCCAAAATGGGGTCATTTTGTGGGTGTTTCCATTGTCCTGGTGCTCCGGGGCCTTCAAAAATGTAATAGGTGGTTGAGAAATGAAATGTGTAACTTATGCTCCTAAAACGCCTGATAGTGCTACTTCAATGTTGTGCCTCTGTATGTGGCCAGGCTGTATAAAAGTCTCACACATGTGGTATCGCCATACTCAGGACGAGTAGCAGAATGTATTTTGGGGTGTCATTTTTGCTATGTACATGCTATGTGTTGGAAATATCTTATAAATGGACATCTTTGTGTAAAAAAAATGCGTTTCCATTTTTTTTCCACATTTTCCAAAAACTTCTGGAAAAAAATGAATCATTCAAATGACTGATCATGCCTCATAGATTATACGTTGGGGTGTTAGCTTTCCAAAATGGGGTCATTTTGTGGGTGTTTCCATTGTCCTGGTGCTCCAGGGCCTTCAAAAGTGTAATAGGTGGTTGAGAAATGAGATGTGTAATTTATGCTCCTAAAACGCCTATAGGTGCTACTTCAAATTTGTGGTATGCATATGCCATTTGAGAGAAATAACCTGTTAACATGACCATTTTGTGGGAAAAAAAAAATAAAAAAATCTTAATTTTGCAAAGAATTGTAGGAAAAAAATACATTATCAAAAAACTAGCCATGCAACTTACGAAATACCTTGGAATGTCTACTTTCCAAAAAGGGGTCATTTGGGGGGTATTTGTACTTTCACGGCTTGTTAGGGTCTCAAGAAATGAGATAGGCCGTCAGTATATCAGGTGTGCTCAATTTTCAATGATTGCCACCATGGCTTGTAGACTCTATAACTTACACAAAGCCCAAATAATATACACCGATTTGGGTTATTTTTACCAAAGATATGTAGCAGTATAAATTTTGGCAAGAATTTATGAAGAAAAATGACTAATTTGCAAAATTTTATAACAGAGATTAAGAAAAATGCATTTTTTTACAAAATTTGAGGTCTTGTTTCATTTATAGCGTAAAAAATAAAAAGCCCAGCGGTGAATAAATACCACCAAAAGAAAGCTCTATTTGTGTGAAAAAAAGGACAAAAAATTTGTATGGGTACAGTGTTGCATGGCTGAGTAATTGTCATTCAAAATGTGAGAGCACTGAAAGCTGAAAATTGGTCTGGTTAGGAAGGGGGTTTAAGTGCCCAGTGGTCAAGTGGTTAAACAGCATAGTGGTTTTGTCAATGTGTTTACTGGAGAAGTCTAGTATGCTATCACTGCTATCCAGAACAGATGAATAAATAGAGTACAATACAAAAGATATATAAATGCACATTGATTCCAGCATGCATATTTGCCAGTGTAATTATGAGGCAAGTGGAGACATAAAACATATGATGATTTGCTGAAAACAGATTCTTGTTTAGGGCTGACAGTTTAGCTGTCCTCTCACTAATGACTTGAAACATTTCTCTCCGCATATCACTGACAGTGTCATTGGCTAAAGTCATGACTTTGAATGGTACATTATGTGATAAACAATAGGCCTGGAACAATGCTCACATTTAACTGGTCTAAAGTGCTCCTTTCAATCTGTCTGCACAGAATATGCCAAGGTTGAAATATTAAGTGCTGATGATTCTAAACAATTTTATGTTTGTTATTGAGAAAAAGAACTTGCATCTTTAATGGAAGGAGAGCTTTGGGAATGTATTGGTGGGATAAATGTCCAAAGAAGACCAAAGAGTCATTTTGAAATGTAAATGTTAATTGAAAACTATAGTTTGGTAGTTTTTTTTATTTTAAGTTTAAGTTTTAAACTGCTATTTGATATATTTTAATTTACCAATATAAACAAAAGTTTTATTTTACAAATGGTACGTTTTTAGCTGTGATTCATGATCCACAGACCATTATGGGTCTTTTTAAACAGAGGTCCTAAAGAGGAGAGTCTTTCTCTTCATATGGCCCTGTGTGATCAGAGTAGGCATGCAAAAAAAGGGACAAGCCACAGCTCACTTGGATATACATTGGAGCCTTAGTTATGAGGTGCTGTAAACAGGCTTTTTTCAGTAAAGCAGTTAAGGACAACCTAGTAAACATCTGAAAAAGAAGTGTAGAGCTCAACCTGCTGGCTGGAATTGTAAGCATGAAATAAATATGTCCAATGTTGTATATATACCTGACCTATTTAAATAATACCATCTTTTTAGTTCTGAAAACAGTAAAAAACATATGTAAAAACATTGTATACATTAAAAGGAAAATATATTTTTTTCAGTCAACACATCTATTAAGGTAAATTTAAAGTGTTTACCTTAAAGTATTTTTTAGATAACTTTCTCAATTGTCCTTCCATACTTACTATATACTCTGTATATTAAATATTGAAATATGTAGATTTGCCTCTACAATTATGCTGTCTCAATTGTTAAGGTGGACTGAATCCCTTCTATCTCTTTGCAGCTGAAAATGGCTCCAATTTAGCCTCTGCCTTTTTTTGCACCTCCCTTTCTTCATGTGTTCAATACTTTGCCCCTGTGTCATTCCATTTTATTACACATAACTTAATTTCTGAACTTATTTGCTTTGGTTCCTTTGCATGTATGGATTGCATGGGCTGTTACCGACGTGGTGAAACCTTCATGTCAATAGCACCTTATATATTTACCTAAAAAAATAGGGATGTGCTCAATACTTATTTTACCCTCTGTATATATAATATATATATATATATATATATATATATATATATATATATATATATACAGTGCCTTGCGAAAGTATTCAGCCCCCTTTGAACTTTGCGACCTTTTGCCACATTTCAGGCTTCAAACATAAAGAATCAACAACAAGTGGGACACAATCATGAAGTGGAACGAAATTTATTGGATATTTGAAACTTTTTTAACAAATAAAAAACTGAAAAATTGGGTGTGCAAAATTATTCAGCCCCCTTAAGTTAATACTTTGTAGCACCACCTTTTGCTGCGATTACAGCTGTAAGTCGCTTGGGGTATGTCTCTATCCGTTTTGCACATCGAGAGACTGAAATTTTTGCCCATTCCTCCTTGCAAAACAGCTCAAGCTCAGTGAGGTTGGATGGAGAGCGTTTGTGAACAGCAGTTTTCAGTTCTTTCCACAGATTCTCGATTGGATTCAGGTCTGGACTTTGACTTGGCCATTCTAACACCTGGATATGTTTATTTGTGAACCATTCCATTGTAGATTTTGCTTTATGTTTTGGATCATTGTCTTGTTGGAAGACAAATCTCCGTCCCAGTCTCAGGTCTTTTGCAGACTCCATCAGGTTTCCTTCCAGAATGGTCCTGTATTTGGCTCCATCCATCTTCCCATCAATTTTAACCATCTTCCCTGTCCCTGCTGAAGCAAAGCAGGCCCAAACCATGATGCTGCTACCACCATGTTTGACAGTGGGAATGGTGTGTTCAGGGTGATGAGCTGTGTTGCTTTTACGCCAAACATAACGTTTTGCATTGTTGCCAAAAAGTTAGATTTTGGTTTCATCTGACCAGAGCACCTTATTCTACATGTTTGGTGTGTCTTCCAGGTGGCTTGTGGCAAACTTTAAACTACACTTTTTATGGATATCTTTAAGAAATGGCTTTCTTCTTGCCACTCTTCCATAAAGGCCAGATGTGTGCAGTATACGACTGATTGTTGTCCTATGGACAGAGTCTCCCACCTCAGCTGTAGATCTCTGCAGTTCATCCAGAGTGATCATGGGCCTCTTGGCTGCATCTCTGATCAGTCTTCTCCTTGTATGAGCTGAAAGTTTAGAGGGACGGCCAGGTCTTGGTAGATTTGCAGTGGTCTGATACTCCTTCCATTTCAATATTATCGCTTGCACAGTGCTCCTTGGGATGTTTAAAGCTTGGGAAATTTTTTGTATCCAAATCCAGCTTTAAACTTCTCCACAACAGTATCTCGGACCTGCCTGCGGTGTTCCTTGTTCTTCATGATGCTCTCTGCGCTTTAAACGGACCTCTAAAACTATCACAGTGCAGGTGCATTTATACGGAGACTTGATTACACACAGGTGGATTCTATGTATCATCATTAGTCATTGAGGTCAACATTGGCTCATTCAGAGATCCTCACTGAACTTCTGGAGAGAGTTTGCTGCACTGAAAGTAAAGGGGCTGAATAATTTTGCACGCTCAATTTTTCAGTTTTTTTATTTGTTAAAAAAGTTTGAAATATCCAATAAATTTCGTTCCACTTCATGATTGTGTCCCACTTGTTGTTGATTCTTCACAAAAAATTAAAGTTTTATATCTTTATGTTTGAAGCCTGAAATGTGGCAAAAAGTCGCAAAGTTCAAAGGGGCCGAATACTTTCGCAAGGCACTGTATATATATATATATATATATATACAAAGGTATGCATTGTGACCGAAATGTCAGTTTAATAAAAGCAACCTACCACAACTTTGTTTATATCTTTTTTTTGGAGCACAAGGCATTATTTTGGTGGATTGAGTGCTGGTAATGTCATCTTGCATGTTAATATATAGAGTATATATATATATGTATATATATTGTATATATACTTTTTTTTTTCTTTTTTTACTCACATTGGTAAAAGAGCATGAGTTGTAAACATTGATTATGTACTGAAAAAGAAAAGGGCTATTGACTTACAGTATGTGAAAAAAAATTGATTGAATATTTCCAGGTCATGTGCTTCACTTAATTACTATCCTTTCAATACACTTTCCATTAATGACGTTTGCTAGCCCTGAATTGATTAAACAAATTCTAACATCGGAACATGAAAGGTTCCGTAATAGTAATAAACTTTTATCTCACAATCTACTTTATGACTAAATAACATTGTTTGATTTTTAAGAGAGAATCTATTTTTATAAGAAAAAAATGTTATCTGGAGCTGATTTATCTTCTCATAAACCCATGCTTTGCAGTGCAATCCAGTGACAATAATAACCCAGATTGTAGGCTATACTCTGCAGATGCTCTGTTTTACATTAGCTAATTGTCCTGGGATGCAATTTTTTTCCTTGTTACTTATTTCTTAGGTACAGGAAAACTTCAGTCAAGGCAAAAAATCATGTACATGGTTAGCAGTTTATCAGGCTGTGCCCTTTTTGTATTTCTTTAAAGGGTAAGTTCAGTATGCACTGTTGTCCTCTGCTACTCCTGTATACAAAATAAGTGTAGGTTATGGTTACTCATTTCAGCCTCATTAAAGTGATATTAAGGTATTTTTTTCCTTAAATAACAAACATGTCATACTTACCTGCTCTGTGCAGTGGTTTTGCACAGAGCAGCCCCAATCCTCTTCTTCTTCTCCTGGCCCTCCCTCCTGCTGACTGCCCCAGAGCAAGCAGTTTGCAATGGGGACACTTAAGCAGGCTTGCCCCCGAGTCACAGCTCTGTGTGTCCAATTACACACAGACCCGTGGCTTGGCCCCACCCCCTCTCCTCATTGGCTCACTGGCTATAAATGACAGCAGCAGGAGCCAATGGCCTCTGCTATCTTAGCTAATGAGGGAGAGTCCCCACACAGCCGAGGCTCTCTTACATATCGCTAGAGGAAGATCGGCCTCAGGTAAGTATTACGGGGGCTGCGGGTGCTGCCGCACACTGAAGGTTTTTTTCCCTTCATGCATATGCATGAAGGGAAAAAACCTTCAGCCTTTAGAAACAATTTAATTGCTTTGGTGTGTGGTCTGCTCAACACCACGTATACTCTCTTCAGAGATCTTCCCAGGCCTGTGTAGGGTTACCTGTACACATGGACTGTTCATATTACATTCACTTCAATGGAATAACTGTCAACATGTTCACTGGTTGTGGAAGGACATGCATGGAGGGCACTGTACAGTACAATTTATTTTCTGCAGTAAGGATTGGTAGCTAGGGACCATGAGACCACACTGCCTAGGCTGAGAGCTGGGAAACAGTAGTTTTTTTATTCATGGCAAGAAAGAGATATTTCTTATGCTTGCTTTTGGCTTAATGATTCATGTAAAGTGTAAATTCTAATGACAGATGCACTATAAAACCTTGCAATCTTCCCTTGTGTCTTCGTCAAATGGCTTTTTTTGCTAATATTGTAGGATTGCATGTCAGGTCATCAACCTCGTGCACGGTTGTTTAGTTGTATTAAAAGTAAATGTAGTATGCATTCATTTTCTCATCATTGGGAGGGCACTGTGCACATGTAAATTTACTAAAGCTGCGCAAACATCCCCTTGGCCATTACCAAGCTTATTGTGAGTATAGTTAAAGTCACAGGAGCAGGCCAGCAAGGGTTATAAAACTGAATATAAATATTTTGCTATGTATTAGGGCCAATTCATTCCATTGCTGCAACACACAGTAATGTATGTTGTGAGCATTGCTGCATTGTTGTTTCATTCATTCACCCTAACACATCTTAAAAATGCCTGTGTACTGTAAAGGCAGTATAGTGCACAGCGTCCTGTGCGTTGCACTGTGGGAATATGCAGCCTGCCCCATTTTCGTATGTGTTGTGGTGCATTTAAGCCCATTCATTTTGAATTGGCTGTTTAAGGCAAAGAACTTCAATGTATGGCAATGTGTGTTGCAGCGCTCAACACTGGGGTGTAAAGGGGCCCCTACATAAATGTTTCATTTGGATAACCTTTTCAAATGTGAACTAATCAGGTCATTTTGTGGTTACTGAAAAATGTTGTATGTGTATATAGATTATGCCTCAACTGATGCAAGGGATAGTCATGCATTGGTTGCATGTGTTGCACACTGATTGTGTTTTTTTTTTTTTATAAAAAAGGCTTAAGGGAAGACAGACAAACTGGAAAAGGAGCTCTGGAGACAGTCCAAAAAAAAAACACCTATTTCCCTGGCAATTCCATTTCAGGTCATTGCATCTGGTTAAGAAGCCAAAGATGCCTAATATAAAAATGAGCATCTGGAACTTCAGGCAGAGATTGGATGAGGGCTGGAGTTGATCCTCAGTGTTTGATACACAATATTTAAATGTAAGTTACTTAGACAGTGATCTATTGTTTTTGACTAATGCCAGATAGGTAAAAGTTATGTTTAGCGAATGTCAAGCAGTTTTTTTCATTTGTTTCCAGTTTGGAGAAATTTTGTATCCTTTGAAAAAAATAAAAATTGCAAGCGAAACCTGCATTATTTAAAATTCAGCAAAAACTACTTGTGTTATTGAGCTTCCTGATACCACTCTACAATTGATGCTAATTATCTAATATACATAAAATTGTATGTATTAAATGTAGCTATTCCTCTAGACACCAGTAGATGTAATAAAAACACTGCATTTTTTTGAGGGCTGTACCTGTGTCATTTGCCCTTATAAACTTCTGTTGGGCTGTTTCACGAGTGTCTCCAGTCTCACAAAACAGCCCACAAAAAGTTATGAGGCTAATTGCACCCAGTGTTGAGGATTTAGGCTTTGTTTACGCAGGGCTTACTAAAGCGTACTCCCATGGAGGGCCATGTTTACCCATATGGGGATTCACAGGTGTTCTGTGCATCCCCATGCATGCAGTCCCATCAATGTCAATTGGAACACAGTGGTTGCATGGACAAAGATGCTGCTCTTAATCTGACCTCCATGCAGGTGTAGGCGCATGACCCCAAAGACACCCTGTCCCTGTGCAGGTAACCACCACCCTCCATGGGTTTGCACTTTAGTATGCTTGGTGTGAATGAGGCCTTAGCTACAGGATGTAAATATCACAGCAGGCCTCGATTGTCACGCTCAGATAAGTAAACAGCTGACTGGGGTTTAAGTAGTTTAGATAATTAGGTTAGTGTAAAACATTACAGATACATTTTAAAGGAAAAATCAGTAATGTCCATTATGTCACATCATAAACATTCACAAGAAAATATGTATATAAGATCATTCATTGCATGTGTGTATTGAACCCTTCCATGAAATGTGAGCACTGAAAGACAGGGCTAAACTCTTGGCCTGTATGTAGCCAATAGGACCAGAGCTGGAAAGCCCTGGATAATATAATTTACTTGGGGTGAAATTTTGGTTATGTTTAGCCTATAGTTTTGTTTAAACTGACTTGTATGAAAAGATTTGGTTCAACAGCTTGTTCAGCTGCATGTATTGCTATGATATGCCACCTGGTGTTGACCATGATCAGCTCCGTAAACAAGAAAAGAGACTGGAAACTTTTTACTTCCCTTTCAGCTTTCTCTGTGAACTTACTGCTTTTTTCCCCGATTGGGACTGAAAAGAAAGAAAGTGACACATGCAAAACTAAACACTAAAATAGCTGGCAGATGTGAAGTTTGAGCCTAGAACATTGTATCTCTCATTACTTTGATGTTAATGGACTGGGTTGAAGGAAGATGCCAGTAGTAATAATGTTTTACTTCATTTACAGATTAAACCTTTAGGAAAAAAAATATTCTATATAAAGTCAAATATATGGTGTGTCTTCTCAGTGCTATCGTTGCTGATCAGTTTAATAGCTGCATTGAATTAAATAGAAACACAAACTTTTATATTCACTTTATATAAGAGACATCTGCTCTCTGTTCTCAGCATGATAAATGTATATATTGATTTACAGTCCCTCTGCTATCTACTATCTCTGCCTTTTTGACTAAGTATCCTGTTTGTTACGAGGTAGAAAGGGCTTTTTTTATGTAGAGAGAGGCCACACAGATGATTTGAAACCCCTATCTAATTCTTATTAAAACAAGCCTGTTATTCACTAAAGGGCATTTGTCTCATTTGGAGGCCATCTACAAACTTGGGGCTACATAATTGTTTAGGAACAGTATGACATTCACAGTTAGCTTTACTACCCTGCTGTTAAATGGATATGGGTATGCATGTGTGTATGCTTATGGCTTAATACATAAGTGGTCCATATAGTGAACTTGGTATTGAGTTACTCACTTTAAGGCCTGCCATACACGGTTCAAATCTCGCCCGGTGTAGCAGGAACCAGCCAAGATGCGAACTGTTAATGGGCAGGCTGAATGTACCAAGTTGATCAATCAATAAACTTGGGCAGCCTGCCGGATTCTCTTGCAATTATCTCTAGCGGCTGCTATAGCCACTAGCAATAATCACTGTCTTCTCCCAGCGGGGACGGCTTCCCCCGCCTGCCCCTGTCTCCCTTCCGGGAGAAGACAATGGCTCAGCAGGAGGGATTGATTCCCGCATTAACACTGTCCTGCATTGTGATTGCAGGAAAGAAATTTGCTCCGTGTATGGCAGGCCTAATGTCACTACAAAGGACACGAGGGCACTCTTTATGTTTGGCGGTAAAGAGATTTAACCTCCACTTACAGAAAGGTTTCTTCACACTAAGGGCTGTGAAAATGTGGAATAGATGTCCTCAAAATTAGTTCTGTACAGCTCAGTAAATTGTTTTAAAAAGAGGTAGATTCATTCCTGAATACTAACATTTATTTAACACCAGAGGCTATTGAATGGGGGATTATCTGATTGACTTTGGGGGATCAGGAATATTTTCTTTTGCCCACTTCTGTCAACCAGGGTATAGGATTTTGTATATGGAGGCTTTCTATTTGTTCATTATGCTTATTACAGTTTATTTTGGTTTATATTAGTTGAACTGGATCTTATTTCAACTTAACTATATATATATATATATATATATATATATATATATATATATATATATATACATATATATATATATATATATATATATATGTATCAACAATTTTTAAATTGTAACATACAGGTTGAGGAAGCTTTTATTTTATTTCTGAACTTGCATCTATCAGAAAAAGCTCTGGGAAATGAGTGAGCATTTTACCTATACAGAAGTGTCTATGTCTATTTTCCTATCTCACTTGATTGCTTTCAGGTTTGTTTGCTGGCCTTCCTTCAATTCTAGCCTTTTTCACACTGCTGGATCTCTTAGGGGATTTCTGTGTTCCTTTCACTTCATACTTCAAAAGTAAAGAGTCAGGTGTACTTCAAACAGCTCTTATGACCATCAATTGAAGGGGTGCTGCAGTGACATTGATGGATGGTGCCTTGCTAGGATCATCCAAAAAAGAAACAGTGTCACCAGCACACCCAGATGCTTGTCTGAAGCAATTTATTGATAACATTTATACAGCACATTTTGGAGCCACATGTAGGACTCTTTTACCAAGTACTGGAATTTAAAGTTACTCATTAGCTCAATATTGCACTGGTTAGGAAGAAAAATAAAGGGTCAGTAGAGATAGGCTGCTTTCAAATGATAGGGACAATAGGGACTTTGGCTAAACTCTTAAATAGAAGAAAACTTGGAGCATTTGAAGGACTAGTTAGAAAGTTAAGTAGCTTTCATTGTGATTGTCATTTTTCAGTGGTTTGAAATGCCTAATGAATAAGGGGGATTTCCAAACCTCAAAAAGCATGAGCTTCAATTTCTTATTCAAAATAAACTACTTTCTTTACCATCCAACTGGTGCAGGTATCTGACTGGTATAGAGAAGAACCCAACATTTGTTCTATTTTTCATACATAATCCTAAATGCTGCTATTCTTTTTTATCAGCAATATACACATTATCACTTTTGAAACTTAGGCTAGTTGCTAACTGGTGATAACAGTGAGATTCGGTATGGCATTTATTCAGAAGACATTTGTGTTGTGGGTAAAAATATTGATCAAATATCAATGTTGAATCATTTTTAAAGTTAAATATACATTTCATAGCATAAAACGTATGCAATATTTGCATTTGTATGAACTATAAATTCTGCCCAGTGTATAGATAGCTATGTTGTGTGGCATCCAATAGATAGTATATATTTATTTCAATTCTACAAAAAAAATTAAACTTTTTGTTTTTATGACTCGTTATATATACAGTTATGCAGTGGCTCATTTTATGAAAATTCATATTAGTATTAATATGGTTTGGTGAAGCAGTGTCCTTACTATATGACACTGTTCTCACCAAAATTTGGCCTGTAGTTCTAAAGTTTTCACTCTAGAGGGGAGTCAATTCATACAGTTTTAATTGTTTTCCCAGAGGAAATAGAGATCTCTGGACGTTTCCACCTAGCTGCTTGAAAAAAATTAAAACAATACGTAAAATGTATTTCTATATTTTATGAATTATATTGTTAGCACATTTTTTGACAGGGATATTCAGCACCTTTTACACACTTTGTTGACAGAATGAAAAGGTGCAGTTTGCACAAAGACAGCCGTCTGCAATTTCTGGATCAAGCCTCAAAAGGCAATTATATCACCACTTCTCCAGATTACTTCTGCTGTAGGAGAGCCGCTGTGTGTAAAAATGAGCATATGAACATGGTTGATGCACATTTTTATAACTTGAAGAATTTTAGCTAGCATACATTTCATCAAAGCCATAACTCTGGCAGTAATTAATGGACTCGGGGAGTGAATAATTGTTCAACAGAGAGGAAATGCCTGGGCACAAGTAGGATTTTAATAGAGGAATCCTATACAGCATTTTACGCAAAAGTTTATATATTTATTTCACATTTTCTACAAATATTATACAAAATATAGATAAGTAAAGAAAAACTAAAAGTAAAGTTTTCACCATATTTAAAGTGGATCTAGCATCAGATATGTTGAGGCTGATCTACTAAAGGAGTTATGAATCTTGACGCAAACAATCATTCAACCATTTAAAAAGCAAATTCCTGCTTATTTATTTTTCCTGCAAATGACTGGATAATTGAAGAGAATATTCACACAATTTATTGTGTGAAGATTCTCAATTCCTTTAGTAAATAAGTTGCTTTATTTCATGTTTAGTGTATGCATGCTGAGCAATGTTGTGTAACACTTGCTGGTGTCAATATACTCACAGAAACCACAGCTTTACTGTCCAGTAGGTTGGCACCAACTTTGTCCAGGAATTTTATTAAGGTCACCATTTACTTTCTGGACTGAGATGCTAGCTCAGACATGTAAATCATGTTGCCTTTGCAGTTCCTGGGCTTGTACAAAAATGCCATATACAGTCTCCTTGGTTCTTATAATGTTACAATGGTACAATCTGGTCACTGTGTAAGAGGAGACTGAGGAAGTGCTGCCTCTTGCTTGCTGAGGCAAAGTCACTTGACTGGAGCCGAAGAGCTGCTTTTTTATTGGCTTAAGGTGGACCTTTTGTTTTTATTGTGACATGGCAGTAAGTTGCTAAACTGTCCACTTTAAAGAAAGAAAGAGTGACCTCTTAGCACATAATTGTATAGGCATGCGGATGCTCTTGATGAAGTCTAGTGATGTAACAGGTAGAGATGAGTTTGAGATGAGGCCATCATGCCAGGAGGAGCAAGAGCATATTTGGGATTAGTATACCAACAGTGTTCCTGAGCCCAATGGATTGTGCTAAGGGCCCATTCACACTAGAAACTGCAGATCTACTGCGTGTTTTTTCCTTGTGTGTATTTTTCTATCTGCATTTGTCCTGTGAGGTCACTTCTTTCTTTCTCTGGGCTTCTATGTGCACTGTGATGCATTGCGGTGTGTTTGCCTGCATTTTTTGCAGTGCAGAAAAACGCAGCATGCTCTACTTTTTTTGTCTGCGCTGCACTACAATAATGTAAATTATGCCCCTAGGATTACCTTGTCTATGTAGTTGGAGTACAGTCCAAAATGCATCCAACTGCAGCCAACTGCATCCCACTGCATGTATGAAAGAGTCCTAAAGCCCCTTACACACTAGTAGTTTTTTTTTGTTCAACCCTGCAGGGCTGAACAAAAAAAACTGGCAGCTCTGGAGGAGCCATTGTACTAACTATCCAACATTAGTACAGCAATCTCCCCTGCTGTGCTATCGTGTTCTGACAGTATAAGGCCCCCCCCCCTGCCAGAACACTCTAGTCAGCGCTCTAAGCCATTGTTTGAGAAGCCAGCCCCTTCAGCCATCTGAGAAAGTCAGCATCTTTCTATAGAGGATAGAGTGGAAGCACTAACTACCAACCACTTGCCTACTGGGGCAATTTTTAATTGTTTTACACTTTTTTAAAATGTTCTTTTTTTTTTACTAGAAATTACTTTAAACTTCCCAAACAGTCAATATTTTCTGAAAGCAAAGACCCTGGTGAATAAAATGGTAGATGCAATTTGTATGTTGGTAACGTATAAAAGGTGAGATTTTGTTTAGTAAATAGGTACTAACCAAGTTATGCCCTAAATTGCACATGCCTGTGAAATTGCAAAAAAAAAAACTATGGTATCCAAAATTCTCCACAGGGGACATTTTAAAAGCCTTTACAGGCTATCAGTTTAGCATTAGCACTGAATTATGGCCCGAGAATTATTGCTTTCACTTTATTGTTATCACGAGGGATGTGATAGCATTGGGCAGGTGACAGGTCATTTTTATGGAGGCATCAGTCTGTTAGACTAGCCTAGAAATTACAGCTTTGACCCTAGAAGTGACGTAATACTAGTTGCTTCTGGGGTCATTGGTCACAGATTGTTCCCTGATCACCTCCTACACTAAATGTATGATCATTTTCTCACAGTCCCAGGCTCTCTGGAGGAACAGAAAAACCTGGGAACCACCATGGGTGCCACTGGTGGTGGTGGAGGGACCCATTTTCATAGCCTCCCAAGATTACCTTTATCTGAGAGCCCGGAAAGCCCTTCACCACATGTTAAAGTTGGTATCAAGCTCATGGGTGCAGCCATGAGCTCGCTTTAACTTCCTGTCTACCATGCTGTTTATAAACGTACCTTGGTAGACAAGTGGTTAAAGTTTGACACAGAAGGAGACATTTGATTTGGAGGAATATTGATTTACATAAGAATCACAGACTGTAAACTGTTTTAAGCACTTTATTTATTTGTTGATTTATGGATGCAAGAAAACAGAAATCACTGTGAAAACACTTTTATATGGTGATATATGTTTAGGTAGATTATTTATTTATTGTGCACTGAACTCCCTCTTATGCCCCAGCATGAGGGCAAAGTTACTGCAGACCGAAGCAGGGGGGCCTGAACAAGTAAAATAGTTGGGGATTATTTGTAAGGTCACTTTCAAGGAGAGATTACTGGTAAACTTCTAGATCAGCGGTTCTCAACCGTGGGTCGTGACCCCCTGGGGGGTCGATTGCCGATTTCCAGGGGGTCGCGACGCTGCTCGGCTCGCTGCACGTCTCTCCAGACAGACCCAACTCCGTAGTATGTCGGGTCTGTCTCGGCCAGCAAGACGTCACTTCCGGGAGAGGAGAGGAGGAGGGAGTCTGACGCATGGTGTGGCGCTGTTCTGAGGTCTGTGTACTGTTTCTCTGTAATGTAGCGGAGAGAGACAGTGACCAGGAAGGGGGGGCAATGAAGGAGTGATGGGGGGAGTTAAGAGGACATGTGCTGGGGGGGTGCTATTGGAGGGGAGAGAGGGGTCCATTAGCACAAGTGGAGAGGGGGTCTGCACTGATAGAGGGGGGTCTGTACTGATAGAGGGGGGGTCTGTACTGATAGAGGGGGGTCTGCACTGATAGAGTGGGTCTATACTGATGGGGGTCTATACTGATAGAGGGGTCTGCACTGGGGGGGGGGGGGTTCTATACCAGAG